>JAEUYN010001443.1:0-600000 GCA_018257835.1 Euura lappo
AAAAAAAAAATAATAATAATAATAATAATAATAATAATAAATGGCGTACATACTAGACTTTACACCTCTGCTTTGTCTAATTTTTTTTACGATGAAACTTGAAAATTTCTAAAAAAAATCCGGATCTTTGATTATGCTTTGCGTTTTGCAGGATTTTAGAGTGTTTGTAGAGAAAGAAAAAAAATAATAATAATAATTATTATTATCATGATAATAATTGTTTCATTATCAAAACCATTATTATTATCATTTCGGAAATTATCATCATAATTATAATGATAATAATAATAATATTTCATTTTATAACTATTATTATTCCGAATTATGCTAGGCTAGGTAGTGGTTATAATAAATAATGCAACGATTGCTTCGATAACGCGGTAAGTACTCAAAGTGATATTTAAAAAAATAATCGAACAAATGATAATTGATTATCAGGATCGATCCCTGTTCTATTTTTGCCCTACTTCGTCCACCAAAGTTTATTCTCGTGAATTGATTGGACTCCGAAATTCAATTGAATTTACAATTGATTCATAGCTGGAAAAATAAAAACAATTTAACCACGAGCAGGGTAAGAAAAATCCCATCGGCGTAGCCAGCATTTTTTCTGGGGCGAGGAGGGGGGGGGCGTATCCACCCCTGCCCCCTCGTGGCTACGCCAATGAAATATTGTAACGTATACATCGGATGAAAGGTGAATGAATATCACTCGAGTTGTCTTTATTACATCATTTGTTTATTTTGAACTGCATGATGTAAAAAAATTAAATTACATAAATTCACTTACGATTACTCACACTAGACAAATAATTTGATTTTATAAACCATGGAAAACACATGAGACGTGGTTTGAACATACTTCATGATCATGAGTCACAGGATATTCAAAGATGTTATAATTTATCGTGGTCAGATCGATATGGGAAAGAAAAATAAACCTGAACTAAGTATTGCACCTCTCCTCGTCAACTGTATACCCTACTGAAATGTATGGCGAAAATGACCACCAGGCTTCACCATTTATTTCCCTCTCTCTAGTCGTCTCTTCGCAGGTACACGGACCCCTCTCTGCCTGTGTTGGTCAAGGTAGCTGGACACTTTGCAGAAAACTGCCTGTGGGCACGGTTTTTCGATGAAAAATTAACATTCCAGCAGCAAACCTACGGCATGATCAACAAGATTCACGTAATACAATAACAATTCACGAATTGCAGGTTTCTCCGTAATTTCCAGAGCAGTTTCTATTAAAATTTCAAGTAGCTACTGTGTCAAACCAGCGAACGAGATTTTTCCTAGCATCAAACTCAACGAGAACATTTCTAACGCGACTTTGGGAATCCTATAATCTGCCAGTGTAATGAAAAAAATTATCAAACGAACTGGGTCGAAAGCAGAAGTATCCAATTTCAGAAAAATCCAGGATTTTCCGAGTACAATGGAAACATTGCGTGGCTTCGAATGATATCCCAAGCTGTTTCTGGGATTTCCAGGCTGCATCACAATCAAGGCCCGGTCCGAGCCTTGCCACGATTACCAGATCCTATACGAACATGCCGGCTGACAATTCTACGGAGCCAGCGGTTGACGTTCGTCGATCATTGGTGAGAACCGACGGTCCACGAAAGACCCTGGTCCCTCATCGAGAGAAGATAATGCAAGTTTGTCGATCGTTGCCCCGCTGTGTCTTCACCATCAATCTCCCCTCAATTCGGCAAAGTCTCTGTAGTCGATCGTCTCGTAGTATGTCTCCGCTGCGCATCCACTGGAGTCTGAAAGAAGAAAGATTTGTCTTGAATTCCAGGTTCTCTCAGAAAATTTCACAATCATCCGTTCAGCGGTAGGTCAGAGAATATCTTTTTTCTTCACGTACTATTCAAACAAACAAGGTCATTTATCTTGGATCATCCTTCAATTGACTACCTTTTCTTAGATAAATCAAAATATTGATCGAATTCTGTGTCATGATTGAAATCTTGATCTTGCCGAATTGAGGGGAGATTGATGGTGAAGACACAGCGGGGCAACGATCGACAAACTTGCATTATCTTCTCTCGATGAGGGACCAGGGTCTTTTGTGGACCGTCGGTTCTCACCAATGATCAACGAACGTCAACCGCTGGCTCCGTAGAATTGTCAGCCGGCATGTTCGTATAGGATCTGGTAATCGTGGCAAGGCTCGAACCGGGCCTTGATTGTGATGCAGCCTGGAAATCCCAGAAACAGCTTGGGATATCATTCGAAGCCACGCAATGTTTCCATTGTACTCGGAAAATCCTGGATTTTTCTGAAATTGGATACTTCTGCTTTCGACCCAGTTCGTTTGATAATTTTTTTCATTACACTGGCAGATTATAGGATTCCCAAAGTCGCGTTAGAAATGTTCTCGTTGAGTTTGATGCTAGGAAAAATCTCGTTCGCTGGTTTGACACAGTAGCTACTTGAAATTTTAATAGAAACTGCTCTGGAAATTACGGAGAAACCTGCAATTCGTGAATTGTTATTGTATTACGTGAATCTTGTTGATCATGCCGTAGGTTTGCTGCTGGAATGTTAATTTTTCATCGAAAAACCGTGCCCACAGGCAGTTTTCTGCAAAGTGTCCAGCTACCTAGACCAACACAGGCAGAGAGGGGTCCGTGTACCTGCGAAGAGACGACTAGAGAGAGGGAAATAAATGGTGAAGCCTGGTGGTCATTTTCGCCATACATTCGAGTTGGGTATACTCAGGTTTTTTTTTCTTTCCCATATCGATCTGACCACGATAAATTATAACATCTTTGAATATCCTGTGACTCATAATCATAAAATATGTTCAAACCACATCTCATGTGTTTTCCATGGTTTATAAAATCAAATTATTTGTCTAGTGTGAGTAATCGTAAGTGAATTTATGTAATTTAATTTTTTTACATCATGCAGTTCAAAATAAACAAATGATGTAATAAAGACAACTCGAGTGATATTCAGTGAAGTGTGAATGTGAAGAGTGAATTTATGTAATTTAATTTTTTTTACATCATGCAGTTCAAAATAAACAAATGATGTAATAAAGACAACTCGAGTGATATTCATTCACCTTTCATCCGATGTATACGTTACAATATTTCATTGGCGTAGCCACGAGGGGGCAGGGGTGGATACGCCCCGCCCCCTCGCCCCAGAAAAAATGCTGGCTACGCCGATGGGATTTTTCTTACCCTGCTCGTGGTTAAATTGTTTTTATTTTTCCAGCTATGAATCAATTGTAAATTCAATTGAATTTCGGAGTCCAATCAATTCACTAGAATAAACTTTGGTGGACGAAGTAGGGCAAAAATAGAACAGGGATCGATCCTGATAATCAATTATCATTTGTTCGATTATTTTTTTAAATATCACTTTGAGTACTTACCGCGTTATCGAAGCAATCGTTGCATTATTTATTATAACCACTACCTAGCCTAGCATAATTCGGAATAATAATAGTTATAAAATGAAATATTATTATTATTATCATTATAATTATGATGATAATTTCCGAAATGATAATAATAATGGTTTTGATAATGAAACAATTATTATCATGATAATAATAATTATTATTATTATTTTTTTTCTTTCTCTACAAACACTCTAAAATCCTGCAAAACGCAAAGCATAATCAAAGATCCGGATTTTTTTTAGAAATTTTCAAGTTTCATCGTAAAAAAAATTAGACAAAGCAGAGGTGTAAAGTCTAGTATGTACGCCATTTATTATTATTATTATTATTATTATTATTATTTTTTTTTTTTATCTCGAACATGTTGTGAAAATCGGAATTTTGTTTATTTCTAAAATAATAATAATAATAATAATAATAATAATAATAATAATAATGAATGGCGTATATACGACTTTACACCTCTGCCTTGTCTAATTTTTTTTTTTTTTTATGATGAAACTTGAAAATTTTCTCAAAAGATCCGGAATTTTTATTATTCTGTGCGTTTCGCAAGATTTTTAGAGTTTTTGTAGAAAAAGAAGAAAAACGTTTTCATTTTCATTTACAAATTTCACCACTTGCGAGTAAATTTTTTTCAATGATGATAATAATTGTTATTAGTATTATTTCGGAAATTATAATTATAATTATGATAATAATAATAATAATAATAATGATAATGATAATAATGCATTGTTATAACTATTATTATTCCGAATTATTTCCGTTTGAATTCACGCTCAGCTGTCATAGCGCTGAACAAGGAACGGCGGTTCGTGAAACGCAGGACCGCGAGACGAAGGTTGGCAACAACTGTAAGCTTGGTTCCCGCTGCGCCCGCGCGTCTCAAGGGAGCGCTGCTCGGCCCGACACGCAACGCGAAACGATCCAACATGGCCGCGGCCGGTGCTTTATACCGAGAAAAATTACAGTCTTTTTTTGGAAACAATTTTTCGTCTTCATCGTTGAGTGAAATGAACAAGTTGTGCGATATATGTGAGTGGAATTATATTCCTGAGGGCGCTCAATGGTTCATTTCCACCCTTGTGATGCGTAGTCGGTGATATCAGTGAAAACAAGTGACGGTCCCCATGCTTAGCGAAACAAAAAACCCTTATTTTACTCGATTTTGGTGAGATAGACGTTCATGCAGCTACCAATTTGATTACAAATCGTCTAAGGAACCCATTAAACACCCCCCCGTTCATATCGGGCGTCATTATTTTTTAAATACGGAAATACTGAGTCCAGCATGCCCTTAAACGCACTAGTCGCTCCTTAGACAGCACTAGTCGCGCCTTAGACCGCGCTACTCGCTACTAAGACCCACTACTCACGCATTGTGTTAGTGATTTCAACGCCGTACACTAGACGCGTACTATTTTAACTAGATTCCTTAATTTCAAACGTTATTCAGACAGTATGTTATAACTCGACGTTATTTGCAGTTGATTGAATACCGATTCGAGCACTAAAAACAGTAAATTCGAGAGTGAACAGCCCCTCGCTAGATCACTTGTATTTTATTCTAAACTTCCACCAATAATCTAACATTAAATGCTTCAAAATAATGTTTACTATCTTTCAAATGAAACAGTCAAAAATCAAATACATTATACTCACATTACACTTTCAATTAGCGTTTTTGCTTACGCATTATCGAAGTCTATATTGCATTGGAGGTCTTTTCAACCACTGATGCACAAGGGCATGTAACTTATCGTCAAAGGCTAGCATAATATCCAGAAATAGTTGAGCCGACGTAACAACAACGAGCGTTCAATGCATGAGCGCGGAAGGAAATGATGAGTTTTAGCCACTAGGTGTAGGCGTGCCATTGGGATGGTCAGACCTACACGATGTGTTGTTAGTGTAGAGTTACTTTAGACTTCCTCGCATGTTTGACTCAGAGCCGGAATACTAGGCGTTGGTATTCAATTAAAAAGAAAAAACTTCAATGGGATTCCCCGGCGTCAAATTAGCTTCTCGGGTGAAAGATGAAAGAGGGCGATCGCAGCGTCGGCCACGAGTGTCCTGCGCCAGGTAATATCACCTTTCTGCACGTCGAGTCTCACGGCTCATACAACCCGACATCTGAAATCCTCGCCTTTGCTACCGTTAGGTATAACAAAACCTTTCATGCGTTATCTGGCCTCGGGTTACACCCACACTAAGAGATAGTCCTCCCATTCAACTTTGCTTTTTTCACATCAAGAAAATGCCTAACAGACCGTGCAGTGACAGGATTACGTCCACATTGCTGGGTGGCTGGACACGTGACTAATCGGGTGTCTAACGCCCTCTACTTCTCCTGCAACTTCGGATCGATTATGTACAATATAACGTATATAGCTCAACCCGTGAAGGATAATCAGAATCTGTATGAAAATAGTATATTATGATACAAGTGCGAGAAAGCGGATATTTGACGAAGGTTAAAGTGCAGTCAACTTCATAACCTCCGTCAAAGCTTTCCGCTTGTCTTCGCACGTGTGTCACATATTATTTTTTGTAAAAAGTGCATCAAAGTCCCCCATTTGTGGCTCAGAAACGTGCTAACCGCAATCCCAACATGACAGCTGGCTCGACTTCGATCTGATTCTCTGCCGCCAGACGGCGCGTCGAAGGCGCGGCAGAAAGTTACTAGAGTGTTATAAATACGTGTATAAGAGGAACTAGAGTGTTATAAATACTTAAAATAAAGATCTGCGCATGCGCTGCTCAAACCCTTCTGTAAAAGACCACTTCTAACACGTTTCAGAGGCACAAAATGGGGGACATTTGATGCACGTATTACAAAGAAGTACTACTGGTACGTCCGACTAGGTCAAAGGGTCGAAGAGACTGTAGTCCGTTTTAAAAAATGTCTCGAAGATCTGAATCGAATCAGAATCTTCGTCCTTTCCGCTTGTTCACATTTCTAGCATTTCTTAACAATGCTGAAGTGTTTAGATAACCGAATTATTTTGCTCTGACTTAGAAAAAAACGTAAGACTGGAATAAAAGAACCGATACATTAATTTGCATGAACTAGACTGCAACAGGCGTCACGCACGTTGCGATTAGTCCGTTTGCGGGCGATCGATATCTACCTCATCCCCTGCCTTGCGCGGACCATAAGTGCCGGACTGAGGGCGCGATTTCCATCAGCTCTGCAAAATTCTGGCTGATTCAATCGTGCCCGGGAACACACCCCTAATTTTAGTGGCTGATAAGCTGAGGTTAAGTAACGTTGAATGTAGTCCACTAGTACGCCATTTGATTGCGTGAGTATGAATAGGCGGTCGCCGAAAGTTTAGTGTCGACTGTGCAGGTTATGGCACGCGATAATTATAGTGGCGCGACAGTCTTGGGTCTCAAATTCAGAATCCAGCATCTAGAGTGTAGGAACTAGGAACTATGTTATACTGTATACCCGATAGTATATAAAGGGATGTGCAGGGAATCAGCGATTGAAGCTGCGAGAATTTCAGTACCAAAACTTTCGTGTCTTGAAGCCCGCTGGGGAGATGAGCGGGCCGAGGGCGTTTGGAAGAACGAGAACGGGCATGTTTAGCAGAAATATGTAGGTCAACAGTTCTAGGACTCCATATCACGTGGGCTATGGCCGTGAGACGAGACTGAAAACGCCCTTGGTTTATTTCGTTCGCCAAGTTGAACTCTTTCTTCGTTCTACGTACTACCTGCGATAGCTATACAGTTCGCGAAGGACATTTTCATACAGTCAAGAATCCTTTTTATTCACATTTAAAATTATATCGCACCACGCGAGAATCATTAGCCTACGAAGATACCCGAGTTTTACCTATGAAATAATAAATATGCTTATCTTCTTCTTTTGTGCTCGCAAAAACTTTAGGAGCTGTGAGAACATTTTCCTTCAGCTACGCTATATTTTCTCGAGAAATGTGCAGTGTGTATAGTGTTGCCGCGAGACGAGACGAGACGAGAATTTTTCTTCTCTCGTCTTGTCTCGACAATGTCGAGACGATAGATCATACCGTCTCGTCTCGAATATCGAGAAAAAATTGGTCTCTCGTCTCGAATTTTTCTCGACCTAAAGATTCGTCTCTCGTCTCGTCTCGAATTTTCTCGACTGACCGTGATGGAATTGCAAATGTCGGCATGAAATCGTAATATTGAGAAATTTTGAGCATCGTTGCTTTATTTCTTCGATTGTACCGCTTGTACTCGTTATACTGCAATTGTTTGAATGATAGGCCGATACTCTCGACACTCTCGCCGTATCTCTCTCGTATCGTCTCGACTTGGACGGCCAATAGATAATCGCTCTCTCGTCTCGTCTCTCGACTCTTCATTCGCGTCTCGTCTCGTTTTTCTCGTCTCTCGCGGCAACACTACGTGTGTAGCAATTTTGAAGAGAAATGGAAGTGACGCGGTTCGGAAAGATATTCAAACACAAAATGAAATGATAGAATGTAAAATCTGAAAAATAAACAATGCGGCAATAGGAGCCGGTTCATAACATAAATTATTCACAAAAATATTAGATTCCCTAAAAGTGTAAACAGGAAAATTAAAAATTGGAAATGAAAAAAAAGGGATCAAAGTGTATCGGAAAATGGATAGCGCTTATTTTGCTGATATCACGGGATGAAAAATCTTGAACCAACGGGGGAAAAATTTATCAGTGTAGAACAACGACTGTATTTGCATAAACCGCTCCATATGCACACAGCTAAATCATTCTTATCAGTACAAGTGAAGAGAAAATTTTATGCATCAAAAGTATCCGAGATAGCGGAGCCGTACTATTTTTTTTTTTCATTCCGTCGACTATCAGACACTTGTGACACGGGAATTCGTTACTTAAACTGAAATTTCACGATTCTACATCCGTCCTTTTGCCATTCCTTCAATTTCTGAAACAAAGTTTTCCGTCACATCAGTAAAATAGGTAATGATTGAGGATTGCACGGTGAAAAGTTCCCGACGTTACAGCTTATTGTACCACAAAATAATCAACACATGCTAGGCAGTGTAAATTTCTCGGAAGGTACTGATGTTTCCGTCGACGCAGCTTATGTTCAATTTGTATTGTAATGACCCACCGCGGTTTACCGTCGTCAGAAAATCTCTCCTCGATCATTCTTAGCAGGGAATTGTTGTAGATATTTAAAACCCTGCAGGGCCAACTTTGCCTGAAGCTCTTAGAGTTTCTTGTTAACGTAACGTCAAGTTTACGCAATCACCTTAGGTACCTACTTGGAAAACTGACCATAACCCCGGCCTGTACTTGTGTCTCTGCAGTCGGGGCTAACCTCCCCGCGATTACCCTCACTTCGCAGACTCGATATAACCTCGTCTTCCCCGATCTCAGCTAGTTGATAAGCCCGATTTGATAATAGCTTATCCGAATGATCATGTCTTTCGAATATGCAGAATATGCTGAGAATAAGGTCCTTGGAAACGTGACTGAAATAACAAAAAGCCTAAAGACTATGAAACAGGCTATGGAATATTTCAGGATCAATTCCGTCATACTCTATATATGTGGTCTAAGTCTATCGAGGTGTGTTCGACGACGGTAAAGATGACTTGGTCTTGCACGAATGGAACACAGGCGCACTTGAAGCTAGTCAAGTAAATCATCGAACGAGGAGTACTGGGTGGATGGCTAACAACAGTTTCGTCGGAGATTAAAACTCAGCCGGATGGAACTGACAATGTGCAATCACTCTTTTAACGTGTATAGAAACTCATCACTGCAGATGAACTGCACGTACAACGGCCAAATAAAGCCAAGTCTTCATCAGGCTGCGGGACTATCAGTCCCGAACTTTATCCAGTTCAGTGGTGCGGAGCGTTGAACTATGGTTGAACGTAACGTCAGCTCACTTTTTAATTATATTGGCACAGTGCTGAAAAGTAACCCCTTTGGTTGAATTTTGATACCGGATTGTGGTACATACATCCACATACAGAAAATTTGCCAATCGGTACGTCTAGAGCTGCATCAGTTTTATTGTTAATTTTGACCCAGCGTTTCTCGGAATAGTACAGCCGAAGCCTCGCTCCGTGCTCTATCGCGATGAAACGGGAAGGGTGCAGGATTTAAGCGAGTTGAACAGATGGAGATATGATAATGAGAAGCTGCCTTATTTAGGTACAATGAAAGCCCGCCTCTGGTCAAATAATAGAATCTCTCCGAGCTTAAAGGCTGCTCGTAGTCGCGTCGAGGCCATTACCACACAAACTCACCCACTTCTTTTTTTTTAACCCTATGACAGAAATGGGTTAACGTTAGTTAAAAGACTGGTGCACCGCACGGCCATTGTCTTACGAGGTTGTGCGTGGCTTTCCCTTATTTAAAAAAAAATGTCCAATACCTTTCAACTGATCACTTAGTTTCCACACAGCAATACTAACGATACGGCACAAAATCGATCTTTCGAGAGATACCATTTAACTTTTAGAAAAGAAAAAAAAGTGAGAAGTCATTGAATCACACGTGCAGTGATTTTCAAACTCCATATTATTCATCATGGAATCGTCAAGGTATTAGGCCGAGATCTGAGTGCTTCTGCAGGCAATCCGGAGATTTTGGGTCGGGTCAATTATACATTCCTCGAGAATACGTATCCCGACGATAAATCCATGGAGGTAGAAGGTTTTTCAACCTCTGCCACATCCCCATACGATATTTAAACCATCAATGTTTCAGGGATTCGTACAGCCCGGGTTTGAAAATTCTGGCAACCACAATTTACGATTCCGCTATCCCTTGCAATCGGGTTTCGATCAATTTCACTAAGAAGTGGAAAGGAATGTAAACGGTTCTCTCTTTCAAACTGACACTCAGATCATAAGAGGGAAAACTCTTTGCCTCGTGATCTAGGAAAAATTCAAAATTACTGAATTCAACTGAACAAAAGTTATACGGGCAAAGATCATGGATAATATGAAAAACAGTGCTCACAAGCTTGCGAGGGCACGGCCAATTTTCAAGTCGTAAGAACCCTAGTTCAAAATTGAAAGCCGATTTGAAAGTGAGTGGTAACTGTATAGGTATTCTGTACATCACACGCACACAACTTTTGCACCAAGGTCGAGATACGAGATACTCGTCTCTCTCCCTTCGCGAGCCCCATAACCATCTGCGGCGGAATTTTACATCAAATTTCGGAGGGGAAAAAGAAAAAGGAGTATTATTTCATCTCTTCTGCGGACGTGAAATATCGTCACATTTGTTTCCCACAAGACACTTGTTCCTCACGGAACTGAGCAATGACGAAATGAAAACTGGCACAATGCTTTACCGAGCGATAAGCTACCGCGGCGGAGTATTGGTTAGAGGAAGAATAAAACAACAACGATGGAATGAGGTTCAAGTTTTTCAACGTAAAAATCTTGCCTTTACTCAACTCATGCCGTAAATTAATACATCGCCGCGCTTCAATGCTCGGATAAAATTCAAATCCACCGCGCCGTCAAGAAAGGTGAACTTTTTTACTTTTATCTATAACTCCCCAAGATTAGTCAACACGTTGTAGTACCCCATGATATCACATCGGTAGTGGTGACAAGATCGCTATCGACAATCAAGCCCCTTTCCGAACAGTTCGTACAAACGGTGGGCGTAAAGATTGCATCTGCATTGTTAATCCGGGGGGTCAGTCCCGTCGTCAGCTTAAGAGACCTTGGCGAAAATGAAGTGTGCAAAGAGATGTTCGGGAAGTGTCTGCACGCTTCATGGAATGTATTTTGAAACAGGAGTCAGAATCCCGAACATCTGCGAACACTCCGGGCCGTGACCACTTCGCGCACACTTGATGCACATCGGTGAACATTTCCGACACATTTCCGGCACACCCAGATTTAGTACCCGTGATCGCCACGCGGCGGCGTGGCTTCTCACAGCCAGGTAATCGCGGTGGGAGGATATATTCGAGCGCGGTGCGGTGGTCATGTCACTCGTTTCTGGACTACGGCTGAACCACTACCTCCCAGAGATTCAGGTGTTCACACTTCACGCGATCTTCATCCACACTCCATGCACACTCCATGCACAGTCGACGCACATTTCTGACTGCACACCTTATCACGCTTTCCTTGTTTCAATTTACATTTCCAGCACACTTCACTTCAGACCTTTGTCACACTTTGGGCACATTTCCAAAACATTTGAATTCAACCTTCGGTTACATTCGGTTTCACACTTCATTTTCGTCAGGGGAGGCTGGTTCGTTAATCAAGGAAAGTCTGGAGAAATTCTGCAGAGCATCAGTTGGTCGGTTTTGAAAGAAGTGAACAAAGCCACATTAATAAATGGTTGGGCTGCAATTTCTGAAGCAATGGAAGTGCATTGGAATGAAAGATATAAATTCTCAATATCTTGAATTCTTCTTAACACGCATCTCAGAATTTGCCATATGATTTTTGTATGTGCCTTTTACTAGTAACTCAAAGGTCTACGATATTATTTTGTTCGAAATGTCATGGAAGTAATTTCTTGAAAATATGTTCAAACTTTGGCGAAGACAATGTGGTAAAAGTTGGTCGAGAATCTGAATTTTCGCGGTACCTTCTCACACCTGTGTTCGATAAGATGGAGGAGCTATTCTGCTCATGCAGTAGAAATTCCCGCACAGCGTTGGCTAACACAGCAACTCCGTGAACGTCAGGATCCAACTCGTAAATCCATCACGATCTCCGCAACACCTCGAGAGATCCAGAAACATTCCATAACCTATGAAGCTCAATCGCTTACGTAAAGCAGGCTGATTGATGACTCCGCATTGTCCAATCAGAGGTGTTAATTGTGATAGGTCATCTGGACGAGATTGTTGTGCAATTCGTTCGATGCAGATTATGAGAATGGTCGGTGACATGTTATCCCAATTTTCCGTTGGATCAGTAATTTCTGGTGCTACAAGAAACCTCTTCTTCCCCTCGAAAAATTCTTCTTCGTGACATTTAGGGTAACCCGAAGGCTGTGAAGATATGACCGTCTGCTGAAGCTATCAAACGAACATGCATATAGTGGAGGGGCGGGCAAAATGGGCACCTTAATAAATTAACGCTTCAAATAGAGGTTTAAGTCAATGGAACTTCGAATTGCGATCTAAAAGCAATAAACTGATGCTGAGTTCGGAATGCCCTCGCCTGAAAAATCCGGAAATTGCGGGCAAAAAGGGCACTCTGAAATTTCGTCGAATTTATTCAAAATTCAAAAATATTATGGAATTATTCTCCTATTTACTTCAGAACACTTTGAACATGGGCTAAGCTAGTGTTCGGCACGAACCCAATTAGCAGTGCACATATTTTGAACAATAGGTGCACTGGTAATTGGGTCGACGATAAGCTTGTTACCTGGGTCCAAGAAAGGTCACTTAATCCTGCATCATGCCTTGAGCATTGAAGGCTTTTATATTTATTTTCCGAGAATTTAGGAATGAATTCAGAGAATCTATTGTTCTACGCGACCCGGGCGATCCCAGGTACGGTCTCCGGCGGTCCGGTTTTAATCCCTTGTAAGTGCATCCTATTAGGCTCTATGCGCCCGTATACCTGGCTCTGACACACGAATGCTGCCGAAGCATCCGATGTCAACTCCCGGGCTAAGCTATATATAGAAGGCTGGCAGAGAAAAGGCGGGCGAAATTGACACCCCTAAAAAGTTTCTGTTCGTCAGGCAATTTGGTTGATTTGATATTTGAAATGTTGAAATTCATAGAATGCTTTTAGATTTTGAAAAAGTACTCGACACATTTTCATGGGTGCCCATTTTGCCCGGCAGTCCCAAAATTGTCGTGATATATAAATAATTCAGTGCATAAAGTTTGCTAGATCACGTAAATAATGAAGTCTAGGTCATATTTTTATTTTGAAAAAAGCACAACAAATTTTCAGGGGTGCCAATTTGGCTCTGTAGTGCCCATTTTGCCCGCCCCTCCCCTACACATAATAAATAGTCACATAGACAGGAAAAAACGAGGCTCTTTCTAGTAATTACTTGTGGCGTGCTCAGCAGCTAACGATCGCTTGAAGGTACCTGAAAGAAATTGGCCCCCGTAAGTACCTTCTACACGGTGCGATGGTAATTACCAATAGTTGAGGTCCACCTTGGCAAAGGCAAATTTCCGTAATTACACTTCTGCACCATTCAGCATGAATCTGAAGGTGAAATATGTTCACGGACAAATAAAAAGTCGCAGAATAGAGCTTACTGACATTCACGAAGCTTAGAGTGGCTGTCTTGAAGTTACCAGTTTCAGCTTCCATCACGTCATGAGCGCGGATTTTGATCGGTTTGGACGGACTTGAAATCTTCTGATTAGACGTAAAATTTGCTTTTGACGCTGAGATATTCTTGGAAGATTTTCTTGAAACTTGATCTAAAAACCAAACTCACATACTGCGATTGTCAAAAAACGAATCGCCTCTGTGAAAACGAATTTTCAACTTTACGTATACCAGCTTAACCTAGTGATAAAGGATTTCCACTCGAAAGCATCACGCCATACTCCACTAATATTTCAAGCCGAATTTTGCAAGAGTTCTATGGAAGATGAAAAGCGCAGAGGCAAGGCTGTGAATGAACAGTAGCGACGTTCAAAGTTGAGAGCATGGAGGGAAAAGCGCATGGAGGCAAGGAGAAAAAAAGAGACACAATCCCCTGCCGGAAGCGAAGGCAAACGGTCCCTCCGCACCCCGGTTACATCGTTAAAATGGTCTTAAGGCTTCCACTATTCGTGGCAGAGGAATGAAACCGCGATCCCATTTTCATGAAACAAAGATGGTGTTATTAATGGTTACACTGAAAGGCTCACCGCGTTGTCCATGGAAGGACCCTGCTGGAACCCTCAAAGCTGACGCTTCTCAATTCGTACTTCGATCTTCCGTGAAGGGGAGAACCAGTCGCGGTACCTCGACTGACACTTCCTACAGGAGATAAGTTCCTAACACTCGTAGAAGTGCCGACGAACACGTGGCCCATCCGTCTGGCAGTGCCGCCTTTAGCGGTGGCGGATCTTCTCACCGAACTCATTGCGAAGTTTGTATCGAACGCTCGATAGCTGACAGCGAGTTGAATTATGGCTTGCTCCTTTTTATTCAACACAAATTTCGAAATGGGGTTGTCTCATCATTCACTTGAACTTCGCCATCTCTACTATACCTCGCATTGGCAACCATTCCAAGCTTTTGCCAATCAAGATGCCAGCGTTGATGTGATTTGGCGACGATCGGGAGAGCGGATACATTTTATAGTGAAATCGGATCACCCTGGCTACGAGCATTGTAAATTTTTATCTGCTTCTTCAATCACATTCCTGTCTTGAAATGACGGTGGATTTGAGGTTTGGGGTTTCGGTTATCCCCTTGATCGAATGCATTCACCACGGACTTTGTATATCCGAATTTTGATAGTCGCCTATTCTTTCGAGATGGAGAGATATGCAGGCCTGCAGATATGTATGTACCCAAGACCGCTCGGTCATGTGTCACGGTGTCAAAGTCGTTCTTCCAGGGCCCGAAATAAAGGACCAACGATAAGTTTGCAGAATATATCGGTTTCCCGAACCTTTCCTCTAATTCTTGCTTATCTGCAGAAGTCAAGAATAGATCTCTTCATTGAACATGCTCGCCCTTCTTAATAACCGCTAGCTCATTGTTCAATGTGATCGTAATGAGTAAGAGAAGCTTCACAGACTATCTTGTGCGTCCTGACCACGAAACTCCTGATGATTGACGCTTGATCAGCTTCATTAGGCGATACGTTACTCAAGAAGATAGCTTGACACAGTTTTTGACCGCAATTCCAGAAGTTTACGTCAATCTTCACACTGTTTCAACAGCAAGACACTCGCACTTAGAAAGGACACGTCTGAACAGAAGGTTCTTTGATAAGAAAGCCAATAGACTAGTTATACCCTTCAGGCAAGCTCTCCTACCGACCCAAGTAGCCCACCACCACCTTGATCGAACCCGATCGAATTCACGATTGAACGGCAATAAATTATCACAGAGGTGAGAAATTCATCTATACTATGCGGTATATCTTTCTTCCCACTTCCGATAATTATACCTAACGTTGTTATCGTTACTACTTTATTTTACCCAGCATGAGTCCGTTAACCGAGGATAGGACCTAAGCACTTTTCTTACAATAAATATCTATGACCAATGAGGTTTCACTCGTTATTATTGTTATTATTATTGGAAATTTGATTGTGGAATCGTTGTCAGCATCAAACTGTTGTCCATGTGGAAAGGAGTACCGATTCGTGATGTGACGGTATGACGCACGCACATACTTTTGTTATTGGCAGTTACCATTTGAAGTGGTACTTCTATTTTTTTCTTTGTCTTTGTTGGCGAGTTGGCTCCGTCGCCAAGTATGCCGCGGTGGCGGGTTGAAGATGGTAGCACACTTGTTGAGGGAAGCTAGTATCACGCTGCGACTGAGCGTGGCTACCTACACGGCTATAACCTCGGCCGTGGCTCTGCTCCCACCCTATTTACCTCGAACAACCCGCCCGTACAAAGTTCGAACCACCCGATCCCCTCAGCCCCCCCCAGCGCAGCCCCAACCTACGCATGCGTGGGGGCACGTAGAGCTTTTCCTAGCGAACAATGCACGACTGTTGCGTAAGCTTTCACTACTAAGTCTGGAGTGTCCCCCTTGCTTGGACTTGAATTTTTTTAAGGTCGTGAAATTTACGCGGCCCCAACATTGCAAGCGCCTTACAAACTACAAATTGACCGAAATACCCTTTCGCTCGCGAGCTAGCCGCTTTATAATTAGTGTAATAAATCAGGGACACATTTTTTGTCGCGTCCACTTACTCTTTCCTAACGGTAACTAGCTTTTTTGACTTTTTGACATTGATGGGCTGGCGGGGTTTCTTGTGGTAAACATTAGGCGGTAATTACATTGCTCAGAGTGATCGAGGTTTGACTCAGGTTGGGAAAAATTATCGCCACGCGTGAGCCAGACATTGCTTTGACCTTTCGCTTCGTCAAACTTTATACTAAGCGTAGAACAATCTACCGCCTGTGAGAAAGGATTTGACGGGTTATTTCTTTGAATCAATCAATAACAAATAGTTTTTTTTTTTTAAACTGCGTTGGAAAAGTGGACTTTATTTTGAAATGTTGATTTTATGACCAAAATTTATTTTTTTTTATTCGATTTGAAATTTCATTATTAGGCTTGTATGTATATTATTTTCCAATTTCAACATTCGGAAATCAAGCACTCTAATTTCAGCAATGTTCTAGAGTCCCTACCGTCAACTATTTGAAACTGAAAAGATGATTCAATTTTTTTTCCTTTTTCATTTTCATTATCATTTTCATTTTTTTTTTTTTTTTTTGTGGCACAATTCTAAACATTATCAACTGATTAAGTATACGAAATTGATAGTGTAAGAAATTTAACATTTTTTATTAAAATTTTGTTTACTTTCGGATGAAACTATAATTTTTTTTTCCTTTTTCGCCTCGTGAGGATTCGGAAAAAATTTTAGTACGCACCATACTAATAATCCAGACTTTCTGTTTTAATCGCTACTATTCTTTTCAGTTTCACAACTAGTTGATACAGACCATGTCAGTCTTTCGAATATTTGTCTCAGTTCTTACTATGCACTGTGCTAATCATTGAAATAATTTTGTATACCTACACGGAAAGAACTCTGTTGCGAATATTGCATGGAAATGTACCATGCGAAAAAAGCAATGGGTGTGCCATACCAAAATCGCTTCGATTCATACTAAAATTGTATAGATTTATGCGATTTTAGTATGAAAGTGTCTCATGCGAAAAAGGCAAACACCGATGCGATTATCGAATGAGAGCTATGCGCTGATCGCACGAGAGCTGTGCACTGAACGCACGAGAGCGATATGCGATGAACGCATAGATACCTCTGTACCATAAACGCACGGAGTCTATGCGAAAAGAGCATAGGTCTCGAGCATTTTGAAGATTTACGGACTGCGCATGCTCGAAAACCTGAGGCAACACGTCAGCGCCTGTCATAAATCTTCAAAACGCTCGGGACCTATGCTCTTTTCGGATAGACTCCGTGCGTTTATGGTATAGAGGTATCTATGCGTTCATCGCATATCGCTCTCGTGCGTTCAGTGCACAGCTCTCGTGCGATCAGCGCATAGCTCTCATTCGATAATCGCATCGGTGTTTGCCTTTTCCGCATGAGACACTTTCATACTAAAATCGCAAAGTTATTATGCGATAATGGCAATTTTCTCATACCTTCTTCGCATGGAACACTCTCATGCGAAAATAGCAACAACGTCCCATACGATATTCGCAACAGAGTTCTTTCCGTGTACAATTTATTAAGGAGAATATCAATTTTTATTATGGTCAATTTTGACATGCAGTATCATAATATTTAATATTCACCATACTAAATGTCCGTATTATTTTGCCGAGGACTGGTATGGCAATGTCAAGCTTTGATATATGGCGCTACGAATAATTACCCTATTTTCCGTTCTCTTCACTACTTCCGACGGTAACAAGTCAAACTCGTGACAAAATTATTTCTATTGAGACCTAATTAGACTTTTAACCATTACTTACTTATTACTAGATAATAGAAAAGTTAAAACAAAAGAAATGAGAAATAAAATAGACAAAAATAATTCAATTAAATTTCAATAAACGACAAAATTTTATTTATGGAATCCTTCAATCTCAAATAATTTCATATTCTCAGTCAAAAATCATTTCAAGACATAATAATTATAATGTAATCGCATTCATTCAATTCATCCATTCCATTAAAATTCTTGTATAATTTGAAACACGCCTATCTTTCATATAAATTGTTTCATCAATTTTCTTTACATGTCTTGATTCACAAATTTCTAGTCATTTATCACAAGTTTTATCAGTATAACATAACAGTTTATAACTTATCTTTATAATATGACCATGCTGGTTCCGAAGATGTGTATTTCCAATAATGGCGATGATAATCATCTCGCTTGTTCGTTATTCGTTTTCGTAGATTGGTTTTGTAATAAAATGTTTGATAGTCTGTTACAGTGACTGATGTTCTTAATATTCGAAAATCGATAAAACTGATTGTGACTAGATTAAAATGATTGGTAAATGATATATGTGAATAAATAGTTTGAAATTGTAAAGATAAAATTGGTAAGTATCTGACTACTGCGAGGAATATGTATCTACCAACAAAAAGTGTTCCTCCAAAAATACTCCTTAACAAAAATTAGTTTTCACAAAAGTCGTCTTTCAAAACATTCTTCCTATGAAAAGTTTGAAATCAGATACAACTACCAAGTACACGAATTAATAATAAAATTAAATCAATTTGGTTTTTCAAATAATTAGTGATGTGATAAAAATAGGGAGGAAAAGTTCTAAAAAAAACTTTGAGTGAAAAAAAATGTAGGGAGTGGTACTTGGCGGGCCATCATAGCAATATTTATATCGTACTTGGTGGGCCATCATATTTATTTCTATCGTACTCAATCAGAGTGCCGATGTTGGTTCGCCAAATAGCTGAAGCGATAAAATACATTAGCAGATAAGATTCAACGGGTGAAAAGTTGATTGGTGACGAATCAAGGATTACATGTTCAACTATATTATAGATGGGGCATTCCATGTCAACTCGACCAATGATTTTCCCTCACCATTTTTGAATCGCTTCATAATTTTTTATACGATTTTCCTAACTCAAAATGGCACTCCCAAATTTTTTCAGATTTTTTCCGCAATCCGTTAATGTTTTATTAATATTCAAACCCATCTGAAAAAAGGTTTTTTTTTTAAATCTCAAAAAATTCTCAAAAATCGAGTTGTTCATTCCAATCATTTTGCCACCTGGCCCATGATGGGACCTTTTTTTTTAAATTTTTTATAGCACTTTAAACATTTTCACCAATCTTGCAACGTTACAAAAAAATCTTTAAAAAAATCTAAAAAATCTAGTTTTTCATTCCGATCATTCTGACACTCGGTGCAGTATTATAGTTTCGGACTCTCAAGACCGATTCTCAAATATTCTCGATTTTATAATGAACGTAATTTTGCCACCAACAGCTCGAACTTCAAGTCTAAGGATAGAATAAAAATGTAAAAATCATTGATTTATAATAAACAAATACCTATTAATTTGTAGTTCATTTATCAACTTGTAGAGTACAAAGACATTGAATCCCCAATACTCAACGTACCCAGTACGCGGCCAAAAGAACGAGTGTATTGGGATCGAAACAGGGGGCGGAGCCTAATTCAATATGGCCGCCAAGTGCGGGATTCGCGTGAGTGTCAGGTACGGTCAACCGTATGAAACGTGTTCATCGAAAGTTTAAAACGAGTGAAGTAGTGTCAAAACGGAGAAAATCGGTTAAAAAGTAAGTATATATAATATTTAACAAGCTTGCTGGCTAACTCCGAACGATTTGATTACAGAAAATTTGAAAAATGCGGATAAATTTACCTCAAATTTACGCATTTGCTGAGGCTTCGCCAACTAGTCGAAACTTGGTCGAAGGTGAGAGGCTTCTGAACTCAAAGCACATCATATTTTGTGGCAGGGAAGACGAGCCAGAGATTGGGAAGACAACTAAACATAACCTCATTGCCTACTGCCTCCAAACATCCAATATTCGTGGTGCACCACACGAGATTCGGGGAGTTATTGATAACAGTGAGGTAGAATCGATGTCGTGCACATGCAAAGCTGGTTTGAGTCAAAAGTGTAAACACATCGTAGCAGTGTTATTGTACTGCAACAGGTACACGTTATTCATAACAATAATCTTAATGCGCAGTGGCAAATGACGATTTATAAGAAAAGCTCAAAATTTGGAAAAAAAAACCGATAAAGATCACATATAATTTCGAATAGGAGATCTGTTGTATGCTTTAAAAACACTTTCTATGATTAATATTCATTAACTTTTGTAATAATCGTGTAAAACTGGTTCTCAAAATTTCAGAATTGATATCGATGATCTCAGTGTGATGTCCTGCACAGATAAGACATGCGCTTGGAATAAACCCCACAAGGAATCACTGGAACAATACCATCCTGCGCCATTAGAGGAACATGAATGCCTTAAAAAAGAAGCTTCTCTGAATCACGCTGTAAATATATCTGAGGAGGAAGCGAAGATAATCCGGGAAATTCTAGTCAATAAAAATCCAACATCAGCATTGGCTTTGCACACGTAATCACAATTTCAATATGGGCTTGTTTACAGAATATTTTTACATTCATACACTGATCTATTTTACATTTATACACTGATACATTTCACATTTATAATCTGATTTTTTTATATTTATACATTGATCTATTTTACATCTATACACTGATCTATTTTACATTTATACACTGATACATTTCACATTTATACACTGATTTTTTTACATTTATACATTGATCTATTTTACATTTATACACTGATCTATTTTACATTCATACATTAATCAATTTTTCATTATTTATGTTTACACCGTTTTACAGTGAATTCTATTTGTTTCGAATTGTGTATACCTTTTTGTCTTTATCCAGTGTACGAGGTCTGCAATTTTCATTATTTTTTTTGGGTTGGGGGGGAATTTTTGTCCATATAGATCTGGAAGGCATACTCCCTTGTTAGGGATAAATAATAATATAGTCGACGACGATGAATGTGTATCCACTGATTTGAAATATTTGATAGAGAATCAGGCAACAGATTTGATGAAAGAATTGTCAGAAATACCTTATCAGCCTTTGAGAGAGTGTTGTTCAGATATTTGCAACCGATTGAATGGTGACCCATATTTGATTTGTATAACAACAAAAAACTCACGCGAAGATTGGAAAAACGAAAGGCAACTCAGAGTCACTGGATCAAGAATTTATGAACTGTATACATACAGCAAGAATAAGAGTGCTGATTGGCCCCAAAAATCTTTGAAATATTTCTATCCAAAGCCGTTTTTTAGCAAATACTGCAAGCATGGTATTCAAAACGAGCCAAAGGCAAGGATTGCATACGAAATTAAAATGAATGTGAAAGTGCTTGAATGCGGTTTAATCGTCTCGACTCAAAATCCTTGGTTGGGTTATTCCCCTGATGGCATAGTTTTCACCGATAACAAACCAAACAAATTGATCGAAATAAAGTGTCCCTTTGTTGGAAAAACGATGTCCATCAACGAAGCTATTAAACAAGTCAAATGGCTAGAAATCGACGGAGAAAACATCATACTGAAAAAAAAACATGCATACTACGCGCAGATTCAATTGGGCATGGCGATTTTGAATATCAAGCAGGCTGATCTAGTACTTTATGCGTCCTTTGATAATAGTTTTGAAATAGTCACAGTTAATTTCGATGTTAAGTATGTTAGAGATATGCTTTTTGCAGTGAAATCTGTTTATTTTTGTGAAATGATACATAACGTTTGCGTACAAGAGAAAGAGTAATTCTATCGCAGTATTAATTCTGTTTTTTTTTTTTCAATTGATAACATGTGTATCTGAAATATGTATAAAATTATACAATAAAAATGTATTGAATATGAACTACCGTTTCACAGATCATTCTATTATTTCCTCATATTACTCTTATAATATTACTCTATAATAAATCCTTATTGTGTTAGTTTAACGATTGAATTCGAGTGAACACAACAATTAGTTGAATTTGTCATCCTTCATAATTGGTGCACTCAAATTTACTATTGCGCAAATAATTTTAAAAATTTTTTCTGAATGCTTTATCAATCGCACTGGCATCTTATCTCCTAAAATTTTGAATAACTTCAATCTTTGATTAGCTCGTTCGATGTGAACTCTTGCGCGAGCAATACGGTTATTTGCCAATGCTTCTGTCTTTGATAGCTGCTTTTTATTTCTCAGAAACGGAGGCCTTACTATTGCTACGCCATGTTCTAGACATATATCATCAATTAGAAATCCTTTGTCTACCATCACTGCATCATTTTTTTCCAATAATTGCATTATACCACTCTGTTCAAATATTGCTTTGTCTGATGATCGCCCCCCATATGATTTACTCACAAAATTAATCAGGCCTCCCGGAGTGACACCAGTCATGAATTTGACAGTGTTCGTTCCCTTGTAATGTGAATACGTTGTTATTTGACAGCACAAATTCTTTGGCCTCTCAATACTAATTTCAGTACAATCTAATACCACACGAACATTCGAAAAATCGCTGAAGCAATGTGGAACATTTTTCGAAATCTCTTCGCGAGAGGGCCAGGGAATTGCTACCTGTAGACAAGCGCTCAGGATGTCGATCATTCGTATTATTATTTTGCTACAGTTTTGTGGTGTGTAGCACTGAAACAAAATTGCCAGCATTGCGTACGATAGATTTTGTTTAAATTTCATGAATGTCATCACAATTCGATCTCGCAACCCTAATTTAGTGTTTAAACCTTCTTTCAGCTGCCTACCAACAATTTCGACAATGCTATCTAGTAACTGGAAACTTGCAATGCCTGTCAGGGTACTTAAATTGTCATCAGTTTTAATTATATCGCAGAAATTCTGGGTAAGATTTTGACTGCAGACTTGGATACCAATATCCCGAAAACATGCAGGGAGCTCATCCAAAACTAGATCGTCTTCAATATTAACTGATGAAGTGGCCTCATTCGTTTCGATTTCGTCACTTTTATGATCATTGACATCAACTATGGTTTTCTTCAATACCTCTGTTTTTACTGATTCTCTGGCTGCTCTTCTCGCAATTCTTTCGTTGTTTCTTACTTCAGCAGCAGTGATTTTCTTTTCATTGGATATTTCTACCGAAGTTTTCGGCAAATTGCACGATGGCATGGCGCATTTTTTCAAAAACCTTTTCGTTGCGTCCGAGTCTACGATGGAACATTGAGAATTATATTGCGATTCGAATAACATAACCTTTGATTTCTTACTCACCAGGCATGAGGTAATCGTCTTTTTCAAAATGTAAGGAACATACTCTCATATGTTTTGTTACTGGTTTTCCCATTTTCAACCTCATCTCCCATGCTTTTCTCTGGTCAATTTTTTCAATGATACCCAGTTTGGTCTCATAGCTAACAGCCCTCGCACCGGGTTTGGGAAATGAATGAAAACTCAACCCTTTATCCTTAGATGAGTGACTTTTACATGAAAATACACAACAATAAGTGTTGCTTTTGTTCACATCAGATGAAAATTTCATTCCGGTATTCTTCTCCATGATTTTTATAATCGAAAACGCTTCAACATCACGTAAACTCTAGCAGAAATGAGCGTGGAATCCCGCACTTATTAGTTCGAGCGTTCACCACCAGACGGCAGATCATTCTTTTTTCGATCCCAATAACACTTCTCGAGTATTGGGAATTCAATGTCTTTGTACTCTACAAGTTGATAAATGAACTACAAATGAATATTTGTTTATTATAAATCAATGATTTTTACATTTTTATTCTATCCTTAGACTTGAAGTTCGAGCTGTTGGTGGCAAAATTACGTTCATTATAAAATCGAGAATATTTGAGAATCGGACTTGAGAGTCCAACACTATAATACTGGGCCGGGTGTCAAAATGATCGGAATGAAAAACTAGATTCTTTAGATTTTTTTCAGATTTTTTTGTAACGTTGCAAGATTGGTGAAAATGTTTAAAGTGATATAAAAAATTAAAAAAAAAAGGTCCCATCATGGGCCAGGTGGCAGAATGATTGGAATGAACAACTAGATTTTTGAGAATTTTTTGAGATTTTTAAAAAAAACCTTTTTTCAGATGGGATTGAATATTAATAAAAAATTAACGGATTGCGGAAAAAATCTGAAAAAATTTGGGAGTGCTATTTTGAGATAGGAAAATCGTTTTAAAATGGAAAATCATTGGTCGAGTTGACATGGAATGCCCCAGATACATTCAACTTTCTACGTAGTTACAATCGATAAAGTTGATTCATCTGCTTGGAACTAAAAAAACGGTGAAAATTCATGAACCGAGACTGAGTCAGAATATAGCCACAGCTTTTGAAATTTCACATCAAGAAAAGTTTGAACATAAAACTATTTTGCGAGTTATATGAAACCCAAACCAAGACACTGTAGATGGTAGACGGTCGAGTTTTTAGAACGCACGCCGGTCTACGCTAGACACAATTCATTACACATGGAACTACATATACCTCATCTGGTTGTTACTTGTTAGAGATCTGTATTGAAATGAATCCGAAGCTCGTGAAAGCAAATCCACTTTCACACAATGAACACTCAACAATTTTTCCGTACGTATACGTGTTATTAACCACATTTCTAACCTCAAAATTGCAAGTTTCATGATTTTATGCGAGACACCCCTATTTATTACAATTCAGCTCTTCGATTCATAGTTCATACGTTAAAATCTGTATAATAATAACAGAGAGAAACAAAGCGCATAAAACTTGGAAAATGATGAGATTTTATTGCGACCGACGCAACTGACAGCTCTGTCTCGGGTAATCGATTCTCGATCTTACGTTTAAACATGGCGGTTTATTCAGTTCGGTGGCGATTCTCTACTCTACAATCGTGCCTTCCGAAGCGCCGTCTGGCGACTAACCTACGGTACGTCGATCGCTGTGAATTCTTGCTGTCTAGCGGTGGTCGCTCTTCTCTCATTTTTATTGTCGTAGGAATAGAGCAATTGAGCTGACTGAAGAAGGAGACGAACAAAATTCTGCCGAGGAAACGGGCATCGGAAACAGTCAAATAATCATATCTCAGCTCTCCGTGTACCGATTACATCGGAATTGGGCTCTAATGAAAGCTTGTTACGCCCATGTCCCAGGATAAATATTTCAAACCCATGTATGAAGCGAGGCGGAAGAAAGACGATTAGATAATTTTCCCCACTGCCCGGTTCGCTCCCGTTCGGGTAAAGAGACTCGGAGAGTCTCTGCGCCGTGCATTAAATTTTTTTTTTTTAATGTACTTGGCGCGAGACTCTACCGAGTCTCTTGATAAAGCGTGTGTATGTGAGGCGTCCTCTCACAGAGTGACCGAACGTACCTTCTCTCTCCGGTAAGCGGATATCTCTTGTTCTCCTATTTGGTTTACCTAGTTATCCTTATTTTGTATTTCGTAGTCAGATATTAGGCGCGGGAACCTTCAAACCTCACAAACTTTGGTATAGTTTTACCAACTATTCGCATGAAAAGTCTCTCAGTTTATGATCACGGCCGCAGCTGAGAGAGGCAAAACATCCAGAGCAAAAAGTTAAACAAAGTTTGTTCATGAGCCCTAATCTTCATGGCTGAAAATACTGTTCATCCTCCATTCCTGTGGATTTATCTTCACCCAAAGAAAAAGGTTAGTACCAACTTCTACCCCAGAGCACAATTTTTGGCACATTGAAAATCTAATTTTATCCGTACGATTGAGAAATGCGCTCAAAAATTGTTGATAGATTGGTTCTAACAAGCTTTGGAAATTTGTATTAAATCATTAAGCTACTTTGGATCAGTACTACTCTTGAACTGGTGGGAAATCCAATACATCTGCCCAATGTGTGTATGAATAAATAATGCGTATCTCCATACTGGCCTGTCCCTTCTGCACGAATCTTTATGAACGGATGAGCACAAATGTTACAGCCGTTTTACGGGCACTCCACACTGTAATCCCACGTGGAAATTGAATTGCAAATCAGGAAAACTTTTTAGGGACTTTCTAGGGCTCTAGATAGTTGTCCTAATTTGAAATTAAATTTTCATCACGCCCTTCAAATAATCTTTAAGCTCTAATCCGTACTTTAAGCGCGTTTGTGATGAAAAAATTTGTTTCGATACATGTGTGAAAGTTATTTTTACACGCATGAGATTGTGGACCGAGCGAAGCGAGCGAAACCTCCCACTCGTGCCAAAACGACCCTACCACACGCGTATCGAAATGTACTAATTCTACATGGGCAGCACTTTGGCATTCGCGATGGGGTTTGCTGCTTCGTGTGTCCATGAATTCCGCGATATAAACGGTTGAGCGGTCACCGATATTAGCCCTTGACATTCATCGTGAATATATGTATATACCGAGGGGTTAATCACTTGTGAATTCTGGTGTACACCCATTTTGCAATCTGTTGCAATCTCTTGCAATCTCTTGCAATCTCTTGCAATCCCTTGCAATCTTTTGTAATCTTTGCAATCTCTTGCAATCTCTTGCTATCTTTGGGAATCTTTGCAATATTTTGGAATCTCTTGTAATCTTTGCAATCTCTTGCAATCTTTGCAATCTTTGCAATCTTGTAATCTGGTGTACACCCAAACCGATGAGTGATTAACCCCTCTGTATATACCATGCATTCGTGGAAATGTTGGTATTGAAGTACCGATGGTTACGATATAGGGTACCGACGTATTATAATCTTGCCCAGAATAGGCGTACGTTTGTCGAATTGAAATTATGGTTTATACACTTACGCGCAGGTATCCAGATCCACAACAAAGGTTTTGAGGCTAACCCTGATGAGTTCTTCCCATCCCGCTGATCGTCTGGGCGAATTTGGTTCCCTGACGGATGCCGACGACAACTTGGTAGACGCTATCTGCGTAGAGACATCGTCGCCAAGGGTGCGCTGGGTCCGGAGTCGTCTTCGCCGTAATCGAGCACCGTCCATGTTGCCTCAGATTGATGATGATCGAAGAGAGATCGAATACAAATCTCACTTATCCAGATTAATACTGGGCGAATTTTTCCGATTTTTTTTCGGAACACACAGCGATAAGTTAGTGCACATAATCAACGACCTTGCCTTCAACACGTGGGCCGAACCCTTTATTACGCCCTAGGCTGTTCACATAAACCGTTCCCGCGCCACGTGGAATTCCGAAAAAGGAATATTAAAGGCTCTCATAAGGTGAATCAAAAACGGGAAAAACCTTCGAACTTATTTACTACAAAAATGTTCACCGAAATGCTTCCTGCGCCGTGGAGGTCTCGCCGAGAAATGCGAGGAAGACACGACGTTCGCCACTTCCTTGTCGACGCTGGGACGTCTGAGTGTGTTGGTAGGGCTGGCGCCATTCTGACTGTGGCTGTAAGTTTCGCCCCGTCTGATGCCGCTGGTAAGATTTTGTCCCCGTTGCTGTTCGAAGACCCGACGGCTCGTGGAGTCGAACTGGATGGGCGGTTAGCAGTCGGGGTCTTCAATCAGCTAGGAGCGTTTTGTGTCGAAGCTCCATGCAGGGCTTATTCTGAAAATGACTCATGGAGAATTCTCCCCAGCGTACATTTCTGGCGTCAGAGTTTCAACAGAGACTGACTCCAAGAAAAACAGCCACCAGAATCGATCGCGAGATGCTTGAAGGCTACAATACTGTCTCTGAGATGTTCTTCAGGCGTCGAATGGAAACCGTTTTTGGGCTTACCCTTTGTGGCTGGACAGTAGGGGTGCGATTTGCATTGATCCCCGTAACGACAACGGGGTCCAGTCATTACTGTGTCGTGGAGTTTAGCACCCGACGCACATCCTCGGATGAGTAAACGTACAACTAGTTAATTGGTGAAATTCAGTGCCCACTGATTGGAACCGATTTGAATAATCTGCCGTCTAGACGCCGTGAATGTTAACCGATGCAGTTTCATGAATTGAATTCAACTCAATTTTACACGTTTTGATGCTCCGGAGATCCTTCAAAGGGGATGTATTGGTGTCTATACTCTTCTGCTAGATTCTCTTTCATCAAATTTGCACAAATTGCCTAATGTACCTATAGATTATATTATCTCGCCGAAATTGGTCCCTGAGGACTGCAGCGATACGTGTAGTAGCTGGAATTCTATTTCTTTTTATTATTTAATTTTTATCTATCGTTACTTCCTATATTCAAAAAAATCTCTGTAAAAGGATTGATATCAAATACAAGTACCAAGTACAAAAAAAAAAATAAAAATCAAACCATAAAGTACAAAAAAATAATAATTAAATCGAACCATGTAGCGTTGTGCTCATTCGCTTGCTACGCTCGCTCACTCGATTGGGTTTTCATAATTGGCGAGGAGAAAAATTGGGAGCGGGAATTTCGAAAAGAGAAAATTTTCGAGAGAAAAAAATTTAGGGAGTGGTACTTGGCGGGCCTTGATAGCAAGATGAAAAAAATGTGACTTTTAGACCTTAGTGGTCACTCTTCCACTTACTCACACGTGGCCCGCCAAGTACCACTCCCTAAATTTTTTTCTCTCGAAAATTTTCTCTTTTCGAAATTCCCGCTCCCAATTTTTCTCCTCGCCAATTATGAAAACCCAATCGAGTGAGCGAGCGTAGCGAGCGAATGACCACAACGCTAGATGGTTCGATTTAATTATTATTTTTTTGTACTTTATGGTTTGATTTTTCTTTTTTTTTTTGTACTTGGTACTTGTATTTGATATCAATCCTTTTACAGAGATTTTTTTGAAGGACGACTTTTGTTGAAAACGAATTTTTGGAAGAAGACTTTTTGTGGAAGACGAATTTTTGTTGGTGGGTATTTTTGAAGACAGATTTTGTGTGAAACAATTTTGTTGGTAAATTTTGTCGGTGGACCACATTAATGTACTTGGCGAAAGTTTTTTGCACCAGAGGTGCTTTTTGGGGGATATCACTACTTTTTGTATATTTTTTTTACTTCCTGCTAACTGCGCTAGCTCGCTGTGCTTGCTCGATTGGGTTTTCGTAGATCCTCACTCGCTATGCTCGCTCGGTTGTCAGTATTTTTCTGACCGATTATTTCTATTGAGTATATCCCATTGGATGGACGGTGAAAAATCTTGAATTTTCTGTTATAAAACGCTGGATATTGTCGGAAATGTTGATAAGAACGCGTAAATGTATGTCCAGTTGATTTCTGTAACTCTGACTTTTGCTTAGGGGCAGACGTGAAATATTAACCCTTATTGGGTTGTATAAATTGATCCGTCAAAATCATTCACAGTGAATATTCGCAACGTGGAACCCTGTGCGCGGCCCTCCTCCCTTCTCATCCGGGCTTGGGAACGGCAACAGTGGAGCTACTTACAGGCAGGGTTATAGTCACTGCTCATTACAAATTAAATCTTAAAAAATGTTCACAGTAAAAAAATCTGAAAATTAGTGTATAAATAATCATTGGTATTCACTGAATAAAGTCTTCCAAGATAGTACTCCTGTTATAAATTGCATGACAAGATTCGTCCGTTCCATCCGGTCCACCAAGATATTCTTAGAACCTGATGATTTCAAGTCGAGTAACTATCCTAACTCCAGTAGTCTAATAACTGTGCCACCATATGTACATTGAAAGCTGACTCATCGAAGCAAACCCCCGGAGCATAGCGCAACGTACACATTTTCTTCACAGAGCTAGAAGTGGGTGTGCGATAACTATAGCCAACGCAGGTGAACAATTCATCATATCGTCAAGTCCTGAGGGAATTGACATGTTTGGCGGACAGTCCAGAACTGAAACGTAACTCAGAAAACTGTGTATGAAGTGTTACGGACCTTTATACTCCTCTCGGAGCGTATTCCAAGTTACGTCTGCTATAGACTGCCCGCCAAGATACCTCTGCTTCCTCAGGACCCGTCGATATATCAATCAATATATCAATAGCCTGTCCACGAAATAGTCTCTCCGGAACTAAACTACTCAGGTATATACTCAGGTATAGACTCTTTGAGGCCCATGCAATTCTTTTGTTTTTAATGTACTTGCCTCGAGACTCTACCGAGTCCCTTGATATTTAATACCTGAATCATGAACATATAACCAATAAACCATGTTATTCTACACTGTAAGAATTTTCTCACCGAGCTAGATATACTATCAGATGATTAGTCATGAATAGAGAACAAAGTATTATAAGCTGGTGGAGGTTAATTTCTTCTGACACATAGCAAATTTCACATATTGTCAATGATTATGTTACACACGTTCAACTTTTGTTAATTATATGAACGACCAATATACCCAAGGGTTTGTGATTTATCTAACTGGCTGACTCTGATAACCTCATAACTTGATTTTTCGATGAAACAGGCTCGCAATTTCCATACGATATAAAGCCGAATATATAAACTTCAAAGCCCATCTTGTTTCACTTGCTTGTTAATGATTCTCATATCACATAATATCACGTAGTGATAACAAGCGGAATGAAATGTCTTCGTTTAGCGACAAAACTCCTGTCAAACCCAAGCAGCCGACGCGAACACGCTATAGCTAGCAGTTTCAGGCAATCGATTCTCGATCTGTTATGTTTAAAGATGGCGGCTTCTTTACATTCTCGATTCGATCTAACCCGTGATTCTAACCACGGACGTATATTAGAGGACTGGCAACTCCCCTATGTCAGCCGAGCTAGAGTTGCGCCGACTTTTCATCCGGTAGTTCCACATTGTACCGTCGTCATTATTGCGGGGCGCTGGCAGTCACTGAGGCCTAGGCTGAATTTTCATTGGGAGTATTTTGAGGCGCGGTAAAATACTGCCAATGAAAATCAAACCGAGGCCTCAGTAACTGCCAGCGCCCCGCAGTCATAACGACGGTACAATGCGGAAATAGCGGAGGAAAAGTCGGCGCGATATTGCTGGAAGTTGCCAGTCCTCTAATATACGTCCGTGATTCTAACCAATTCTAACAGTGCCGTCTCAAGCGCCGTCTGGTGACAAACCTCGCTACTGAGATCTCAGGTGTCGAGGCGTAGCCACTCTTCTCTAATTTTTATGAAAATCGGTTTTTAGGCTGAAAGAGGTGAAGGTGAAGAAGAAAATTCTGACGACGAAACGGGTACTCTGAAAACTTTCAATAATCATATCACTGCTCCCCGTGTGCCGATTGCATCGGAATAGGGCTTAAATAAAAGCTTTTCACGCCCACGTCCCAGGATAAATATTTCAATGTCGTGTATATATCGAAGCAGAAGAAATGAGACATTAATAATTTCCCCCACCACCCGGATCGCTCCCGTTCGGGTAAAGAGACTCGGTTCGAGTCTTCGCGCAGCGTATAAAAAAATTTTTTTTTTAATGTACTTGGCGCGAGACTCTACCGAGTCTCTTGATGAGTGATGAAGCATCTTCTCTGTACCTCCTAGTGGCTGACCCCTTCACGATTGCACCTACTATGATTCATGGCACGTACGATATTCATTTGTGCGCCGCGGTGTCCCACCTATAGCTATGTTTGTACGCGACGAAGTTTACCGCGTGATAGCCATTTATTTCAGATCAATAACGGAGACTGTGGAGATAGTGAAACGTTCGACGTTGGAAAAACTTCAAATTGATGAAGCTGGCATAACCCTACGGATAAAAAAATCTCCTCAGCGGTCACCACGATCACGTGTCACGTCCTGATCCACAAAGTTCTCTGTTAAACTTCGTAGTGATTCTTTAATATTATGGGATCGATACAAACGGATCATTTTTCAATTTTTATCATGTCCTTGATGAAATATTTTTCGAGGCATTTGTGGAATTCGAGGGCTCTCGAAATACCCCATTACGTATAAAAGAATTCCGACCGTTGAATACGTCAAATTCTACGAATTTTTTCACAATATTAATGAACGAAGCAGCTGTTCACTCGCGAATCAAGAGGCTCGATGAGAGAGACTCTCAGGCCAAGTACGTGCTATCATATTAATTCATATATAGGTAATGGAAACCCATTTAAGTCCCTCGACGGAAGATCACGCTAACATACCTATATATATTGATTCAGAAGCTGGGAAAATTATCTGATACGTGCGTACTACAGATTTATCAAGCTTATCTCGCGTGAGGAAAGATTCGCCGTGATAGGCTTCCAACAGTTTTTGTGGATCTTTCAGACGATGATCTCTGGCTACATGTATAGAATCAAACGTATAAGTTATACGGTATAACACACAGCACAATTGTTATTGTTAGCACAGAGAAGGAACCTTTTCTTGCATCAAGAATAAAAAAATAACTCTTGAGTAGAATTCGATTTCGAATTTGGTACTTGATTCAAGATTGTTTCTGTTTATATTTTATGACCTACCTGCCGGTGATTGTGTGACGGGACAGCGATAGAAACTAGAAAGCAGTGCACATACGAGCTGGCCATCATCCTTGCAGGCGCGTAACTAGAAGACATTTGGGGGGGGGCAGGATGCAGAAATGTGTACAATAGAAACGTAAAAAAAGGACGGACAATGATTTTGAATATCCCTCTTTATCAGAGTATAGGTCATTCGGTTCGGCAGTTTGGGGGCGGACCCCCTGCCCGGCCCCCCCTGGTTACGCCACTGCATCCTTGCATTGTTGGGAGCAACGACAAAATTACCGTGGTGGCGGTGGTGAGGCGGCCCCATCACAATTCATGATCATTATTTATCAAAATCCACCTGTTCATAATTGTTGGTCACACTTTGGTACGCGAAAAGGGTCAGACGTTGCCCCTGGTTTCAATATTCACGAATTTGATGATCTGGAAAGATCATTGTCGGTGAACTTTTACTTTTGAAACTTTTATTTTTGAAACAATCAATTTTTTTTTTGTTTGCCTAACGAATGGCCAGTTACGAAGGATAATGTAGCATGTCCATTGTATCATCAACGTTAATCGATTGCTTATGTGTTCGAGGACTGCAAGCTCCCAGCCGGCCACACTCGACTATTTTTCCGCAACAAAACGTGTCACGTCGTGTATAATATAACGCAAAGGCCAGCACGTGCCAAATCCAGTGATGTTACACGAGGAGCAATAGGCCTATTGCTCCCAATTGTGGCAAACCTCGACTACTCTTTTTGTATTCTTCTCCGTATAGGTTGGCCGAATCGCATCACCATACATCTGTATCGAACTCTGAATTCTTCATCACGAATCTTGGAGTTTTTTTTCTTGTGGGTTGTTTCCGCGCCTCCTGGTCATGTCTCCAACGTAAGTTTCAGAATGGTAATGTGTTTTCAGCGAAGCGTTCAAAGGTGACATAAGCCATGCATCCTGCGATTTAGGTAGCTATCCTGAGTGAGACGTGTGCACTGATCGAATATTCATAATCCGATTGGAATAAAGTGCGATTAGAAAGAGGCACAGGCTGAGCAATTCCAGTGCAATTCACGTCAAAATAGTAGAAGCATCATTACTTTTATTTTGAAGACCATTAGTGAAAATTTACAACGACGGTTTTACAATTTATGTTAAAAAAACCACATGCTTTGCAATGCAGATATTTTCATAAGGCTAAAATTATACTTGATTAGGAAACGAATCGTTTTTTTTTTTCTTACATAGGGTCAGTGTATGTACAAAGTAGCACCTTGAAGTGACATGAAAGGTATCATCGGTCGTTCTCTCCTGCTCCAGCGCTGCGGCCCATGGCGTTATCTCTCTCGCACTCACGTCGAAGTTACGCACCTTTCATTTCACCTTAATGAAGTAAAATTAAATTTGAATGGCTATAAAAATAAGACGACAATACGAGAACTGATCTCTGTAAAAGGGGGATTTTCCGATATTATGTAGGTAGTTGGGCGTTCATTTCATGTATTGAGCAGCATTGTTTGTTCGACAATTTATTGAAAATGTATCAACGGCAAAAAGGTACACAGGGCGACCCTTTTACAAAGATCTCACATTCAAGATATATTTTCTCAACTAGGTATGAAATAATAGTTTTTGATTCTCGTTAGTTTCAAATCGTGTGTTGTAATATTTTTGTTCATTATTATAGATATTAATTTTTTTTATCTTTTCGGTTCAAATCCATATCGGTATATACATATAAGCATGTACCGTTACTTTTTACCTGTATACTACATCCATATAAATAAACATACCTATAATATACAGGTAAGGTTTGTATCCAGTAAGACATTGACAAAAATTGTTTAGATTTTATCTGGATTCAACTAACCTTTAAGCATTAGCCCAGCACCACATAATATACCTAATCCTATTATCACTAGCAATCGTAAGGGGATTCGGTTGATCAGGTTTCGAAACAGGTCAGTCCGGGTTACTCTTTGACGAGTTTAATTAAAAATTTCACGGTAATTGGGGACTTTCAAAACCTGATCCTCCAGTTATGAAGTCAAGTCCGTGTTACGCGACTAATTCTTGTCCTGCTAATCCTATATTAGTCTGATCATGCAAAGCCAAACTCCACAGTCCCACTCGCACCGTTGGAAAAAACGAAGACATCAAGGTTAAAAATCTAAAATAATAGGGCGAGTGACTAGTGTAAAGTCTGGCTTGTGGTTCGCGAGAGGTGCGACAGAAATTATTTTCCTCAATGGCGAAAACTTCTTCGCTCCAATTGTCTTGAAAGGTTTTCTAACATGAATTTCAATTACTTTTATGGTAAGACTCGGTGAACCAGGACGGAATATTTACCACTAAAAAGGGCTGAAAAATCTCTTGAATTTGAATGGATCTCTATAATATACTCATCAAACAAGTCAACTTAAATCTCATAATCGATAAGGCACCAAGAAACGATAAAAATCGAGTTTACAATGGGTAAATCACGCGTAGGGAACCTAAGAAATTCGATTTGGCAGTGTAGATTCAAGAGAAACACGTTTCCCTGAAAATGACAGCAGATTTCGCAGGATTGTAGCATTCACATATAAATATGTGCTAAGTTAAGCGAAAATTTTCATAAGGCATCCCACTACGATTAAATATCTCAGGGGCTACAATCGGAAGAATGGACGAAAGGGACCACAAACGGTCGACAAACTAGCGATGAAGTGTAGAGGTTGGATTTGATTAGATTTTATAATAATTGACACAATAATATTTCTCTATCTCCCTATCTTCCCAGTCACGAGAGGCAAATGACGGAGCATTGTTGTGGCATACTAGTCTTAACCTATATAGGGCTAATCTTCTCGAATAGTGGGAAATGTGATTTCGTTGTCGTGCGAAACATTTGACAGAAATGTCAGAGCGCGATTTGAGTTCGTACTTCGTCAACAAGTCGTTAATCCCTCAGCCGGCTCAGCCACATGTGCAGTGTTGTGCATTAGAAGAATCCTTACAGTAATCTAGTTTGATTTTTTAATTTCAGACGCTGCGGAACAGACCGTTTGAACGCGAGTCTTCGAGACGAATTTTCTAGCTTATCCTCCGCGATTTTGGAACGTTAATGTTCTTCAGATCTGCATTTCCGGTTCCGAATCGTCATGGAACCAGCCTGAAGTCCCTTGTTGTTGACTTTCTCGAACGGTTTCCGAGTATCTCGCTTCCCTGAAGACCATCCCTTGGTTGCCAGGTGCTCCGGTACCCGTGACGATCCCCTGTTGAGAGGTACTGAATACGGACGATGATACTTCCTGTCGCTGTTGCTGTTGGTATGGAATTCTTCTCAGTGCTCTTGGCGTCGTTTCAGCCGAGCTTCCACCATCTTCGCCGTTCCACGTGCCTCTGGGGACACCCCAGTGTTCCGTGAACTCGGAACCTGACCTGGCCAGGCTTGGTTGACTCAGTGACCTCACCAGAGACTCGCCTTCGTAGGAGCTGAGGCTGGTTAGGTCGTCACGATCAGCCCTCGCGAAATCTCTCACGGTCATCTCTGACATCGACCGTAGATCCGCTTCACTTCCTCCTCGAGTTGTCGAGCTCAGACGCCTGTAGCGGCCAGGAGGCAGGGGAGCACCTCCACCCTGGCGTTGATCCTGGGTTAACGTTCTCACCGAACTGCCTCCGTCACTCTCGTATTCATAGAGCGTCGGGAGAGAGGATCTCCTGGACCTAGTGTCCCATTCAGACCCTTTACCACGCTTGTAGCGTTGTCCGCTCTTAACATGTGAAGCTGCCGATGGTGGGCTGAGGATTCTGATAATCACATCCCACTTAGCCGGTGTGAATAAAGTAGTGTATCGTGCATCCTTACGAATCAGCTCATAGTCCTCTTTCACTACCGCCTCTGTGAGAAGAGTGCGAAGGGTGCTTTCAGTTGTGATTATTTCTCGCCACTTGATACGTTCCTCTTCTGTGAGTTCAGCGGCGTGTTGCGGTTCCAGCACACGGATCAAGACGGTCCAATTTGAAACAGGATCCTCGTCCATCATTCTCTGCGGTATCTCCGCCCTTGGTGTGTATGTTGGTTCGATATTCGTGTCGACCATGTCAAGGAGGTCGGGTCCGTGCTCATGCGGAGTTGGCTCATTGGTAATTGTCAAGTTGGATGCAGAGCTGATGTCCGAAAAGTTTTCCCACTCTGGAGGTGGTGGTGGAAGCTCCTCCGTTGGGTAGTTTCTTATAGTAACATCCCACTTAGGATCCGGAAGGATCTGCGGCCTGGCGTGATACTCGGTCACTTGTCGCCTATGTCGTTCAATATCCTCAATTGTCCTCTTCTCCGTAACGGTTCTTAAGAAAACGTCATCCACCTCGTGCGTAGTGATTTCTGGACGTCTGGTGGCCACAATAGGCTCAACGAGGGGCTCTACCCGTTCCCCGAGTGCTTCGTGGTGCAGAGTTGTCGTATGGGTGCTCGGTCCGATAGACGGTGGTGGCGGCGGAGTCGGCGCAAGAATACTGGCGACCTTGTACCTGGCATGAGTATTATCGGTCACTTCAGTGAGGGAGTGAGTGTCAGTCAGCTCTGTGTTCAGTGAAGTCAGTGACCTCGGGCGATGAATGGCCATGGGTGGTTCCATGGCTTCGCGTTCAGCCTGCTTCCGCAAAATCCTCGAGTAAACAGGCGGCGTTTGTTGTCTGGAAACAGTAGCGTTCGGAGGATAATGCAGCTCAGGAACATACGAGAACGAAGTCAGCTGAGGAGTGGGTAGACCGGGGCTCTCCATTGATCTGGCTGACTCTTCCCTCTCCAAGATCGTCGTCAGGTTTCTTTCCAGGGCAATACTGGCGTCAGATTCAGATGGCAGAGGACTTGGTGGTGGTGGTGGAGCCCGTTTCACCCTCATTTGAACGTCGAACTTGGGTTCGATTGGTAGGGCAACTGGGTGTCGAGGAATAGCGGATCTGGATGCATTGGCGGCAGTCATAGCCGAAGACTCGACATCTGCGACCGATTCCGAGTAGAGTGAGCTCGGTGCTCGTGTCTCGGCCTGCTGCTGATGGATGAATACTTTGTTGTCGTAAGATCCGGCCGAGGAAACCGGAAGTGAACGCTCCTCGTCAACTTCCGAATGACTTTCGCTGGGATAGTCGCTGGGAAGTGTGTCCGAGTGGTCAATGACAAGGTTGGTTTCACTTCCGGAAGAGGACGGGGCTGCGAGATGGAATCCATGGACTCTAGGGATCTTCAGACCCTCGATCATCGACAAATTGCTCAGAGAAGAGCCGGACATTTTCGTGATTTCAGATCCTGAACCGGTGCTGAACGGATGTCGGTGAATAACGCGAACGTTCCTTCGCTTGAGACACATGTACGAGCAGCCCAGGCCGAAAAGCAGGAGCGTGAGGAACAGGATGGCGCAGATGATCAAAAGAATTTGAAATCCTTCGAGTGGTGCACCAACGGCCGAGCCGGGATTCGGCGGACTGCAATCACGATGACACTAGGTTAACAACAGATTCTATTTCAAGCTGACAAATAATCTAGTAAATACACTCACGGCTGCTGGCGTGGCTCCGAATTCGGTGGCAACGGCAACACTACTATGGGGGGAGGATATCTGCAGACAATGGTGATAACTTCGTCACCGTCCATTTCGAGTCCCGGGTGAAATCGCACCACGATGTTATTGGTGAATACTCGTTGGGGGTCCTGTCTCGTACCACAACCTGTGGTAAAACGAAAGTCAGATTAATTGTTTTTCTTGTGCCAAAATCTATTACGACTGGCTGGGTGGAAGCTGTACACACCTTTGAGCGGTAATTCCAATTGACTAGTATTAGCGCCATTTCCTCTGACCATACAAGCACTGTTGCGATCGAAGTCAGCATAGGCGACGCCATAGAATGGTTCGTGAAATCTGAGTTCTATCTCCATGCTACCCTGGCCACAATTCAGATGAGCCTCAGTACGGTTCAAATAGATAACTGGAGAAATATCGTCCAGCTTTGTGACTTTTCCATCGAGAACGGTGCTCGGCGGAAGTCCCGGCGAGTATTCGATGCTGTTACCCTGGGAAGCATAGTTGCTCTGAGCCCACACCTGCGTGAGTAATGCCCCGAGTACGGGGATCAGCAAGAGCCGCGTCATCTGTGAATAACATCGATGATTACGTATAGAATATGCAGGATCACGCTCCTGTCATATTTAGAGAATCAATCCTTTCTTGTAACATATCGTAAAAGAAAAAACCGGTCGTCAAATCTTTGACCTGATATTCTCACCCGGAAACATCAAGTTATGCTCTTATTGCACACTTGATCTTATTGATATAATCAGACCCAGATTGTTACACACTCTTTAGCAAAGAAATAAAAAAAGGAAGTTCGGGTCAAAATACAGAGATCGTAATTGCCGAAGACAGAATGAACGCGGTATGTGAAAATGTTCGAATTGATGAACTATCGAGTCGACTCAATCGTAATTTGCCAAATTCAACGAGCAATTCTATTCCAGATAAGGACCGCAACTATTCAAATTGCGCAGCAACAAGATATAAGAAGACTCTGTGTAACCAACAAGCGAGCCGCTGTTACTTTTCAGAAAGTAAGGAGCGCGAATAAAAGAGGAGCTCGCCAACAAGAAGATCGGCTAACTACTCAGGAAGTTAATCAGAGACACAAGGCCGGAGGATTCTAGAATCGTCTATGAGCGATTCTAGCTTTAAAATCACTAAATTCTGTATCGTACTAAAAGTACTATAAAACGTTGTTGAATGAATAATACTTCGTCTATGTTATTAATATCACCGTAGAAGTGAAATTTTTCAAGAAAAACTTATATTTCAGGTGCTCAACCGTTAGAAAAAAAATTATGCCGATCAGCACGAAAATGTGTGAGACCAAAAATATGAGTCTCAAAAAGACCTACAACTTTGGTTATACATACATATTTCGCCGAAAAACTTATATTTATGGAGATATTCGGCAAAAACTGCTTTTCACAAGTAGTAAAAACTAAGTTCAAAGGTTGACATTTTTTGGGAGGTTTTTGTGAGATTTTTGACAGATAAGGGCATGGGATTTGCAGTACGTCCATTCCTTCGTAATAATATAACTAGTAACAAATATCAGAGTTATCCTTCGGCAGTTTTCTGCGTTGCATTGGGCATGAAAAGAAGTGGACGAAAAAAAATCACCAGCCAGATCGGACACTTCCATCACATACACGAATTGATGGGTGTACCCTCTCTTCAATCAATTGAATAAATAAAATCCGTTAGACGAGACCCAAACATAGGCGAGTATCTTTGATCTGTGTGTGGGGAACTGGGGAGTGACTTTCACTAATATCAATATTGAGAATGCTCAAACGGCCCAAGGACGTCGCGTCGCACAGTTTGCAAGGAGCCTGCGTCCTGCTGCGCTTGTTACACTCCTCGTGCCTCAGGATCTGAAACAAGCGGATTTGGGCTGCCCAAGCTTGGGTTACCGACGGTGACATTTCAAGACCGTTCGACCAACATTCCCGAAGTTGGATTTCCCACGGTGACATTTTGCCATTGTTGGCCCAACACCTGACTCCCACTCGTTCACTGATTGCCAAATGATTATGACTAATATCTCGACGCTGGCTCAGCGTTCGGCAGACAGTGGTCGAATAGCGTTGGCTATACCAAGGCATGTTCGTTTCGTGGATACTGAGTACACTGTTGGAAAAATTTAACTAGACAAAATGTCCCAGCAGGTCCATTCTACATTTGTGTTATATTTACACATTTATTTGTCGACATAACAAAAATGGATGTCATTTTAACATCAAACGTGTTGTTTTGAAATTCTTTTTATTTACTTGAACAATAAAAAGTGTCAAAATTAACATCGAATTTTGGGTGGACGTGCTCTGACATCTCATTTCTAACCGTGTATAAAGCAGTACAATGCGAACTATACTTAAAAAAAAAAAGCTGTAGCACGTATTATTACGTAACTAAAATTCAAGTCCTTGCTTCCACGGATTGCCATGGGCGACTGCTTTCACCAATTCATGCCTAGCGCCGGTACTTTTCGAAAGTGGAGGGGATAACGGCTGGGACTGACTGGCGGCATTGCGATGGAGTAGGGATATGGCGATAAAGAGTGGCGGTTCTGGGCGGAAGAATTGCGATTTTGTACTTCGGCTCATACAAGTCTTCTCGCTGGTCTTACGTACGAGTTCATTGGTTCTGGTTCTAAAATACATAGGTATAGGTAAGGATGTATTTATGCTTCGACCTTTCGAAGATTTCGGATTAATATCCAGTCTTTGTTTTAGCAGATAGCAAAATAGGCCCACTTAATTTAGACAAAATTTTTAGGAAAATTAAACCCGAAATTCCAAAATCGGCCAAGGTCGAGGCATAGATCCTTTTTTTATTCTCAAAATACTTCGAAGAGGGTTTCGGTATCTTCGATAATATAATATGAGCATTACACCAAGAATGTACTCAAACTCTCATCTGGCTCCGAATAGTACTTGAAATTTAATCTCATACATTTTGCAGCCTTTGAGGCATGAAGTAAATTGTTTAAAAATGACTGACAAAAAAAGAAATCGGAAGTCGTTTCAAGTATAAAACTGAACGAAGTCTTGTGCACTTAGATCGGAAAAAGTGTTTGGTTGAATATCGCGTTTCAGGAACTTCACTACGCTACGCTTGTTTTCATAAAAATCTTCACGACAGTGACGTTGTCAAGAGGCTTTCGAAGAATATCAGTGAAATCCCACTCACAGGAATCTCCCCTATTTTATTTTGTTCGCGCACTCCTCGCACCATACATATGGGGCCGTTCATAAATTACGTAAGCACTTGGGGGGGGGAATGGTGAATCTTTATGGATGCTCACGGGGGGGGAGGCACACGATCTTACGTAAGTTGTATTTCATGTCCCCGCGATCGATATATGTTGCCGTTTCATTTAAATATCGCGCCACAACTGCTGGGTATTAAATGTATCATGAAACCAAGATATTATTGATATTACATTAGTAAACAAAACCTATAGAAAAACGGTTTGATTTGTATTGCACCCGATCTTCTGATCCGAACCTCAAAATCTTACGTAAGATTGGGGGGGCACATAAAAATCTTACTGATGCTTACAGGGGAGGGGGGCAGAAACGGCTCCGAAAGTGCTTACGTAATTTATGAACGGCGTAATTTATAACTGTACCCGCCACCTTTACGGTCTTTTACGGAGTGGAAAGTGATTCCTTCACGTGTCCGCACTTTCATCCCTTGACTCGGTTTTCTGCCACCACACCGCTCACTGAATGGGTTGAAAGGACAAAAAGAGCCTGCTAGACCTTTGGTTGGAAAGGAAGAAATTTTTACGGTCCAGCTAGTAAGTAACCGCTGATCCCGGACGATGCAAGAATTAGTCGATCTTTTTGTCTAAGTATTAGGTCCATTAGCAACAGAGTCAGGAGGGGGTCATTCTCGGGTTTCACGAGGATATGCGGCGCAAGGTCTCTGAATGGAGATTATCGCCATGATCATCGTCAGGGACGACGGTGACTAAACTTGACACGAGCAACTCGTCGCGAAAATTCCAGACTTTTTTTCACGAACTGACACCGACCTTCGGCATTACGGTTATACGAGGAGCACACATGTGTTTTTGTCCTGAAGAAGTCCAGTCTGACTGCACTATAGAAAATAAGGTGATTCCAAAAATATTGACAAGTTATCAGAAGTGATATCAGATATTGCAAGAACGGAATATACCACTGCCTTTTTACACCGGTCTAACGGGATTCCGTGTCTAAATCTTACATTTGCGGTACTGAGACCGGCTTCTTATAACCGCCGGTGCGTATAGGTTCATGCTACACACTCCACATACACAACGGTGATATCAGAACTTGTGTAAAAAAAAAGTGGACATCATCAATTTTTACGTCAGAACATTACGGCCATGAGCATATTCATGATTTGGATACTAATTGCAGTGGAAATAATAATGATCTGATCTTCAACGGTTGTTTGTTATTGAATTCTTCTAGTCCGGTCTAACCGTCTTCGGTATTTGTCGAGTCTTTCGTCGTAAGGCTGGGGCATACACCCACGGTACAGATACGTAAGTCATCGAATACTAAAAAGAATGAAGTATGATACGAAGTTTAGATTTCTGCTACAAAGCCGTGCGCGAAACAAGAACGTATACACAACAATAAGGTAGTCCGCGAGTATCTAGAGCAAGGCTGCGTTGTTGTGTAAGAAGGGGGTCGCCCCGACGACTTTCGAGTATGTCTGCCGACTTTGAAACAATGGATTTTACGGTGTATAATATCCCTTGAGATTTCCCTTTGGTAAGGAACAACGCATTCCGTTTTCCGAAGATATTAACTCTGCTCTGAGATATTGCGTAGGTAGGCCTGTGGCTACAAAGGAACTTGAGTAGACCGGGAAAAGAATTAAGCTCGAAGTCGATTCATCTCTGTATTAGAACTTTCAGTTTGACGAGCGCTTCAAGAAACGGTCGAGTACGTCAGATGAAAATATATCGATTTTTAAATCGGGCATTTCAACTCTCAACTAACCCGTGATCTTTATGGCGCTTATGCTCCAGTGCGCTAGGCGCCGTTACTGATGGTGGATAATTTCGTCTGGAATACCTATAGTCCAGTCATTATAGACTTTGACCCGTGAATAATCTTTTCTTGAATTTTTTTTTTCATAGGTCCCTTGGGGGGGTCACTGGGAGTGTAAATTGAAAAAGTAGACTGAATCAAGCTCCTGCGTATATTCGAAAAAATTTTTTTTCCTAAAAAACGGTTTTTCTTGAATAACTCGGCCATTTTTGATTTTACAGAAAAACCGTAGGGACAAAAATTGTAGGAAATTCGATTCTCTACAATTTTGGTCCCTACAATTTTTCTTCTAGGATCGATATTTTGGAAATGAAATCTGAAAAAAGCGACAAATTCAAAATATTTTCATTATCTCGTTTATTTCCAACTTTACGGCATACATATAAAGGAACAAACTTGTAGAGAATCATATTCTGAACAATTTCGGTTACCACCTTTTTTTTTCCAAAATCGATATTTTTGGAATTAAACGTGAAAAAAGCGACTAATTCAAAATATCATCATTATCTCCCAAGTTCCACATTTTACGGCATAAATAAAGGGAAACAAACTTGTCTAGAATCGAATTCTGAACATTTTTTGTTCATACTTTTTTTTGCTCAAAATCGATATTTTCGGAATCGGACGTAAAACAAAGCGACAAATCCGAAATATTATCATTATCTCGTTAATTTTCAACTTTACGGCATAAATGAAAAGGAACAAGATTCCGAAAATATCGATTTTGATCAAAAAAAGTATGAACAAAAAATGTTCAGAATTCGATTCTAGACAAGTTTGTTTGCCTTTATTTATGCCGTAAAATGTGGAACTTGGGAGATAATGATGATATTTTGAATTAGTCGCTTTTTTCACGTTTAATTCCAAAAATATCGATTTTGGGAAAAAAAAGGTGGTAACCGAAATTGTTCAGAATATGATTCTCTACAAGTTTATTCCTCTATATGTATGCCGTTAAGTTGGAAATAAACGAGATAATGAAAATATTTTGAATTTGTCGCTTTTTTCAGATTTCATTTCCAAAATATCGATCCTAGAAGAAAAATTGTGGGGACCAAAATTGTAGAGAATCAAATTTCCTACAATTTTTGTCCCTACGGTTTTTCTGTAAAATCAAAAATGGCCGAGTTATTCAAGAAAAACCGTTTTTTGGGAAAAAAAAACCATTTTTTGATTCAGTCTACTTTTTCAATTTACACTCCCAATGACCCCCCCAAGGGACCTATGAAAAAAAAAATTCAAGAAAAGATTATTCACGGGTAGGGTCGGTTTTTTGGATATAATGACTGGACTACTATGATATACATTGACGAAAATGAAGTAATCCCATTCGATCAATGAAAAAATTGTTTCGGACTAAGTTTTAGATAAATTAACATCCACACAAATAAGGTATTTCGTCACCTTTTTCGAGTAACGATGAGCCATCTTGTTCCAGGTACAACTAGTGCCTCATCGTCCTTGCATGGCTGGGTGTTCTGTGGAAAATTGAACCAAATGTGATAAATATTAACAAATCATATTAGCATAGTGGACGAAGTGTAGGTACCACCCATCGTGTTAGATAATATTCTCAATGTACACGTATTCTCCTGATTATTCTTTAGAATATGTGTAGTTCTGTGCTACAGCTCTGTTGGGAATGAAAGGAAGCTCGAAAAAACTCAGCATACCATTCGTCGCGTTTCTAGTTTGCTGATTTCGTAGTAAAACGAGATAAATCACCCCGCAAAGACCGGGACCAGCAGATTTCGAGTATTATGTTCGAGTTTAAGCGACCCTTCAGGTCGCAGTTACTAGGACAATCGTGGGAATGCCTGACAGTGAAGCTTCGAACCGTTTTAAGACATCCAACCTAGGATGGACAATCGTAGTACGTCCGTCACAGATGGCTTTCAGCATTTCCAGGTTGAAAAATATGCATCATGAAACATGTGTAGACACAGTTGGTGTCAATAGACACTTTTATTACTAACGAAAAAAAAGTCCCAAGCCTTCCCCATTCGTTTTCAATGAGGATCCAAGTTCAAGCGACAGATGTTTCCCGTTATCATTTCCGTTTCATTTCCGCATATTTTTAACGCAGGTTTCTTTGTACAAAGTTTCATATTCTTCATGACTATAAGAACAAGAAAAATAACAAGTATTCTGAGTGGACGGCGCAGCGTTACCTGCTTTGTGGGGGCACGAATATCTTTTTCAATTTCATCGAATCTCCCAATTGAAATTCACCGCTCATCCAAAAAGCCTTGTTTACATATGAGTAATGGATATTCCAGGTCGAATAATTTTACGACGAAGACGTGACCGCAGTAAGCGTCAGCGCATAACCCTGGCATGTATGAGCGAGAAGACTAGCACGCTTGTTCGTACAAACAACGTTGGAGTTAGAGCTATGCATGATCGGTTTAATTTCAATCAGTGGTTCACTGCTCAGAGATCATTAGGAGCCACACCTCGGCGTGAGTCAACGTTGCGACAAGTGTCCGGGCGCCCCACCCGCTCGGAACTGAACAGTCGCCACATTCCGATGTTATTTTCCAACGTTCTAGTACACCAATATTTTCCCCACCATTGCCCACTCTTCGCTCGAAACCAGACAACGGCGTATTCCTAATATACTCTTTCCTCAAGATGGAATAAACTCGCGTAGTAGTTTCTCCGCACTCGAGTGTAACATGCCGGCTGGGCAATAAGCTGAGACTTCGGGTACCGTTGCGTCGCCTCTTGTCAGACAAAGCGCAGAGCGTTGATTGCTGCACCATGGGGAACGGTCTGGAGAAATGCTACTTTCCTCTAATATTTCTTTTGCCCCCGCTATATTGGACATCGTTGTATAAAACGGCATGTTCATGCATTAAGTTTCGTCAAGGAGTAGGTCAGCATGATGTTTCCTGCAGGATAGATTAGACTGCATACTATCCGATCCCCACGACGAGCCTCTGTCTTATTTTCGCTAGACACCGTACATCTTAGGGTTAGGACCGCATACATCTTACGATCACAGTTTAGCCGTCTACAAACACGGCACATAGTTAACTATCCAACTTTTCAAACAGGATTATCTATATACGCGAGGCTATGAAATAAGACCAGCCGATTCGATATTGTTACGCAAAGACCAACTTTCACTGCGCTGCATGATATAGATACCCGCAGTGTACACATATCCATGTATTCGTGTACACAACTACTAACGTACTAACTACGGATGCATACATTACAAGTCGATACGCGTACCGGTGTACATGTGAGAGCGTGCGTGCGTGCATGTCCGTCGACTGTATTATAGTCTATAGCGCTAGTTGGCGTGTGGCGAATGGATGAGGATCAGGCGGAGAGACCGCTGTACCAATGACGTCATTTTCACAACCAACATGGCGGTCGCGTCATTCCAGAAGTAATCTTGCGAGAAGATGGATTGACTTGACATTAGCTACTTCCTTTTCTTTCATTTTATTGAAAACTAGACGGTTTTTTAGAATCGAGTAACGCAAAGCGAGGAAAAGTGTACAATTTATCACAACTTTCTAACTCAGACCACCTCCTCATAAGCCGAGTTTCTCTACCGACGACTCGACTATTTGCCTTCGCAGTTTTTCCTTTTTTTTTTAGCGTACATTTACTATCTTGAATATACGTCAGAAATATTTAGTGAACATGAAACCTGGTTCAATTTTCATACGACATTGGGCGCGGATGTTAATGTAGCGTACCTACAGAGATAAGAATAACAATAACATTCGATTGGATCGGTAAAGCATCGAAGGCTGCTCGGGTACGTCACGATATTTTTTTATTAGCTATATCAAAGTGAAGGACAAGATCTTGTTTCTTCTGTTTTATTTGTGCGCGGTATAGCTAAATATCGACGAAGATTAAGACCGGATGGGATAAATCTTGAGCCTTCAGAGCTCGATCGTCGTGGCGAAATATTTATTTACGTCGATGACGCACTTATTCAAACTGAGCCTTCACTGGAATCGGAGGAGACCTCGATGTTCTGTTCAGCTATGAGCTAACGGCGGCCACTTCGCAAAGCTTCGTACGCAGCATCCAGAGATATAGTCTTACCCAAGCGTCTCGGTCTCCTCGAGGGCCTCGGGCACACACACCACGCACACACATAGATCACACAATTACAAAAGCTGGTTATTTTCTTACATATTTTATCGATTTTCAAGCTTTTACCGTAATCAGGAGAAAAACGCACTTGGTTATTATAATGCAGACACAGAAAGGAAGGAGATTGGTTTCGACCAGAAACCTAAGGAGAAATCGGGGTCGGGAGTTACGATAGCTTGACAAATATTCACACACCGTTGTTGTTCGTTTGTAAAAATCCAAATCGGCAAAGCGGCCTCGCGACTAGCTTGGCTCACTGGGAGGCGAGGCTGACGGCAACTGCAGGCTGCCGATCCAAACTTCCCCGCGTTTCCCTCACCGCCGGCGGTGGCTCCCCCACCTCATCGACTGGCCGTAAGAGCGTCTCCATCCTTTGCAGGTTATTTACTCCCTCTCCCTCTATCTGCTCTTACCTGTACAACAATCGTCGTATTTTCTGTGTGTCTTTGAGTATGATTTTAACCGTGTGTTATAAGCAAACGAGGGAATCCATTCTTACCCCGGTGTAACGATCTCGTTTTTGTACTCTCACCAATACCGGATAACTTCGGACTTCCCTTCCACGCGCTTATATTCTTCATTTATAAACACTTTTTACCAGCAGCCTAAGTGCGAGGAAGATGATGAACGAGAAAGTCAAGCGGATCGGATTTACTTTGCATTTTTGTAATCGTCCGTGGAATACGACCACATGTTCAAATATTTGTTCATTCCACGTACTTATGCTACCACATATGATTGTTGGACTCGAATCCGATATCAGGCACGAATTGAACTACGGATGTTCGTAATTATCGGCGTCATGGATAGTGCGTGCTTCTGTCGTAGTCTCACGAACTACTCGTTGAACTTCGTTAATCCCTGTATTGCAATCAGAGACTGTGATGTAGGTACTATGCATTATATGAATTTCCTTGTTCAATTGAATTGTCATTCTTTTATTGTGCAAATAACAGCTCGAAGGTGCATTCATTCGCGCAAGGCTGGGCAGCAGGCAGATTACAGGCAGGTTTCGTGTGGGCAAACAGGGTCCACTTAGTCATCTTAAAGGTCAAATTTGACTTGTAGATATTATCCTTCGAAGCGAGCTCTATGTCCATTCGCCAAGTCAGGCGAACGGAAAGTAAATTCTAATCGGAGAACATCGCTCTCGATGCCTTATATTCACGCGTGTCTGAAGCTATCAGTGCGATGTTAATTTATTCGCCAATTCGATTTCTTGTTAACTGTGAGTGAGTATGCATACCAAGGGAACAACACTTCTGTGGTCGAGCGAAACAGAAACCGCAAGTCCGTCCAAGCATCAGGCTTTGGCTAAGATCAAGATTTTCTTTGAACAACGTCTTCATTATCATAGCCCGACAGATCGTCGGCGATGAACTATATTTACTCGCATTTTATGAAAACAGGCTCTTGGATATTATAAATGTAGATTACCATATCAAAAGCGCTACTTGGAAAATTGGTGGATAACTATTTTTTTTTTCGTCATTTAAAAAAAAAGGAGATTGAAGGTTCTATAAGAGAATATGACATATTCCTTAAATGTATTTGTTAAATGTTCTACCGTGTCTTCAATTTGCACCAGTGTTTTTTTACCAATTCACACCATTCATCCTGAGAATTTGGTCTGCTGGAACTTTGCTGTACAGCTTTCCCATTCGTCCAACCCACGGCCTCGTGTCTCGTTATTATATTTACCGGATATTAAAATTCTGTTATTGCTGAGGTGGCTACCGATTTGCATTTTAGAAATAATCAAGGTATAGAAAGAGATTTCTTCCTGCTGTTGAGATTGGAGAGAAAACAAGTTTATTGATCCTACCAACTCAAAATACTCAAGGAAAGACTAAGCCACTGGTTACTGTGAAACATGTTACGAGGATCTTCGAATGAGTATCATACATCCAACATAATTTTTTATTTCGTATTCACGTTCTGATCCTCCTTCTCCTTTTTTATTTTTGGTTGCATCCTGGCCCAAGGCTAATATCCGACGAATTCGGATTCATCACTCAGCTTCATATCCTATCCTATCCCTACCTGAGTTGTGAATTAATCTTCATCTAGACCAATTAAATGCTGGCAGTACACCAGTTTTTTGCCCAATAAAACTTACTCCTCTCCAACAATTTAGTCTCGCAATCACTATGGCTGCACAGTATAGTAGTCTATTATAAATCATTCCACTGCAAGCTACACTGGTTCGAGCAGCAGTAGAAAAATTTCGGGCATCGTTGTGGTCACGGCAAAGCACAGGTGAGTAGGGTCATGCTCCAAAGGGTCACCTAATAACCCCTCGCCCTCGCCTCGTCGTTGTTACTCCGCACCTGTCTCTGGTCTTTCTTTTCTCTTCTCTCACGTCCGCTCTCACTGAGCTCATCTCTCTTCTTTCAAATTCGAGTTCTACCTCACGTTGTTCGGTATCACCGAGGGCGTCATGCGTCAGCCGTCTGCCAAGCAGTACTGCATGACATCACGAATTATTGTATTTCGAAGGAAACGAGATTAAAAAAAAGAATTTCGTGTCAAATTTATCCATCATAAATGAGGTGTTTAAGAGTTCGCGAATTTTGATTCCGGTTGCACAGGTGTAATTGAATACCGCGATAGGTACAACGCGCATGGAGCGATGTATCCTCGGACTTGCTTCATCCTGCGCGTGTATTTTATTTTCTCCTTTTCAGCATGAGTTTTATTGTTTATTTTTATTTTTTTTGGTTCGTATTTTTATTTTTATTTCTTTAAGCCATAGCTGAGAGCCGTACGCCTCGGGCAATACGGCGATCTCTTGGCAGGCCTCTGCCGTTCGACACTCTCTCTGTGTCCGTTGCCAGCCCGTAAATGGCGACCCGTACTTCGGGTTCGGAGGCCTTGGGGCGCCCACGCGATCGCCTTCTATCCCCTGCCGACCGACACGATCGGGCGGACGACCGCCTCGGTATATGGGCTCGCTTTTTTCAACTCGTTTCGCAATTGCGTGAGCTGAACCTATTCCCTCGAGAGCTAATAGAAGGTAATTAAAAGCAAACATCCACGTTCTACGGATACAACTAACTGCATCAGAGCCTCCCACGCACGTGACCAACGATTTACTGATTCATATTACAAGAGTGAAAAAGGGTTACGAGGATTCTCAGAATTATGTATGTGATTATGTGAGATTCGTATGCGTTTGTCGTCTTGGGTTATAAACCTAGCCCGGAAAGGATCTGGACGTAGAAGGGTTTCGGAAAGAATACAGAGTCAGGAAGTGTCACTAATCCACGATTTGGGAATTATGAAATACGGAAGAATCGTAAGCTATGAAGATGGCCAGTGCATCGTATTTATCGCCACTGTCAGGAGGCGAGACGATTCCTCGGCACTTTCTCCGTTCAAAGGCGAGGACCTTGAGGCCCAGGCATCTCCGGACGCCTGTTGCTGGCCATGAATCGAAGTTTTTTCTTCCATCATCCATCGAACGAGTCGCTTATGTTGAGTCTAATTTTATTTCCGAAAATCATATTTTGCTCCTTGATAGAAACTGCAACTCTAATAAATATTTGTACCATGCACAGAGCTTTATACAGTAATATAACTACATATACTTCTTTTTGGACTCATGGAACAGTGACGAGGCAGCTGTTGCCCAATAAAAATCGACTTCAATCGAAATTAGCTTCCTAGGTATCATTAATTTTAAAGTAAACACATTTAATTTAAAATGGTGTTGCTTTGAGCTGAGGACGTATACAAGAATTATACGATCCAAATTATATGTAATCAGAGTAAAATTATGTTTCTCTCATCTCTGCTACCAACATTCGTTCAGCCCAGTTCGTATTATAACATCCCTACTACGTATCCTTGATCCTCCGCACAGCGGTTGAATTATGATTTTCATGATTAGCCTTCAAATTAAAAAGAACGCTTACACTTAAATAGGACAGTAAAAATGCGGAAATTCGTTATTTCGGGGATAACTTACATCGGTTACGGTGCGGATGCAGAAAGCTAGTCGATCCTGCGACAGGAGACAGTTCAGAAGACTCGCTTCGAAAACGACAAAGACGATGCGAAGATGCGAAGATGTGGGCTATGAAAAAAGATGGAGCGACGCCATCTCGCAGATAGTCTGCAGGCGTTGGTCGCCAACGCTCGGTTCTAAAAGCCTCCGTCTCTGAACCTACGATCCTCCGACCATGAACGCGGTCCGGGATAGCGTCCGTGGGCGATGGGTGCGCGCCCGTTGGGTGCCCAGTGTTCGCGCCCGGGCAGTAACCTCGGCGCGTCAGCTCGCCGTGGGCCACACGGATGCCTTACACTCGATTCTCCGATATTCCTTCTCCCAAGTAATGCGCATCGTAAACTCCACTACCGGTTAGTTCACGCATAGACCAGGCAGCATGGATCAAAATTTCAAAAACATACGAAAAACGAAAAATTTAAATCAGAGGAAAACTGTAACATCTGTCTGGACACATTTAATGGGCAAGAGTAGGTCTGAGTAACTGAACTCAAAAATCGGTCCGTCTGAGTCCTTGTGAGAACTGCTTTCATTTTTTAAGATATAGGGAGCCGGTTACTTAGCATAAGATGTTAACTATCTGTGCGTCCAGACATGAATCTACGTATAGCCACGCGTTGAAAATGCATGAGCATCCTGTTTTGCTCGTTCATCAAAAGATTTCCCCATTTCTCACTCATTTCTGTCGGGTGTTTTTTTTTTTTTTTTTTCGAGCGGTGAAAATATACGTTTAATTAATTCAATATCAAGATTTTTTTTGTTTAATATTGCTGAGTCAGTACTAGCAGAAAATTCGGTAAACACCGCCAAAATATATATCTTTTTTACACCCATTAGTTGCATAAACTTCCCGGTACCAGAGAGTGTAAAAAAACGTCTGAGGCGGATGTTATACAAGTTGAGAAATGAAAAAGTATTCAACCGATGGAACAGCGATTTATTGAATCTGGAGATCGCGGGTTTTATTATCCTACAGTGGACTAAGGTCATATTTCACCGACGAATTATGTATAATTTCACTTTGATTGGATATGAATTCCGGATCGCGCCCACTCGTTCTCATTTCGATTCTTATGAGTCATTCGAATGTATCGTCAAATTTCCAATACACGTTGAGGCAACAGATTGAGGATTGGCGACCACGACAAAGTCTACTGTTATCAGGTAGCAAAATTACTGAAGATTTTGTCAGCATTAGGTACTCTAAAAGTGCACTTAGGTCGCCGGGATCGAATAGGCACGAAGAGCGTTGGAGCTTGATTGCTGGATTTACTCCTGAGCAATTCGAATGGGAATGGTAGCATGCGTGGGAAGTGGGAAACGTCGGATATTTCGTATTTTGTTAGCAGTTTAATCAATCGTGATCTCGAGAGCTCCACTCCTCCTGGACGCATCGCTTTGGCGAACTCCGGCATGCCGGGATTCTGGGTAATTCTGAAGAGTATAACCGCGACCGAACATGAGCGTCGAACCATGTCGGTGTTTGAAACATAGAGAGCAGTCTGGGTCTCAGGGCCTCGGGGCCTGTGAACGCCCTTTGCAATTTACCAAGTCCCAAGTCGACGCTGGATGGTCAACTAATATTCATTCTTCAAAAACCACAGTTTTGTACCGTTTTTACCATGCAGGTTTTGCAATATTTTTCGGTCAAACTTCTTGGGTCCAGCTCATAAATTAATTTTTTTTTTGCGAAAGTACCTGTCCTGTCAATAATATCTGCGTGCTATACCTCATACCTGCCCCAAGAGAAAGAAATTCTCATTTGAAATACCGTTGGGATCGGAGAATTGAAAACCGATACCAGAATTGGATTACCTTCGCAACACACACAGAGTTGTAACTTCTAACTGCACTTGAAGTGGCGTAGCCATATCTGTTTGAAAAATTGCAGGGTTACGAGTAAATTCATGTATTTGCTGATTAAGTCGGCTTGACAAATCTTCAATCGATGTGAGTATGAAGAATGTGTGTAAGCCTTCTACGGAGAAGTTTGAAAGTAATGAAACTGTTCAGGTTTTGAATGAGATAAAAATGTTAGATAAGCAGAATAAATCCGAGCTGTATTGAGTCGGCCTCGGGTACATAACGTCAACCGAGAATGTCGACTGAAACTCTTACGTAACGCGAACTTAAAAGGAACGAGTCTAAGAACCTGAGATGGATGAAGTAACACAACTGTGCAAGAGAGTATAAATGATTACAGCTCTCAAAGACCAGGTTCAAACGGTATTTTGATAATCGTGGCAGCTGGTTTCAGTTCTTTCAGGGACCAAGATCTTCCCGGATTTTCGATGTTATTTAAAGGCATTTTACAGGCTTAAATCAAGTCAAGATGTTGAGACGGGCAAGTTTAAAAAAACCTATTGGAATCTCTCTGTGTCCCTGGTCGTCAAAGTTGAGACGTTCCGACGAAACATCCACAAGCTGTATCCTTCCGATTGTTTTCTTTTCATTGTTACACCGCGACGTGAGGTTGATACTGCTCGCTGGCTCCAGGGGTTTTGTGTGTTTTGGCACAGACCCTCGAGGGAAACGCTTTCAAACAATTTAACAGCTAATTTTAATTCGAGGGTTGCGCCTTTCCCGTCATTTCCAGAACCGTAGTCTTGGTACGATGTTGCTCTTCGACTATGATTGGTTTGACAGATATTGTCGACCAAATTCCTGAAATATACAAGTTTGTTTGGACTCCAAATAGTCGTGATACATCCGAGTTATTAAACAGCCTTCCGACGACTAATCACTTTCGCACCACGACCTGGCTTCACCTACTTTCCCTCAATGACCAGAGGAGTGAAATGTCATCTCGTTCAATTTAACACCCAACGATTGTTAACACTTCTGATGCTATCGTAGACCGCCATAGATGATGAGCATGTAATACAAAGCAGGCTGTTCGATTTTTTGTTCAGGTTTAACCCACTGGCATGGAGCGCACTACCATACCGTTCCAAGCCTCATTCGTTCGCTGACTCGTAGCTCTTATTATATTGTATTATAATCCGGAGCCTATTGACGGCAGATCATAAAAGGATTATGTTTTAAGGCTATCAGAGGAGACAAAAAAGAAGCTGTGTTATGACTGCAAAAAGCAAAGTTAGCGATAGGTCATATTGACTGAATATATAAAAATTATGATATTTTTGTATACTTACTCAATAGTGGAGGCTGGTTAATTGTTTGCACAAGCACGGCGCATGAATTTGGTATGAATTGATCAGGCTAAGACACATGACGATTATATTGAAAATCGTTTATTTTTCCCCAATTTGTCTCATTCATTCGACCTACACACATTTGGTGGAAATATTTATAAGTTATACTTCTGAACCTTTTCTCTTACGTTAAAATTCTTCTATTATACGTGTGTCAATCTATACGGATTTCAATTATTTATTCCAATAACTTGTTCGTCAGACTTATTAAGACTGCGAATTATTATCCATCGAGGGGGTTATATACCCCCTTAAGCTACTTTATTGAATTGAATACGGTTTTGCAGGCTTATTCAACGAGCCTCAATTATGCAACTTTAACGCGAGAGGCAAGAATGTTCATCAAAAATTACCTTGGTCCTCCGTACCATTTATAAAATAGACCTACGCTCTTCGAATACGCGCAATCGTTGTCTTTTTGTGAACTATATAAGATTAGGATGAATATTAAATTATGATTTCGAATTTTCTGTGAATCGCTCGCTTCCTTTTTATTTCGTTGTCTCTCTCTCGTGGTTTTCTTGGTTCTTTTTTTCATTTTTGTAACTACTTCTAATCACGTATCACTCGTAAAAAACACGTCTTTTTTAAGTTTAAAACTCCATATGAATAACCTTAATAATTTTACGATTATAACATAGCCGTAATTCTAATAACAATAAACAATTCTGAATAACAGTGGTGAGATAAAGGTTATCAATAGAAATGATCGTATATATCATAGGTAGTATAATAATAGTACTAATTTTAAACGAATTATAATACACAATTTAAGCAGTAACCATTTTGATGACTGCATCATACTTTGAAACCTCATTTAAACATTGTTCGAGGGATATGGGAAAAATCACATACGTTCGAATAATGTTAAAGTGAAATAACTAAGTGAAAATTTACGGCCGGGACCAAAATATGTTAATTATGAACGAGAAAAATACACAAATGCGAACCGATAGAAGGAGATTTCACTGTATGTATACTTCTTATAAATTTAATGTACAACCTGATATACGAAAGTGGCATAAGATATGAATAAATGAATGACGAATCCCCTTCGGTTGACTGAGATGCTTTCGGGTCGAGATCCGGGGTTCTGACAAATCGGCGTTATTGGTGCCTGAAAGCAGAATTTTGAGGCTTTTTCACTCTTTGGAAATGAAATATCGAAATTTTGTGCAATTTAAACAGTAAAATATCAAGAGGGCAGAGATTAGTATTTCAAAGCGAACGAAAGTAGCAGGAGTCCAATCCGTTCGAGCGAATCTTCGTAGGCAGTTCCTTGCTGAAATTTATTTATTTATTTATTTATTTATTTAGAAATCATAGCCCAACAGGCGAACCCAAGGCAGGGCATACAAATATCACATAAAATATTCTTCTAATATATACTGATATACATAATCAAAACAAAAAGAGATAGAAATGAGGAACATAGCCTATCGAATAAAAAGGTATGGATTGTGGATGCTCAGCAGAAGGCTATTGCGGGGTAAGATCAAAAAGTAAGGTGCGAGACTTGTTGAGGATGGTGGTTAGACTCATGTGTCCTGGATCACAGACGCCAGATACTTTGTTAAAATTAAGACACGCAACATATATTGGGCAGCGGCTAGCGATGCTGCTACGGCCATTATCTAAATAAAAGAATACATGCTCTCTAGCTGCAAGACGAGGTACGTGAAAAGGTAAGACACTCAGTAGGTGAGAGCAATCAATGTCACCAGTCAAAATTTTAATCGCAAACGAAACGGCAGCTACGTCACGCCTCGTTGCTAGTAATGGCATATTAAATCTAGAACAAAGAACCACCTCATCGATTCCTCGAGCGGGATATACAGAATCTGCCTTAAACGCGATATATTTAAGAAATTTCCTCTGGACACCTTCAACAAGCTTGATATCCTTTGCAAGTTGCGGGTACCAAATTAACGAACAATATTCAACCGGACGAAAGCGAAGTAGAGCGTGGTTATGGCTACGGGATTCTGAAAATCACGGCAGATACGGAACAGAAAGCCAAGCATCCTTGTGGCAGCCGCAACCATTTGTGTTATGTGTTCGCTAAAGCGAAATTCGGAATCAAAGGTGACTCCAAGGTCCGTGACAGAGCGGACCCTGGATAGGGTGGACCCATGCAGCCGATAATCAAAAAGAATAGGATCACAGCCCCGATAGAAAGACATGGTTTTGCATTTGCCAATGTTGCGTGGCAAATGGTTGCGGACACACCACGCAGATAAACTGTCTAGATCCCGCTGGAGGATCACACAATCAAGGTGGGAACGGACAACACAAAAAACCTTAAGGTCATCAGCATACAATAGGGCGTCAGAGCTGAGAGATTGCACAATGTCATTAATACATACATTAAAGAGTAGCGGACCAAGGTTAGAGCCCTGTGGAACCCCTGAGGTGGGCACAAATGGATCAGACCTAAATCCACGAAACTCTACATAGTGTTTGCGATCTCGAAGATAGGAAGCCAGAAGGGCGATAAGGTCATCATGCAACCCATATTTGCTTAGTTTATCTAACAAAATACCGTGATGGATCCTATCGAAGGCCTTGGAAAAGTCAGTGTAGACCACATCAACCTGATCCCTCCCGTCAATTGCGGAACACACAGTGCGCGATAGCAGAGCCAAGTTAGTAAGCGTGGAACGACCAGGAAAAAACCCATGCTGCAAAGGGGTGATAAATGCAGAAACACTCCGGAAGATGTACGAGTAAAGACACGACTCATATATATTGAAGATCTTGTATACCGAGTTCAGATTACAAGTTTTGACCCAGCTGTCGTAGATAAAGTGATGACCAGCTGACGTTTGACGTAGAAAACAACCAAGAGTACCACATCTTGACCCCCCCTCATGCTAGATTATATATCGTTAAAGTTTGGTGACCAATGTGACCAGTCTAGAGGAAGAAAAGTAATAACGATTTCAACTTTAGGGCACGGGAAATAAATCAAAACCCAAAAACTGAAGTTGACAAAGTGAAAGAACTTATTCATTAGTCTAACATATTCAAAAAAATTGTACAAATTTATTAGGGTAGACCGGGGTCAGTTGTGACAGTTTGCAGTTTTGCCTTTACTAAGGTTAAACTACAACGATCACATAAATGTTTCAAATACCATAGGAAAGAGCATTCAATTGCTGACAAAATGACGCTATGTAGGACTTTCTAGCATCAATAGAAAAAAAGTTGTAACACAAGGTTTTTACACAAAATCCAATTAATAATCACGATTGCGACATCCATTGAGGTCATTCTAATTCGGGACAACTTTTTGAACCTAGACATGTCATTCGAAAATGGTGTGGAAGGATATTTTCCAGCGGTTTTCCGTTCATAACCTCGGCATTAGCTTTTTCATAGGTTAAACAGTTATCACGGGATTTTTATTTTTTTTTCCACTTTTTCGAGGCATTCTAACATGGAGGGACTAAAACAAACATTTTCGTATCAAGTAAGCTGAAATGTTACAGTATTATCCCATATCAAAATGTCACAACTGATCCCTGTCACAACTGACCCCAAACGGTTTTCTTAACTTCTATGTGAAAATTTCGTTCATTTTCTCAATCCAAAGACTCGGAAAACCGTCAGAGCTGATCGAGAAATGTTCAAGGAAACGTATGGATAAAGAATATTCGATGTATATACCATAGAAATCTAGATATCACTGTTCGACTGAAATCGTAAAAACTTACTTTGGGCCCAAAAATAACAATACACCCCTCGCAATGCGTCTATTTGACACGGTGGAAGCTGGCGTGTGGGTAAGCATTTCCGGACTGACTACATGCAAGACATACTGTAGGGACATAAACATGCTTACTTTACTTCGAGAGATATTTGCGATGTAACAACTGACCCCTGTCACAACTGACCCCGGTCTACCCTATATACAATAGTTCGGGTTTTCCAACAATCGAATATATTTATTGCATTTCTCACGCTATAGTTTGGATTCAACTTAGTTTTCATCCCAAGATAAAACCTGTATGTATTGTCCAACTCAATATGCAAATATTTCGCTAATTATGTAACTTTTTCTCCAATCTTGGTTTTGTGGCACAAATAATGAACATGTGTCCAAAGGTACAGCTTAGCGACGAACGAATGTGATAAATTCGACCAGTGATCACGCGTTTTTTATTCCCGACTCAACAGAAAAAGATCAGAGGATGTAGCGTGAATTTAATTAACCATCGAGAACAAAGGAACTCATAACTCATACGGATCCGGAGAAAACGATATTTGAGTTTCAGCCAGGGTTGTGAATTTCGAACTTCGCATGTAAAGAGGGAGTTTAAGTTTAGTCTCTGTCACATTCACGCTCGACTGTGAAAATTATTACCAATTAAACAGCATCGCGTCATTACATTCAGAATGGGTGTAGAGAAGACCTCCTCTTCGGACAGGGCTGACATTGTCTGGTTAATGTAAGGGATAAGGGTAAACTTTGAGCTTACTATATATTGCCTCAGCTCGCCTGAGTTTAGTTGATCCATAGTCATCTGGAATGACTCTTAGTGAAACTATTTTAGGTTGTTAAAAATAATTGATACCATACGCATCTTTACTATTTTGTGGCATGAGAAATTCTGACGTATTCTATAGTCACTCGCAGGCAGCTTTATTTCAGCTTCTTAATTATTCTATCAAACGTATCTTTTACTGTCAAACTGAGGGATTGGTTACATCACGAGAGTCTCTCTTCACCCAGTCTATGTATTTGCGTTCGCCAGTTAATGTGAATTTTATCCTGATTCACGTAAGTGAACTATAGTGACACTTTTATCGATAAATAAATGTAGAGGTATTCAAATTTTATGGAACCGAATATTACTGGAATTGATCGATTTTTTCATCTCACTTCGATATAAAACCAAGACCGACAAACGAACCTGCTACCAAACAGTAGAAAATCACCTTTGTTCGTCGCGAGTCGGAATATCCCGATTCGAGGATCGGAGTATAAAAGAAACTGAGCTTACTGTTATCTCTGTAAGGCTTCTGATATCTTTGCGATCTATAGAAATAATCCTCAGCCTAAAAACTCGATACCAATTTTAATCATGGCGTTCTTTGCGTCGTGTTCCCGCAACCTTACCACTCTATAAACAGGTCCTTGGTCTGCTGCAACACGGTTAGCCATCACGCTCTGTTCACCCATCCATCCATTTTATTTCACCCTTCTCTGTCACGTTCTTATGTATATCTCCCCACCTCATTGATCCTCACCTTCATTTTCTTTGGGTCGCTCTGTTTCATCTTTATCTTTATTTGCCTTATACTGCTTTGCTGTTCCGATTATTTAATGTATATTTGTACTGTGTAGACCTTAAACACTATGTAACCTCTGTTCTTGCTCTTTTGCCCATTGGCCCTCATTAGGCCACGGCATTTAATTCAATAAATACAATACAATACCAAGGTCATCAGATTCCTAGGGTGATATTTAACCCTAGAACTGTACAACGGGGAGCCCGTGGACCCCAACCGAACTTTACATCATGGCCCTGATCGAGCAGACGACATTTTTGGGCCGGGACCCTATCCATAATTCAATTTCATGTCCTGGGAGTAGGGTCTAGTCGGCAAGAGCGTCAGTTGATGCTTGGTTGCCGACCAGTGCACAATAGAAGTCGGCCTGGGGAGTGCGCACCCCCCGTTGTATCGTTAACGTTAGTATTTTGTGCAGTTAAATCGATTTTTATTTCTTTATTAGAAATATCATAATTCACCCAAAATCGCGTGATTATGGTCCTAAACCTCATCGATTGAGTTGTGGTGTGATTCACTGTAGAGCCATTCCCCACAGAGCGCAATTTGTATACGTGCTTTCGCTTTTCGGTTCAATATTAGGTATTCCCTTATTTTGTGTACAAAGAGCTCGGTATACGGTATATGTGACACCAACATTTATAGTGGAATTTCATTGATTTTTCCGTAGCACCCAATTCGAAAAATTCGCCGGCATTCATATGCTGGAATAATTAGACTTTTTTGACAGAACCCAATGCCAATATTTTTTTCTTATAGTCCAATGTCTGCTCTTCAAATGAAAAGATAATTGTATTTTTATGTTAAAAAAGTCATTTTTGCACTTTTTTGCACTTTCTTTTGTTTAAATAATTTTTCAGTAGCTTCTAAATTTTTTGACTGACTTTAATATACGGCACACTCTTCCTCATTAAAAGATGAAGAGATTAGGCTATAATTCAACCCTGCAGTTATCGAATATAGAAAGTGGTTTATGCTGAAGAAACACTGGGGTTTGCCGACACCCCATAGTAGGGGAGACCGGGGCTAGTTGTCACACGGGTTAGTTGTCACAGTGTCCATATCTCCACCGCTAGATAACAGATCGAACGGTGCTATAGATCAAAGTTGTAGTTCAATGTTTGAAACAAACTAATGTCGTTAAATTGAATACCGCATCATATTCAGCCTCGCAGTGATCGATAAACTGAAATCGGACCTAAAAAGTAATTATTTTCCATCTTCTAATATGTTTTTTCTCATTTTATAGACTGCCTTGAGAAATTTCGCTTCACGATATTCGGAAAGGTTATTCTTAACGCTTTCATTTGATGTACATATTGTTGATATTTGAATGGCGGGTCAGCAAGATGTGCAAATTTTTAAACAAAATAGCGGGTTGGGGCAGGTTGTCACAAAATTATTGGGGCAAGTTGTCACGTGTAAAAACTCACCCCATTTTGACTTGACCATGGTTTTTTGAGTTGAGGTCAACTTTCTCAAGATTCTCGGAGTCTGGGTGGGATTTCGCATGGTTTGTGGGGTGTTCGGAGTGTAGGTTGACTGTTTCGTGGTTCCCAGGAGACAATACAATGAACCCGTTTCCGCCATTTAAAATACTCGGGACAACTTACCCCGGGGTCTGTGACAACTTACCTCGCCTCGGGGCAAGTTGTCACACTCCGCAAAAAACCTACTCAGACTTGCTTTAGAATAACCAAAAATTTTCTGTAGGTGCGGAACGGATGCATCTACAATACCCCATCTCAAGAATTGCGAAAAAAAAATTTGGAAAAATTCTAAAAATCAGAGAGTAAAAAGTGTGACAACTAGCCCCGGTCTCCCCTACAGTTGGAGGGCAAAAAAAAAGATAGTACAGTTCTAGGGTTAATAAAATGCCACGCTCCATATCTCTAGAGAAATATTCTATATGTTTATATAATAGAAATATACTTTTTCACCACACCTGCACGGAAAGTACGACTTTCGGCCCGCTGCGTGAACGGGAAGTCGTGCTTTCCGATGCAGGGGGTGGTGAAAAATAGGATACAACCCACGGGAGTGAAAAAGGCCATCCCAATATGCGTTCTCGCCTTCGGCTGGGGTGTCAATCTCACATGCAGTTTGGAATAACCTACTTTCCCTCCCTAGGTGTGTAATATACTATATTTTCTTCTGTAACATCATTTGACAGCTTAAATTTCTACGTTATCTGCGTCAGGATGGGATCCAATTCTCAGTTTTCAAACCACAAATGGAATCGATTTCATTGACGTGTTCCAGATACGTGCGACCTATTTGGCTATAAACACGTAGATACGTGCAACTAGTCCCAACCAACATGCTGGGAGCTTTTTTATACCCACCGATAATCTCGCTTGTAAATTTTTTATACAAATAAACATATTGTTGCTCAATACCAAGAACATGTCTGTTCTAGTGTCTCGTTAATCCAGGCCACGGATCCGTATGAGGTGCGTCATGAACTTGTGACCTAACAGAACGAAGTAACGCAGAGGCTATGTACGAGAATGTAATTATTATAATTAGATTGAAAGGAAGCGTGTCTCGAAGCGGGAATCGATACGTGCACTAAATGTCGCGATCTGTTACCACGGATTTGAAGTCAACATTGTAACGTGTTGTAACTGTATCCATCGTATACAAAAGCGACGCATCGCTACTTCGAAAACTTAGCAAAGGAACAATCGGGTGAAACATGAATAATTGACAGCCATGTTGATTCTTATTTGACGCTCAGAGGGGGGTTTTGATAGTATCAAGCATGTGAGGACCAAAATTAGAACCATCCTTATTGTTATTAACGCGCGCCTTCACATTTTCCGCCAACTACGGATGTTCTTATCTCGCATTGCGCCGCGGTACTCGCCAGCAGCCCGCGTCGGTAACGGTGTTGGAGGTTTTTGTCGTTTGTTACGTGTTAAGGAAAACATGAGCCACGTTGTTACACGAGGCGAATCACGAGGTGGGCGGCCCCACGTCGGGCCTGAATCAACAATCAAAGGTTCGCGTGCGGGCGAGTGGAATGAATTCGACACACGATTAGTATAAAAGCGATCGGTAGAGTGCGCCTGCTGCTCGGTCATTTGATCGGTAGGATGATCCCTGCTAGATCGACCAGCCGGCTGGTTTCACCGCTGCGTTGACCGCTTTGCCATAGCTGTATGCAATGCATCGGCTCGGAGTGATTCCAGAAACTGTCTATCTAATATTTCGCTCCTTAACGGCGTAATTTACCAAATTTTAAACAACTTAACTCAGCTGTAATTTGAACGCTTGAATTATTTGTTCTCGCTCGTCACATAATTGCCAGGCGGTATAAACGAATACAAGGTTTGTTCGTCAGCAGTGAAGACGAGCCGGAAGTCAGAGTGGTAATGGTTGTCATTCGGACGTCTCCTTGACTATTGTTAGAACATCAAAGCGATTTATCGTTGGAAGTTTGAAAACGAGTTGAAACGACACAAAATGTGCTGTCCGATAACTTTTCCAGAACGGTAAATTTCATTTGAACGTTAGTAAAAATAGATAAAGACGGCTATGGCACTGATCTCAAGGCACAAATGCAGCCGGATTATATTTAGAACACCGCCGTTCGTTAGATTCGACGAAACAACTATTTCTCTAGAACCATGAAAACTGAAACACCGCGTCGGACATCTATAGTTTACAAAACAGACACTCGGAGCTCCAGGGTAACGAGACTCTTCCGCACCGTCGCCACGCTGCCCGTGGCCGTTACTATATGTCTATCGAGCAATAGAGGGAATATTTTAAGACTACATACTCGCCGTGCTCCAAATACGAACCTCCTTCTTCTGCTGTACTAAAACTCCAAACTACTCAAGATCGCGGAACGTCTACTGCAAATTGTTCAACGCAAAGTGCTCGATGCAATACATTCTGCAGGTTGTTGCAAATACCAAACTATGATGCGAATAAAGACTCACGAGTCTTCGCTACGCCTCCTGGAGCTCGCCTTTGATGCCGGGAACGCTGTGATGATGTCTTGAGGCCAGTTTGTTGGCCAAGTCATGCATCACGTCCCTGTAGATCACGGTGTCTAGGTTTTCTCCCAGCATGTAGAGGAGGAACCAATCCCCCATTTTGCTCCGTCGAACTATGGTTTCCACAGCTTCCCTCCGAACCAGGCGAAACCTCAGTCTCAACAAGTAGACCCTCATTCGTGGCGAGAATATTATTACGATCTATACAAAAAGCAATTGGTAAACATATTATACACTCAATTGATCTACAGCATGGACTCTACTCGGTTTTCAGTCGTGTCTGACAATATATAAAGACGATATGGGCTACCCTGTATACAACGGTCATGAAGCTTAGGGCACCGAGGAGCAGGAACCAAAACCAGAGGAAGACGTAGATCTTCTCGTTGACGACGTTAAGCGGCAAAATACAGACGGCGTCGTGCCTTTCCACTTCACCGCTGACACCGTACTTGTAGAAGGTGCACTTAGTCATCCGCGGAAAGACGAATATCATCGGGTCGACGCGATCCTCTTGGTCCGATTCAAGAAATCTCAGTACGTCGATCCCAAACGTTAAAAATGCTCCGTCAAAGAAACGGTTCATGAGAAACATTTGACCTGAACCAAAGAGAGAAGAATAAAACAAATATCTAGCTTAGCGACTTTACCGTTCACTCGACAAAATTCCGCTGAGCTGACGGAAAATCATGTGGTAATTATTTCAATACTCTGAGAGCATCGTGGCAGTGGACCAGAGGACCTACAGCTAAATGGAAGGAGACGATATCTCTCCCCGAAACAAGTCAAAGAGCAGACTCGAGGTCGTAGTAAACGTTTAAAGATCACAGGGGTACATTGTTCTAATAGCCGGTTCTAAGATTACTGTGATGTTGCCAGTTGTGAGCTTGCCAAATATTTATAAATAGTCCATTCATTTACGAATCTTTCTTTTCCACGTTTGCATCGAATAATATCATTATGGCCCACCTACTGGTATGAATATATTTCTAAACTCGGGGCGGGCCACTCATCGGATTATTACGTCGGACTGAATGATTTTTAACTGGTAATACCATGAACACAAAAGATAGGTGGAATGGATGCGTGAACTCTGTGGAATAAATTATTTACCAATGACGTTAATGAGGGCCAAAACTTCACAGAGGTAGTACCTATACGCCCACCAGTTGTGGTACCTCAGATTTTCCCACAAATAATCCAGAAGCAGCTTCTTCTTTTGTTTCTTTTCAACTTCTGAACAAATTCCAATATCCAGATCCATCATAAGTGCATGAATTTTGCCACCTTCCCATCCTTTCCATAACCATCGTGGTGTGTAGAATAGAATTGCCTGCAACAAAACATGCGAGGTTTGGTCTCTGTTTCTACGTGGTTTCAAAAAAAATTGATTAATATTACAGATATCAATCCTATATTGTAGGCGAGTTCGGTATTTGGAATCCGTTCACTCCATTCACTCCGCGCAGATATTTATGAATAGAAAAGTATGCATATTTAAGCATTTCCAGCACTTGGAGTCACTCTAAACCTAATAACCAAACTCACCGTGTGCCTTCATCACGTGCCACGTCTCAAGATTTTGAATTGGTGTCAATGCTCCTACGTTCTCGTGTCGCCAACATACATATATTCACTATTCGTGTACCTATACGAATGAGGCTGTAATTTTTGCATATCCACAACTTTTGGCGAGACTCCAACTCTGTTAGTTTTGTATCTGACACTGGCTACTAGCCGCCTGACCTAAACACATGAGCTTAGTGGATTCTGACCGTATACCCATAACACTTTATCTTAACTTACATAAAACACAGGGTGTGTTTTAGAATGCCGTTAGAGTATGCTCGGAACCACTGGTATTTCCACTCTGCGGATTACATTATGCTTTTAATAATCATTTTAATGTAGCTCTCAATCGAGTTGGTGTATAACCGCGGGGTTGTTCTCTATTGTTGAGTCGTGGACTCAGTTCAGCTTTGGTGTGAATCCCACCCTTTGCAGCTTAAGTAATACGACACTTCTCGACAATATCACTGCTTCCAATTATCTCCCTCTGCCTGCATTTGATCCATTAATTCCAAGCGCTCCACAGAGGGTGGATTCCCGTTCTCCAGTAGTACAACATATCTGGACTTGATCAATAAGTATCACTGAAGTTTTAGCAGATACTTCACCAGGCCTTGCCGAGTTGGGACAAAAATGATAAAGACTTCGATTATGGAAACCTCTAATTTTCTCGCCCAACATCAAATAGCGTATTGTCAACCAAAAAAAAAAAAAATTAATACGATTCTTTCCTTACGTTACACTATCCTTAGATAACGTAGTTTTTTACGAACGAGTTGTAATAAAAGAAAATATGGATTTCGTTATACCGAACGGCTTACGAGGATTTGAATCCTCCAACCATCTGTTGACAAGAACAGCATTAAGGTCTTATTCTCAATTACCCCTTGCCCCAACTCACCCAACGTACGTAGAAGCGACTCATTTTCAATAGGTGGTAACAGCTTGTGAATTGGCATATTGCGCGTCGACATTTATGTCAAGACCTACCCTCAAATTAGGTGTAAAATATCAATAAAACTGTTCGAAAGGTAGCCGCGCAAAAGATAATCAGTGAGAACTTTAAACAGATGCTTACTTGCATTAGAAGCGCGAAGATAACCCACTGATAGTATTTATGCTGCTTGACCAGAGGCTGTGGTCCGTGACCGTGAACAACTGTCTTACTGTTTGCGACACCTGGATAAGGAACCGACTGGCCCAAGCTCATGTTGAACGCATGCACCATGCTGTAAGTAGTGTGCAGCCAGCAAAAGGTCTCCAGAACTATTTTATCCACAGAACCAGCAGCCTCACAGTGAATCGGTGATCCGGATAGACTCTTGCACGCCAAGGTCAAACAGCCGGTCAGCAACAGAGCCACTGTGGCCCGATAGTGGAGTCTGAATATGAGCGTATCTTCAGAAACTCTTTGGACTTTGAACAGCGCCCTAATCGACCCGAAGATATCGATCATTTTGAGCATGATTGTAATTCCCTCTTAATGTTATCCACGATATTATAAATCTCTTGAAGTTTTCACTTGTAATGTTCAATTTCGGTGAAATAGAGGTATTGGGTCTCGTTGACTTTATGAAGTGTCGATCCAGCCGGGGATTACCGAAACATCAATCACAGAAGGCAGTAATTTATTGTTTCGGTCCAAAATTAGGTTTAGCGGCAAACTGTAGACACACAATTTTATCCTTCTTATTAACATTTTCACAAACGCATCTTTGAATGATCACTTTTATTTTTTGGCCTGTCCGAACTTCATTTGTTTCACTTTATTCTCAACAACGCCAAGTCCAAGCCTGAAACTTTCAGAACTGATCATATTGCTGTTTTTCTACAGCAGGCTCAAGACAATTTAGGACTCGCCGATTGCAACAACAAGCCATGGAAACCGGGAAATACTCAAACTCGGAAGTAAACGAACTGAGAAAAACTGGAAAAGTGTCGAGGAAGAGACGAACTTAGGAACACAATCTTAGAACAGACTAAGCACATGGAACACAGAGCCAAGCTGTTAGAAGACTAAGGAGACTTGAGGGGCCTCCTTAGCCCTCCCTTGGCCTCCCTTGGCCCCCCCTTTTCGCCTCCCTTGTTGACTCGGCCTCGGCTTCGACTACTACGAGACAACGATTACTCACACCTGAGACAACCTATATTATCTCCATCCAAGACTCGCCCTCGTCAAGGCTCGTTGAAGGGTGCTAATCTGGCCGAGATTCCACGTCATTAGTTGCTGTGAATGTGATGGTCAGGATATTGTTAACCAATCTTCTATCAGCTGAGATGAGGATGATCGAAGATTCTGATCTTGATACAAGAAGTATGGTTACGGGAAAAAGAGAGTGAAAAGTATCTCACGCTAAGCCTGAAAGACAAAAATATTGAATATTGAATAGAGATGAAGAGATGAATTCTTGAAGTTGAATATTGAATTATTTAACTTAAATTTTTTACTTCGTTTTCTGTCGGACAAAAATGAAATTAGACATGCAACGGCATCAGGATCGCACACACACTGCCTCCCTACTTCTGACAGGTGAAATCAATCTTATGAACGGTACCTCCTCATAGATTTAAGCCAAAACACACTGTAGGTATCTTGGTGCAGTCACCCGTGAGTAAATATGTATACGTATACATAGGCTTATGTACGGATCTATATGATTGGGGAGTGCTATTCTTGGAGGCCTTAGATACAAAGATTAGCTGATTCTTTTTTAGCGATAATGGACTTGAACTATCCATAAGTGTGGGTGACCCTGGGTGAACGAACGGAGGGTCGTTGTACCTATTTTCCGAATACCGCTTTCTATATGCGATAACGGGGCTTGATTATAGCGAAATTTCTTCGTCTTTTGATAAGAAAGAGAATACCGTACATGAAAGTCAGTCTAAAAATCTAGAAGTTAGTGAAAAAACAATTTAAACAAATGAAAAGTGTTATAAGTGTTAAATAAAAGATAATACCCTAACAATTCATCATCATCGCGTCTTCTGCTTTCTCTGTCATTCCAATTTCACTACTTCCGCCCATTAATCTCACAATACAGTAAAAGTACTCTCTTCGCGACGTGGGCGGATGTCGAGCTTAGGTGGATTGAAATAAACTACCCATGATCACTGCCGAATCAACATTGTTTTCAAAAACTAGAAATCAAAGAAAGATCTATTTTATACTATGTAGAGCAGAGGTAGTAAAATCTTTCGTAAAATCTACTCGTTTTACGTCTCATTCCGAGAGCTCTAGAATCACCGGAAACAATTTTTTCACTAAAGCATCCCTCATATATGACTCGAATGATGCCCAGCGGTTGTGAATTTTGGACGAGAGTATGATATCAGTTAGTCTCTAACATGATGTCGATCATCCATAGGCTTAACAATTATGAACGGTACATTGTTTGATCTTTACGTTTCGCCGCTGTTGGTGAAGCCCGTCGAAAGACAGTGAGCCCAAAAATATGTATAGTATGCCAAGTTACACTATGTGAAACTTATTGCGGAAAAGAGATTAATCAATCATGCTCAAGTCACGGGACGACGACTTCAAACATTTCGTAGCACGACTTTATCAATGTTGTGACTTTTACTTGTATATATTTACAGTTGTTGAACCACCCTGCAAAAAATGTCCACAAGAAACCGGAAAGCGGCGTATACATTTGTTATACAAATTCGGATACATTCCGGAAATTGATTTTTCGGATTGAATACGTTTTTGTCGGGATCGTATCCGGCCAAAGAATGGCTATGCGGATTGAATATGGTTCTTTCGGAGTTTGTACTCGGACGCCGAAATCCGTGAAATCGGCAATCCGTCCGTTTCATCCGCACTCTTTCCGGATGAAGAAAGGTGATCGAAATATATACTAATGTGTTCGGTTTGGTTTCAGCAGCGGCAATCGTGGGTTTCGCCACGAATCAGATTGTGTCCGGAACCAAATTAAATCCGTTTTTTATACGGGTGTATCCGCAAGGATACCGGGAGGGCGATGTGCCGAAGGTGATTTTACGTGGTTTTGAATACGGCTTCATCCGGTTTTCATCGGCAATCGATGCAATCCCCCCGTGATCCTGTTGTATCCGCAATTATTCCGGCAATACTTACGGAGAACAAGCGATTTCCAATTCGGCTGTATCCGGTTTCGATTCCATAATCGATTTCATCCGGCCTCCGCTCGGTTGTATCCGCAATTTTGCCGGAACAAAAACTTGCGTTCAAATTTCTTAAATAGTTGCGGATAGAATCGGACATCGGGCGGATTGCATCGGTAAGAGAATCGAAACCAGATAAGGCCGGATTGAGAATTGCTTGTACCACGTATACATTTCCGGCATAGTTGCGCATAAGATTGGATAGCGGGCGGATTCCATCGATTATAGAATCGAAACCGGATACGGCCGGATTGATAATTCTTTGAACGGCGTCAACATTGGCGGGACAGTTGCGGATACAAACGGATAGACTCGATTTTTGACCAACGGCAAGTGGTCGTTCCAGCAAAATTGCGGATACAACCGGACAGCGGACGCATTACTTAGATTATTGAACCGAACCGCGTATATATCGGCGGGACAGTTGCGGATGCAAACGGATAGACTCGATTTTTGACCAACAGCAAGTGGTCGTTCCGGTAATATTGCGGATACAACCGGAAAGCGGGTACATTACTTAGATTATAGAATCAAAATCGGACACGGACGGATTGAATCGATTATCGAATTCGGCCTCATCCACTTGCTATTCGATAATTAATTGTACTCGCCCGTGATCCGGTTGTATCCGCAACTATTCCGGATAGAATTCAGATCGAAGTACAAGAGTTTCAGTTTTTTCAGGAAAATAATTCCGGGTGAAATCCAGGCAAACCCGGATAAGACCCTCATAGTATTTTTTGACCGAATGGAGTGCGGATAAAGACCGGTAGAAACTCAGTCAGGCCTATCCGGATTTAATCCGTTTACGCAATTCAGATTTTCGCCGCTCGGGGGCATTATTCTCTCGGGAGTGAAGTACCACGGCTGCGAAATAAGACCTCGCGATGCTCGAGCCTAAGTATACTTACCTGCCACCGAAGGTTACTGTGCGAATAACACGGTTTCTGGAAGTCGAGGCTTTTTCATTGCTCTATTGGTCGAGCTGAACCCAACTACCCCCCCCCCCCTCCCCTCACCCACGCTCGGATAACACCGGGCATGTGTACGTATACAATCAGCTTCGCATTACCGGACACACTTGCGGATAAGACCGTATAGCACTTAAATCCTGAAATCCGTGCATCGTCCGTATCAAAGTGGATAGGATCTGGAAAGAGCATCGCAGCCATGCATGCGGGACCATATTCGAATCAATCTCGGATTGAGCCGCATACAATACGGGTACGCCATTTTTCACGGCTCTTTCGGATAGAAAGGGATGAACCCCGATTCGCGTGACCGCGCATTATTCGGATAAGGCCGGATTCAGTTTGTTCAATTTTTTTGTTGGCAAATTCTAATTAAATTTCGAACTGGGCCGCAAACAGTTCGGGTTGGCCATTTTCCACCGCTTTTTCGGATAGAAACGGATGATCTCCGATTCGCGTGACCGGGCATTATTTGAATAAGACCGGATACAGTTTCCTGGAAAATTTTTGAGCAAATTCGAATAGAATTCCGAATTGGGCCGCAAACAGTACGGGTTGGCCATTTTTCACCGCTTTTTCGGATAGAAACGGATCAGAAATTCCTATCGGACATTTTTTGCAGGGCAGTCAAGTATTATTCCTTTTGGAGGATGCCAGAATCAAAAGTTGAAGATGTTTTGTAGAATTTGGGAAGAACAGTATATCAAATATTTTCACACTCCTCGCAGGAATTCTGCTCAATATGAGACCGATCAATGTTTCATAAACACATATACTTCCCTCGGGGCTACATTGAAAGGAGCTGCAATATCTAGAAGAAAAGTATTTCTCGATAGAGGCCAAAGCATCTCTTACACTACCGACGATGGCACATGAAATAGTAATAAATACAGCGAGAATCATAATTCCACTACGTCGTCGGAGATTTTTTATTTTAGAAGACTTTCAGACAGTGCAAAATGGAACACGTAATGTCAAACCGGAGTCTCGTCCGAGGCACGTTGCCGAGTAGTGGTGATACATGACCTATGGTCAGCCGCTGAGGACTTAAGTAGAATAGAAGCGTGCTGGTCAGCCGCTGAGGCTACTTGGTATTGATGTAAGTTAGGGGTAGCGGTATCTACACAGTATACTCTACACTGGTTTGCAAGGACAATAATGTAATAATAATAAAGGACAATAAATAAAATGTAACATGTTACTACGATTTCAAGAGTTTTTTCCCTGCTCCCCCCGCTTCAATAAACCGAGTTTAACACTTCCGGATCGGTCGCTCAGGCTGTATGTATTGTCCTCGCAAACCAGTGTAGAGTATAGTGTGTAGATACCGCTACCCCTAACTTACATCAATACCAAGTGGCCTCAGCGGCTGACCAGCACGAGTATCATAGTAACATGTAACATGTTACTATGATTTCAAGAGTTTTTTCCCTGCTCCCCGTGTAATAAACCAAAAAAAGACCGCCCGTAGTGGCGAATGCTGTTCTTATGGTTCTAACGTCACTTTCATTCGTTTTCAATGCAGGTCTGGTAGGAAATAACATAGTGCCATGGGAAGAAGAAAAAACCGCCTGCTTCCTCCCCTTGTTGCATATTATACCTACTATTTCCGCTCTGCATTGCCAAGATTAGTAATATTGGAATTTGCCGGTATTTATAACCTCTGCAATGAATTTTGCCTTTAATTTCTGTTCAGAGTAACTTCTATGTACTTCGTCATATGGGTATCGCCTTTCATCCCCAGCCAAGTGAGACTGTTAACACATCTGAGATACTTTGAAAACCTTAGGATAACTTTAATGAGCTTCCTAATTGGCAGCATCGTTGAATTATGGCTTTCTGGGTGACAGCTGATATGATCCAATTAGATCAGAACTTCATCTAACTCGTATGGATGATTTAATTATTTATCATGGGTTAATAAAATATGCGTGGATACCATATTCCACTTAAGTTATAGTATATATCCTTGGTTTATATTTATTTATTCTGGAAAAGCTCGGACCACCGTCGGCGCTCAAGCGTCACTCGTCAGCTTCCGGTGATCGGGGACATGTGTACGGTCGTTTATTAGTCATCAGTAGAGCGTGGCGATGATGCAAAAGAACGTAGACTAAAGGGCGCGATGACACCTGCACTTCAGCCCAGAGAAGTTATTTACCGAAAACCAGAAATTCGGGTCATTGTCAAACTATTGTGGGAAAAATGTACGAAGAACACGAACTCAAACTCGCGGCCTTGGCCGGAAAACTTTTCGTGGTAACCCTGCGAAGCACGGATTTTGAATCTCCAGAAAAATTGAACACATACGAAAGAGTAACGATCGTCGATAAGCTAACCTTATGCGAGGTCTTCCACAGCCCTTAAGTCATGAAGTTCGACGGCTCTGTCGGGGCGGAGGGTTTAACGTTGGACATAAAGGTTATTGGCGAAACTGTGTCGTAGTGGTGACCTGCCACCTCGGCAATTATTACAGTATCCTTGATTATTATTGGCGCACGTGACACAACTCGGAAATGATAAAACCCCGGAGAGGGGTAGCGGCTGAGAAAGAAATATGAATGCTTAGGGTTTCCTTCTTGGCAATGAACTAGTCTGGTTATAAGCCGATATAAGCCGCGTGACCGCAAACCCGCAACCACCCCAGTTCCAACGATATAATATACGTGTTACTAGAATGTACTGAATTCTACAGCATAATTATCTGTGTATGTCCAGTAAGACATGTGGCCTTGTCACAACCCCAAAGGAATGCTACGATACGCTCGGAACCCCCTTGTTTTGTGACAAACGGATTCGTTTTGTTATCTGAACAGACACACATCCGAGGCGAGGTGTAAGTGTGGCTCACCACACTTTGCAGCTATACCAATCAAAACTGTAACCAGAAATCAGAGCCGTGTTGAATGTTGCTAGGAGCGGAAATGTATTGTCCATTCGTAAAAATTGAATCTGAGAGGATATCCGCAAGAGAAATCGGTGCCAATTGGACGTAAACCTATTTTCTTGCAGCGATTGGTCGGCTCCTTCGTAGGAACAACTTTTTATTAATCTCAACCCTAAAACCTCAGGCATCCTTGTTAATCAACTCAGCTTTGATAGCATACACACACTGTTGATATGATTCGAGAATTCAGAGCAATCATTGCGGGATCAGTGAGAAAACCATCCGAATAAAGCTGCCGGAGATGAAAGGGTTCGATGCGGTAACTTGAAACGGAGATGTAAGCTCGAATAACCTAACGCAGTCTTATGAACGAGAGATTAAAGGATTTCCTAGTTGATTCGATTGACGCCATTCACCAAGCTCCAAGGAATTTTAATAATATAGACTGTTAAAATCGTTCACTGATCTCAAGAGGTTGTGTTTAAATCGTAGCACCGCTTAATCGATTGACGGTATGCCGAGATTATGCCAAGTATCGGATTCCACGTGCCGCTTATTTCCGCTGAAATCCTAACGAATTCGAGAAAGGAATCGATGGAAAAATAAGTTCGAACAATTCGAGTGAAGGAATAAAAGTTACCTGAAGGAAGAGCATGAAGCAGACCCACTGATAGTATCTGTAGACCTTCTTCTCGCTCTCCGAATAGTCTTTGGAATTCGCCACCCCCGGGAATGGCACCTCTGATCCTTCCTTCTTCCTGTAGGCAGTCGTGATCGTATAAGTACTGTGTATCCAGCAGTACGTATTTAGAACGTCCTCGGGAATATCCTTGCTGTGAATACAGTCTATAGGATTACCGACGTACTGTCGGGTTGTGACTATCAGCGAGAAAGCTACCAGCAGCATCACCGTGATGCTATAGTGTAGTCTGAACACCGCAGAGTCAATGTGAATGTGAGAAACTTTTATAAGGTTTTTCAGCCCGCGAAATATGTCCAACATCTTGAAGCACTGTTATCCCGTTACACAGCGGGTCCTTGGCTCTGCTGGCGAGCACAATTTTCTGTATTTTTCAGACACTAGGAGCTTTAGAGTCCTCCTCGTTGATGGGTGGATTATCGAGGCACTCGCTGTGAAGCACCTTGACAACGATATGCCGTACTTCGAACGTTTTAGGATGACTTTAATTGTTCTCATATCGAGTCGTATGATTCAAAATCGTTTATTTTAAGAAACTTAATGGTTGTTTAATTGGCTTTTGGTACGTGTATTAGTCCGTTATTGAGTAAACGCGGGGAAATACGAACTCTGTGCACACGTGAACGTAGTTATTAGCTTTCTTTACGAGCCGAAGACGGTCCTGCTCCAGAATTAACTGCACAGACCCAGAAATTATCACGTGTTATTCGCCTCCATTATTCCGAGATTCCTCGAAGTTTCGCGGGATGTGCTTGAGTCATTCATCCTTCTCTTAGTCGGAACACGTAATGAGAAGTTGGAGAATCTAAGACGTCCGTCTATGAAGGCGCCAACGATCTCGCCGACAGCAGTCTCGCCTTCGCGATATCCAATTTTTCAATCTGGTTTGACTAATTTCCAACCTGATAAATTGTTCGCGTTTTACGAAGACTTGTTCATGTCCGTTCCTCCCTGCCTTCCCGTTCCTCTCGAAAAGTCAAAACTAAAGTAAACTTACGACCTGTTGAAAACTCGACCTTAATTTTTTTATTTTTTTATATTTCTATCAACTACGAAAGTCGCCGTAGTAAAAAGCCTTGAAGGAAAAAGAATCTCAAAAAACAAGTAAATTAAATTGAGGCTCGAAATTATTTGATCCCGTCAGAGGACTGCGGATTAACGATCTTTGATTCCGGAAGATGAGCCCTGCGCTGTTTCTTGTCAGCCTCTCTTTCGGATCTCTCTTTCTGTCATTTTGTTCTATTGTACGCTACTCACGATGCTATTTTCGTTGAACCACGTACTACGTATGCACTTCTGGACCAATACTAAGTGGGCATACACCCTCGTACCCTCGCGCAGAAATGTTTTGAGGACAAATTACAGAAATAGAGCGGAAACAGCGACGGACTTTACAGCGCGTCTTCGCATTACCCAAGAGAATCGGAAATTCGCAAAATCTTCAGAGCTTGATAATCGAAGTATTCCACGAATTACGTTTACAGAGAAAACTTGCGGCTACACTACGTCCAGAAATGGGGCTAGAGACCGTCCGTACGAAACCTATCGTAAATGTATCAACGCATAGTAAACAATTTCCGAAGCAGCAGGCCACCGCAGCTCTGATTCACCCAACGTGCAGGGGGCTTAGCTGGCCCCACCGGATTTTGGAATTCAAAAATCCCGCGACTTCGAGGAACAAAGCTTCCAAGGAATCGACCACTAGGCCTGCGCAAAGTTATGGTTTATTTACTCGTAGGCGTGTCATGACGCTTCGGGATGCCCAGAGTTTATCGGACGCGCGTCAGATTGTTTCGAAGCTAAACCAGCTTGCCAGGTCGACAGAGAACCGTTCAAAGTTATAAATGATAATTATAAAAAATAGTAACAGAACTATGTCAACTCTTGCTAGTCCCAATCCAAAGAACAACTGGACTTGTGGCCAGGTATCGTCTCGTTCCACTTCTGACAGTCGCGGGTTCCTCATTCGCCGTCTTGCACCTCAGAAATTTAGGGCTGCGAAACACACTCTGATGTTCGTATGGTGGTCAAGCATCGCAAACTTTTGCTCCTTGATCCCAGCCCAGAGGACTTTAGCGGATTCCTTTTGCGTCAAACAGTTTTGGTCAAAGCACTTGAAACCCATGAAAATTCCGCTGCTTCATCGGGTACCACAGTTGCTTTGAATCCTGAAACTGTAAACTTCACGCACTGCGAAACACAAGGAAACACCAGGAAGACTTGTGTCTCGATAAGCTGGGCGGTAATTGATGACGGACGATATGATTGTTTAAAATCTTTCGGCTAAAGGCGAGCCGACAGACTGACTGGCTGGCCGCGCACTCGACAGCCCGGTCCCTCCGCAGAGGACCAGAGGTGGAGGCAAGCGGCTCCAGGAATAGAACGGATCCCAAAGTCCAAGTCGAGCGCGCGCTCTCGGACGGTTATGCTACTCGTGAAAGCCAGGTTTTTATATAGGACCACGCGCCCCGTGTATTGAAAACTAAGCCAACAAAAAGCTCTTATCGAGAAACTATGAAAAATTGAGATCGAGTAGCGATCTCGCCGCGAAGGAAGAGGCAAGGGTGAACAATGGTACCGGTGACGGTGACCGCTGCGTTTTATTGTCAACAGATTCGACTGACCCAAAAAATGTCAAAACTGCAGAGTATTTCTATTCGGTCAATAACCCTTCAGATAACTTTTCACTCGTTAAGCTGCTTTCTCCCACGTCTTAGACGCGGATGATAAAAAACTGATGCAGGGATATTATCGAGCACGTGTTTCTCGGTGTAACAAAAATATTTAAGTCTCGCGCTTTCAGGAGCTCGGCGGTATTCCATTGGTCATCAAAATCGAACAAAACAGATATGAAGCTGGACGCGTATACAAGTTCGTAAATACGCTCTATACCGTGTAGACGGCATATTCGTAACGAGGATAGTATATTGTATACACCTACGTGGTTTAATTGAGATTGGAAATTGATCCGTAAAGTCTTTCTACTTACTGGTACCTTACGGAGTTATGTGCCCGGCTGCTGGATGCGCGATATCCCTTCGGACTTACGTCATGACGGCAAAATTTAAAAAAAAATGAGGATAAGAAAGAACAGAAATTTGATTTCGTATTTCCCCGAGTCCCCTGGAGACATGTAGGCTACGTAGTCGTTCGCAAAGCAACAAATTTGGTTGTCACTTTATGATATAAATATCCGTTCACTAGTCATACCGACGATTTTTTGTAATTCAAACACACGCATCAATTTCGGGTGACACAACGTTTTGATTGTTATGAAAGAATATTCCATAAATCAGTTCGGCTTAGCGATATATTACTGAAGCTTTCTACTGATGAACAGATTTACACTAGGTTTATCCTGGAATACATAAATGATACATACGTCGAGCCCAAACAACGCCTGGTCGCTGAATACTAAAAGTCAAATAGTGACTTAATTTTAGTACATGTATTTTCAGTCGATTATAAAGATTTCTAAAAATATTCTGCGGGAGTATATACCGATCGCTTTCCTCCTGAGCTTCAGGAATCACGCTAGCAAACAGAGATCAACACGGGGATCAGCGGCTGTAAATTCAGTCGCTGGAGGGTGCAGAAGTAATCAAAAATTATTTTCATCAAATATTTGTACTTGAATGAATTTCGAGTGATTAATGTTTACATATCATTCTCACAACCCATGTATACTCTAATTAATATCAATCAATTCCACGAAGAAAAGAAATAGCTTTTTCTTTTGTCGCAATCACAGAATCAAAAATTAAAATTAATATAAGCCCTGCGGGTATGGTGAAATTTTTTTCCGAACAATGTCGTTAATTATTTTAGGAACATGGTGTGTTGTTTAGAGTTTCTGGCGACCCGTTCGTAAATACCTGGCAACATATCAGCCCACGCTTGAAAACTAGGTAATGGTGTCTCGTTGACTTTGAAAACTGGTATTAAGCATATTGTAGATTTAGTCCAGTCAATCTAGACTTTTTTTTTACAAGCGTATTGTAGATTTAGTCCAGTCAATCTAGACTTTTTTTTTACAAGCGTATTGTAGATTTAGTCCAGTCAATCTAGACTGTTTTTTACATGGTGTACAGGAAATTTCTTCTCAGGGAATGAAAGTTACACCAATCGATAGATAAAGGTCCCCTCATGACTATATCAAAATGTATCCTCGCCAATTTCAAAGCGAGATTAGTTTAGTTTAGTTTAGTTTAGTTTAGTTTAGTTTATTTATGACCATTACAATGTTGGGCAACTTAAGAGCTAGAGGTACATAATTAAATGAGCCTAATATAAATGTAAGATAGGTATGATATAAAAACTAAGTAAGCGAGGAAAGCAGAGAGAGAGAGAAGAGAGGAGAGAGCAGGCTCTATCGGCAAACCCAGGGGCGACAAAAAGGAAGCAACAGATACCAGATTAGTAATTAATGAAAAACAATCGGAGATTTGCGGCCCACAAACTGTCGCCGGCCCTTGCTCGAATGTTACTGAGTCAATGAAGGAAATGAAATTACCAACTTGTAGCGCCGGTAAATTCATATCAGATTCAACTGAAAGTATGGGAAAAGATGCATTGTCAATTCACTATAATTATTTTAAGTGATTTCTGAGCGTTTTCATTTCCTTCATTGACTCAGTAACATTCGAGCAAGGGCCGGCGAAAGTCGGTTGGCCGTAAATTTCCGATTGTTTTTCATTAATTACTAATCTCGCCCTGAAATTGGCGAGGATACATTTTGATATAAGTCATAAGGGGACCTTCATCTATCGATTGGTGTAACATGCCCTGAGAAGAAATTTCCTACGCAAAGTCTAATTTTACTAGACTAATTGAAATACGTGTTTTTGGAGTGTAACGTGTTATTCATTTACCGGCAGTTGATATAGACAGGCGTCACATGAATTTTCAAATTATTTCTGCATCGTATCTATGTCCTCAATAACTTTTGAACCACTCCACAGCGCCTTGAAACTCCCCCTGAGCAGCTTGAGCTGGTCATTCCGAGATCAATATACCTGCAACGAAAGTTCTGTCATTTCTAGAAACTATGAATTTGGGGTATACATATATACAACTGCAATTATTTGTGGACTCCGTTCGATGACGCACGTCTGATCAGCTCTCCGAGTTACATAAGAGTTGATGAGCGGGGTTATCTCGCCCTCTAGCCGAATCAATTTCTCAAACTAACCTCCTCAGAAGAGTATGGCTTGCATCGATCAGACGTCGATTTTATTTTTAAAGGCCGATTTGTACAGCCTCAAACCTTGGGAGCGAGGCTACTTATGTAGCCAGTTCTTCACTAACTCAAACATCGCCCTTCCGTTACAGCGCAAGCACATGCCCTTCTGTAAACAATTTCGTTCGCATAGTATCGGCTACATGTTGGTGAGTCTTACTATCTCGGACAAGCCACTGACGGCGATACGGCCCTAACAAAGCTTGGACACAATGAAGGCATCAATTTTGTTCTTCTCATGAATGTGACGTAAACATACCATCATTCCTTCACTGAGAAAAGAGTTTCTTTATACCAAATGAACGCATTTATTTGAAAATTTCGCGAAATATTCGTTAGCTGTTAAAGAATATCTTAACATGAAGTAAACATACATGTTGTTTCAACTACTGTGGAAATTCCGTAGTATTCGCAATAAATAAAGCATTCAGTTGAGAAGAATCACATCATGTCTCCTCAAATACAGATTTATTAACATTTAACAAATCTTACATGAGGGTTTGAGATTTGATGTAATTCGTGCGTAGTAGTTTGTACGCTTGCCGCTAGAGGTGAGAGCGGCGTTGAATACTCTAGCTACACTCTCGCGAGTAAAAGCGCGCCAGTCATAATACATTCACCGACGTGAGGCGCATCATTCTAAGCTCGAGGCGAACCCGTTCCTCGGTATTGTTCGGGCAGCATATTTTAGGCATGCACATCTTTTTCGGTGGAAATAGTGAAGACATTATTCCAACAGTTACTTATCACGTTAAAAAAAAATTGGGACATGACTTCTTAGTCAATACCCGATTGGTCTGAAAAAAAAGATCATCATTCGTGGATAACTGCACTGATAGAAAAGCATAATTTATTAACTATTCATAGTTGAACTTCATGATCGTTCGGCTGAAACAACAAGTGCGGTTTGAAGAGAAATACAAGATTTCTTAACTATTAAGAAATCCTCATTTCATTATCGTGTTTGATCGTCTGATATAACTGGCCGCGAATTTTAAGGAAATTGATGATTCGTTAACTATCAAGAAATCTTTATTTGAGACAAAGAAATACACTCAAATGAATGATTCCTTAGCTATGACTAAATGTATATTTGCTTATATACAAATATACGATGCGTTAACTGTTAACGAACTTTGTTAACAACAACAAAACTCTTTTCTCAGTGTTCGCGAAATATATCATACCCACATTTCACTACGAATAAGTTCAAGGTGTAACAATTCTAATAAGGCCAGTGCAAACAAGGCTCACAATCAGTGGATAGTCCCCTATGTTGTATTATATGATAGCGATGTGTCCAGTACAAGATCCGTGGGCTTTTCACGAAGTGCGGTCAAAGCGTTATGGACGTCCAAAGAAACCTGGAACGCTCCCGGCGAGTGCCTGCGGCTGATGAATTTCGAAGTCAGCCTAAAATCCTGGGAAATTAGTAACTCGCTGTATAGTACTTCGCAGTAGCTGATACCAAATCGCCAGATACATATTATTCATCCAGGGTGTAAAATAGTACATTCGGATACATGGGCAGAATGTGAAGCGTTTATACGTCGAGCACAATGTCTGATGCACACTGTATATGCTTTCATTTCATGAACGGAGATCGACCTTGCGGGTAGAACGGTGATCTTTTCATGCATGTGGCTGCAGTGTAACGCAGCCGATGCGTGAACTAAAAGCAAGGAGCGAAGAATTCCACGGAGTCATGACCAGGGAGATGAAAACAAAAAAAATATCGTATGGGGCGCGTCCGTAAACTAACTGTTCGGCGAGGTTATGTTTTTAGTACTCTCCGTTGGCTTTACCTTAGGCTCGCCTTCGGCTCGCCGGGTAAAACCAACGGCTCGTACGAAAAACATAACCTCGCCCGAAAACAGTTACTTTACGGACATGCCGCATAATATAATATTTTATACACCTCAGGGATATAAACGGCGGTTTATTGCCCTGTTCCAGCCGAAAAAAACCGCTTTATTTCCCTTTGGTGTATAAAATATCGTATGCACCACAGGGCAAACGTTGTTTTAGACTCGTGCGATTGTAATCCTCGGCTTCGCCTCGGAATACAACCTCACACTCGTCGAAAACAACCTTTACCGCCCTAGGTGCATAATATACTATTACGGCACAGGCATTGAAAAGTCCCTTTTGCACGCCTGTTTTCGATTCGCAAAGTGTCACTTTATACCGCAAAGTTCCAAGTTGCGGCTTAAAGTCTTCATACCGCAACGTTGATGCGCAGTTCGAAGTGCGCAATCCAAAGTTGTGGCATAAAGTCATTTATACACCTCAGGGATATAAACGGCGGTTTATTGCCCTGTTCCAGCCGGAAAAACCACTTTATTTCCCTTTCGTGTATAAAATATCGTATGCACCACAGGGCAAACGTTGTTTTAGACTCGTGCGATTGTATCCCTCGGCTTCGCCTCGTGATACAACCTCGCACTCGTCAAAAACAACTTGTCGCCCTTAGGTGCATAATATACTATAAAGCGCAGTTTCTGTACCGCAGTTCGTGCAGATCTCAACTGGCGTCAAAGTGACATTCAGTGCCGGTTCCATGAAAAATATTGTACGGGGCGCACGCATAAAGTGACTGTTTATTCGGAAAGGTTATGTTATAAACAGTCACTTTACGCGCATGCCACATGAATAGCTATTCTACCATCTATCCATTGAAAATGAGGGAAAATGAGGTTAGAATCATGAGAACGGCGTTCTCCGCTAGGGGCAGCACTTTCTTGGTTTATTTCACTGTTACTGTGGTTACTAGCGGTTTTTTCTCTCTCGGTAAAGATTTTTTACGGCTGCCGGAGTTTGTTTCCTAATTTATTTCCCCGGTCAAAAAACTATAACTTCCATCCCGTTAAGGAGGGCGAAAACACGAGTTTTGAATGCATGTGTGGTAGAACGTATCATTTCAATGGTTGAATCCATTCCAATAACAAAAAAAATTAAACGGTCCAGTTTCAGAGTATCCACCGAACACACCTTCGAGGCTCGTTTCATTTCGGTTGTTAATTGTTATGAATAAAATGAGTCGCAATAATATTTTGGATTATATACGCAATGTAAAATAAGGTATTCTGGTACTGATTCCTTCGACTGAAAACTTCCGACAAGCAAACTGAGATTTCGAACACTGGGCGATTGTTTATTATGTTTATTGTACTTGTCTTGTTATATTGTGTATGGGGCACATTCCATGCCAAATCGACCTGCCGGTGACCCTCGACCTCTCAGATCTGGTCCGTGATTTTTTGTATCATTCTTCCGACTCTAAATAGCAACGAGAATTTTTTCCAGATTTTTCAAAATAAATTTGAGCGCGTGGCGAATTTTCAAAGTTTTTTTTCGACACCTCGATGGCCTTAATCGAAAAATCTGAAAAAAAAAGTCTCAAAAAGTCTCTGTCAAAAATAAAAAATTTTGACCCATATAACATTATGTCCAGACTTTTCCTTCGAACTGATTTTTAGTTTTTCGATTGAAAAATTTGAAAAAATATAAATGGAGCCAAGGATTTTTGGAATTTTTTCCCCCCACGGAGACCATAGGAAGAAGCATGAACGGCTATGCGGGGCGCGTAGTTAAATACAGCCCGAGAAAGAGTCACTGCTACGCGGGGCGCTAGCGAAACGTCGAGTCCACAGAACGCTTCAGGAGCTGTCTAGTAAACGTAATCAACAAAAGTCGTCTTTTAAAACATTCTTCCTACAAAAAGTTTGAAATCAGATGCAACTTACCAATTACAAGAATTAACAATAAAATTTAACCGACTAGCGTTGTGCTCGTTCACTCGCGGCGCTCGCTCACTCGATTGGTTTTTCAAATAATTTGTGATGTAATAAAATTTGAAGGGAAAATTTCCTAAAAAAAATATTTGAACGAAAAAAATTTAGGGAGTCGTACTTGGCGGGCCATCATAGCAATTGATAAAACTGTCACGTTAATATCTGACCTAATACTCTTTCACTTACCCACACCTGACCCGCCAAGTACCACTCCCTGAATTTTTTTCGTTCAAATATTCTTTTTCGGCAATTTTCCCCCCAATCTTTATTACATCACAGATTATTTGAAGAACCAATGGAGTGAGCGAGCGCTGCGAGCAAACGAGCACAACGCTAATCGGTTCAATTTTATTGTTAATTCTTGTAATTGGTAATTGTATCTGATTTCAAACTTTTTGTAGGAAGAATGTTTTAAAAGAGGACTTTTGTTGATTAAGTTTACTAGACAGTTTCTGAAGCGTTCTGTGGACTCGACGTTTCGCTAGCGCCTCGCGAACCAGTGACTCTTTCTCGGGCTGTATTTAACTATGCGCCCTGCATAGCAGTTCATGCTTATTCTCTCCGTGGGGTAAAAAAATTCCAAAAATCCTCGGCTATCGCTACAAGTATTCAAGTAGCAGTCCACGGTGTATTGATCTCCACCTATATTTTTTCAAATTATTCAATCGAAAAAACTAAAAATCAGGTCGAAGGAAAAGTCTGGACATAATGTTATATGGGTCAAAAATGTTTATTTGTGAAAGAGACTTTTTGAGAATTTTTTCAGATTTTTCGATTAAGAGCATGTCCGCCGTTTCCATATTTAAAAAATAATGAAGCCTAATATGGACGGGGGGTGTTTAATGGGGTCCTTAGACGATTTGTATTAAATTGGTAACTGCGTGAACGTGTATCTCACCAAAATCGAGTATAATAAGGCTTTTTCCGCACGCCGTGCGTAAAGTTCGATTTTACGCACGCAAGCGTGCGTGTAATCGGACTTTACGTGCGTTTGTGATGAAAAATTTTGTTCGATACATGTGCGAAAGTTGTTTTTCGATTCGTGAGATTGTCACCCTCGCTTTTCTCGGGCGACAAACCACCCACTCGTCTCAAAACGAACCTTTCGCACTTGTATCGAAATATACTATTTTGTGTCGCGAAGCGTGGGACCGTCATTTGTTTTGACTGATATCACCGACTACGCATCATAAGGGTGGAAACGAACTGGTGAGCGCCCTCATAAATATAATTCCACTCACATATATCGCAAAACTTGTTCATTTCACTCAACGATGAAGACGAAAAATTGTTTCCAAAAAAAGACTGTAATTGTCGGTATGAAGCAATGGCCGCGGCCATATTGGATCGTTTCGCCAACCTTCTTCTCGGGGTCCTGCGTTTCACGAACCGACGTTCCTTGTTCAGCGTTATGACAGCTGAGCGTAAATTCAAACGGAAATAATTCGGAATAATAATATCTTTTTTTGAAACAATTTTTCGTCTTTATCGTTGAGTGAAATGAACAAGTTTTGCGATATATGTGAGTGGAATTATATTTATGAGGTCGCTCACCCATTCGTTTCCACCCTTGTGATGCGTAGTCGGTGATATCAGTGAAAACAAGTGACGGTCCCACGCTTCGCGACACAAAAAAGCCTTATTTTACTCGATTTTGGTGAGATACACGTTCATGCAGCTACCAATTTAATACAAATCGTCTAAGGAACCCATCAAACACCACCCCCCCGTTCATATTAGGGTTCATTATTTTTTAAATACGGAAATGGCTGACTGGAGCATGCTCTTAACGCCATCGTGGTGTCGAAAAAAAACTTTAAAAATTCGCCACGCGCTCAAATTTATTTTGAAAATTCTGGAAAAAATTCTCGTTGCTATTTAGAGTCGGAAGAATGATACAAAAAATCACGGACCAGATCTGAGAGGTCGAGGGTCACCGGCAGGTCGATTTGGCATGGAATGCCCCTTATGTAACGCATTTTTCGATAGTAGTTTTTGGTATTTAAAGCAGCCGTTTTACGGTCGGTTGTGCGAGTCTGCGAGTGTGCATACGCGGAGTACCTCGAGGAGTACCTATTGGGTCACTTTTAACTCCTAGGCGTTAAAAGTAACTTTATTTGTACAACATACGACTCCGCGCATGCACATTCGCAGTCAAGTGTCGGATTATTCGACGGTTCCACCTTACCTCAAAACGCGCTATACTGTTATTATGTTCATTAAACGTGTTACTTTGCTATCTGATATTTATTTTTCATGCATTAGATAGCAATAATATTAACGCTTATATCACCAGGGGAGACCAGGGCAAAATGAGGACGAAAGCTGAAAATTGTGATTTCTCAAAAATTCAGTTCTTGCAGTGTATTCCAACGTTCAATAAATCAATAGCATACAGGGTGTCCCATTTTGAATTATTAACGCAAATATTTCGAAATCGGTTCACTATATCGAGAAATATTTGAAACAAAAGTTGTAGGGTTACAAGGGGGACATCAAGTAATGAAATCAGTTTGAGGCTAGGTGGCACTACTTTTGAGGAATTTGAGTGACGGCCATTTTCTTAAATGGAAGTCGCATTTTTGCTTTCTTTGAAAGTTTTAGCTGGCTTTAAAATAAACAAAATGAGCAAATAATCTCGGTCCTAGCTCTGACGATTACGTAGTTACGACACTTCAAGGTTTGAAGTCGGACGAGTGCCTCATAACGCACGTGGAGGTTGGAAGATCACATTTGTTTATCGTGAGCGTGTTCATGTCCGTGGGCATCACAGGAGGTGTTTAATGTGGCCGCCATTTGAACATGCTCACGATTTTTGCTCATTTTGTTTATTTTGAAGCCACCCTGGTGGAAATAATTCTACGTATTTGTACGTCCATTTCTACGTGGTTCTACATTAATTGGAACATGTGAATAGTTTTTCATAGATTTTTTCGTAGATAATAGTATTTTTTCGTAGATAATTATCTACGAAAAAATAAGAATCTCTACGAAATTTCTACGAGTTTCTACAGGAAATCTCGTAGTTTTTTTTTTCAGGGATTTTCGTAAATTGTCGTAGAATAAAGTAAGAATGTCAATTTTGGAATTCACCTGGATTTCACACCTGTATATTAATTAAGGTTCATGTTTGTAAGGGGGAAAAAAATAAAATAAAAAAATAAAAAAAAAAACACGACCCCGAAAGAGGTTCGAACCCAGCCCATTTGGAACGGGCCACCCATCCAAGTACTGACCGCGACGAATTGTGCTTAACTTTGCTCATCCCTATGTGTTCGGTCTTCGACCCGCTCCAACTCTTCCTTCTGACGTATATCCCATTTATCAACAATCGAACGTCAATGAGATGTATGGAACATGCATGAATATGCGAGAGACTGAAATTTCTTATTTTACTGTCGAAAATTGTAGAATTTCGTAATATTTTACGCCGTTTTACGTAATTTAGCTTTTACTGGTCTTGCAGCATTCAAAATTCTCTAAAGATCGAAAAATCGTATAAGATAGTAATTTTCCGAATAGATTTTCAGTATTCTACGAAAAAAATTACGACATTCATTACATTTTATTGGGGATCCGAATTTTCTTAGTTTTTCGTAAAAAGGCGTAGAAGAGCATGGAAACACGTAAAAATTCCTACTATTCTACGAAAATTTACGAAATTTTATGACAATTTTTCAGAAGTTCGTATTCTGGTATTTGTCCATAGAAAATCGTAAAAAATCGTAAAAATTCTTACTATTTTACGAAATGTTATGACGATTTCGTAGGCCTTTTTTCATTTTCGTATATTTTCATGAAAAATCGTAGAAAATCGTCAAAAATCCTAGAAATTCGTAAAAACTCTAACTATTTTACGAAAGTTTATGAAATTCATTTTACACTTTTCATTAATTGAAAGTTCCTTTTTCGTTCGTAATTTTTCGTGTTAAGTCGTAGAAATTTCGTAGAAATTCTTAGTTCTTCGTAAAATCTCGTAATTTTTCGTAGAACTTCGTATCTATCCGAACAAAGTTGTATGATTTTCTACACATTTCTACAATTTTCTACAAATTTTCTACGATTTTCTACGAGAAACTACAAATTTATACAAATTCATACGATTTTCTACGAATTCTGGTTTCGTAGTTTCTCGTGGAAATTCGTAGTTTTTTCGTAGAAATTATTTTCACCAGGGCAGCTTCCACTTTTGTAGGAAGCAAAAATGCGACTTCCATTTAAGACAAGCGTCACGAGTGACAAAAAACTGACTTCAAAACCAAACTACTTAACCGATTTCGATTAAATTTATATGGGACCAATCTGAAAGTATACCCTTTCGAATAAAAACAGAATTTTCCAAATCAGTGGATAAATGACGGAGTTATGAGGTAAGAAACATAACAAACAATACAACCGAATTGAGAACCTCCTCCTTTTTTGAAGTCGGTTAAAAATGGCCGTCACTCGTATTTCTCGAAAATGGCGCCACCTAGCCGCAAACTGATTTCATTACCTGATGTCCCCCTCGTAACCCCACAATTTATGTCTCATATATTTTTCGATATAGTGAACCGTTTTCGAAATATTTGCGTTCATGATTAAAAATGGGACACCCTGTACAGGAAATCAACGATGTAAATAAACATCACCACATTTTTTTCACTTTTCCAATAGTCATGCCCTTTGAAATTAGTGTGAAGTATGAAAGTCTCATATCCTAAGTGCTGACGGATATATAAAGGTGTCTTTTTACGCAGAAAAATAACAAATTCACACTCGCTCTGGTCCCCTTGCCCCGATTTCCCATATTCAAGAGAGGTTGCTCGGTTTGCTCGGGCCTCCCACATACCTTCCTGCGATACAGCATTCATTAACTCCTTCAATTTCCGAGCTTTGAATAATTTTCAATCTGGAGGTCCTCAGAAATACGCGGATACTATTCACATCTATAGGTATGACTAAAATATATAGGCACGTCAGCGTTATCGGCAACACCAAACCTGTGAGGCTATGGAAGTCCAGTACGTTCATCTTCTGGGACAGTAGAAATTTCTTGATAACTGAGGACTGAAGCCAGGGATAGTTAAGAGTTCTTATGAAAAGACTGCGAAACTTACCTGATATTCTGCGGAGAATAGGACGGAGGAGGCCTGTAAGCTCCGCTACGACAACGGAGTGTTCGCAGTAAACAAACTATGTATTCAAACTTTCTTTATGCTCTGAGTTGATTTTAGTTATCGGGTGACATCATATTGTGCACTATACCTGAAAGAAAAGTGTAAACGCCACCCATTGGTAATATTTGACGTGTTTCACGACGCCGGAATGATCGCCTCGGGGGTGATGTTGTCTCGAAGGCCCCACACCGGGGTACGCCACGTTGATTCCACTCAGGCCAAGCATTGCGCCTGTTATGAAATATGTGCTGTGCACCCAACAGAAGGCGTTAAACACGTTCACCGGAATATCTCTGGACCATTCACATCACGGTAAAAAAGAAACAGAATAGACGAATATTAGCTATTGAATGTTTCTCGTAAAATCACCGTGCGGTGATGTTTCAGCGATTGAGCATCTAATCAGTTTACCTCGTGTGGTCGCAGTCGATAGGGTTTCCCACTGCTTGGCGAGTGCTGATTGTAATTGAAAATATCAATAGCAGAGCTGTGGTTAGACCGTGAAGTCTGAAGACGATGCTATCTGTTTTTACTCTGTTCACCTGTAGCAAAATTTGCATTGTCATCGGACGAATTTATTTCTCATCTCTTTTGCTCCCTGCTAAAAATGTCGGATGAAGTTATACGATTCTATTCGAATCTAATATGGTTTTTGTACCCGTACTGTATCCGAACCTATCGGAACGTATAGATTTCCGATAGGTCCAGATACAATACGTTAAGAACCGGATACATCCGGATAGGTTCGGATACAGTACGGGTACAAAAACCATGTTAGATTCGAATAGAATCGTATAACTTCATCCGACATTTTTAGCAGGGCTGAGTATGCGGAAATAATGGTTTTTTTACCAACTTGGGCCATGAATCACTCATTTATCTGTCAGACTGAGCCATGAATCTCTGAATGCTACGAATGATTTTGGCTATTTATACTCTCGACTGACATTATGCACTTGATTCTATTTATGCTACGGATTCTTTCATGCACGAAAAATAATATTGGCCTACAGTACCTATGTAATGTTTTTGAAAACTACATATACTGGTTAATCGAACCAAACTTGCAGCACATAACGGTCACTCAACACTGAATTCTTATTTTTGTGATTCGTTTTCTGTATGGTTTACGACGCCATATTTGCAACTTTTCAAATTAAGGGTTGAATGAAGTTTTTCTTGTATTTTCAAACGATTCGTCTCTAATTCATCGGGAAGAAAGTGTTTGTCTCCGGAGTCTCAATTATTACTCTCTAATTCAGTAAAGGCTGTAAAGGGTTATTCTTGGATCGACACCATCCAATTTGTTTTAATTATTGAATGTAGTAACAAATTAATGATAATTGAGTTCTCACGAAAGTTTCGGGGTCTCTCGGTCCTATAATATTTACTCATTATCACGAAAAAGACTTCAAGCGCAAACGAAAGACATTACAGTCCACCTTTATGCGTCTAATGCGTTCTATAATTGCCCTCAATTATTTAATCGCGTCTGTTGTTGCCCGTCACGCACAGTATTCATACCTCAGTGATGAAAGCTTCCGCCTGTGTATCCCCTACAACGGTGGGAACGCGGTCCAAAACGTGATCAAGAATTTGACTTTGAGATTAAACTGCTTTATCTCTCAAATACCGTTGGGATTAACCTGTTGGGGATAGACTCAGTGGTCAAATCAAATGGACACTGGACCTCTCGCTAGCATGAGGTTTATTACTGCTAACTTTTGGGTTCTTTTTCATATTTCTACTATCGATTCAGCTCTTGTTCATTTTCTGAAAGAAAACTAACGATAAGCAGACCAACGAAATTCGTTTATCATTGAACATTGATCAACATTATTTACAGATTATTCATTATGAATGATTATTCTAAGAAACTAGACTAATTGAATCTAATTTCCCAAATAAAAATTATTATTTCAGTTTGAACTAACTATACTTCGCGGAAAACTATTAACATCAAATGCACAGTTTATCCATGCTATGCACATGTTATCCGATGTTGATAACTTTCAATGCTAACGTTACTTATTTGACAGAATTGATCTACCAATGCAAATAAATACCTAATCGAAAAACTTGACTGAATTGAATGTCTAATTTTCTGGTCCTGTCACAAGTGAATAACTATTTATTTATCACGACCACAATGCTTCACAGTTAAAAGACGTCGGGATTATATAGAGCTCGAATCGTTGCTCTCAAACATCAGTGACGGGAATGTGATATTCAAAGCTGCGCATCAAAGCTTCAGTTCCTCGGGTTGGCAACACACATCACTTATCGGTCAGGCGTTACCGTGTTCGACGGGGGAACTTGAATAATTCTACTCTACACGTAATACGTTCTTTTTCAAGTATAATATTCATCATTCTTCTCATACGTGTCTTGACGCTAGGAATTTTATAACCCGACTTTTACGCCGATATCATCAGATCTTTTACGTGTTCAATACTGACGATTTATGACGTTATTCGAACGCTTGAAGATCCATTACGGTTCTACTCACGTGAGAGAAAAAGTAAAGACTTCTTATCGCATCCATTACACTTCCGGAGCTTTCCCGTCCACTGGTACCGCGTCGTTTTGCGCCTGGACCTCCCTTAGCGCTTAACTTGGAATTATTTAGCTTCTTCTTCCGTTTACTCCACTCTTGAGACTCTTTGTTCTTTTTCTCAGCGTTCGGCACCGCCTCCCGGTTGCCAGATTTTCCAGACTGACTAGTTTTCATTGATCCGCAATGAAACGCTACGTTCCTTGCTTCCCATAATCACGCTTGAACTTCATCTCACACAAAACACAGCGCCTCTTTGTTCCAGCGATCAACGGCTCCTGGGATATCATCGTGTCCTTTCCGCCTTCCGCCAGATCCGAGTGATCATTCAGAAAGTGCCGACTGTCTTCTTCATCCCGGCATCGTTTAGTGTTAAAAGCTTGTTTCCGAAGCGATATACTTGTGTTAAACAAACTTTCCGCGTTATTATCAACATAAGCTTTTCAGACTTGTGGTACCGTGATTCTTGGCGTCTGCCCGAATCGCTTCGCAATGAAACACTCGGTCCAAGTGCTTATGGAGACCTTAAAATTGTCTTGTAATCGGGCTGCACGCACTCCCACACACGCACTCACGCACCCAGGTAATAAGAACGGGTCAGCGGCGCAAGAAGACTTCCCACAAACTGAGAAGAATCTTGGCGACACGCGACTAGCTGCCTTGCCAATTCTCGGCTCTGTTTTTATTTTTACACTTTGCATCTTTCCTTGTTTTCTCTCTTATACCAATCTATTCTGTGGCTCGACCCAAATGTTAGTGTATAAATATGTATACGTAGGTATAATATACGTAATCCAATAATTCAGAGTCAGCAGCTCAACTGATTTCGTTTCAGAGTTTGCTATTTCCGTTACACCCGTATTTTATTTGCCCATTCTTTCGAAAAAGGGGGACCCAACTCCAAGCTCACGTTGGAAGCTCGAAATAAAGATTTTTCGTTGTCCCCATCGACGCTACCATCGCCAAAATCAGCTCCGATTGGCTGGCGGACGATTTTAGTGAATCTTTGAATATGATTCGGACGCATAACCGAAAGATTTTCGTCAGCGCCCCCGTGAGGTCACCGCAGATATATTTATCTATTAAGACGTAGGGAGGGCCTACCTCACCGCAAAACGGATCTGGGTTAAGGCAAAACCACATTGTCTGAAGACAGCGGCGTCGGAGATGACCTGTGAGATGCAAGCATGACCCGTGAGGGAAGATAAACGCCTCACTTGCACTCGCGTACTTGTTCCATTTATTATTCGTGATTGATACAATATAACGATAACGAGAGAACCACTCTCAGGCCAGCAACTGCAACGACTAGTCTGACCCGCTTTCCTAGCGCGACAACAATCCCGTATTCTTCTACTCCCATTTCGACCCGTTCAGGTTCAGTCGTAGAACGAGACTTGGGATACAGTAAAAACTCTCGCACTGCACTTGGATAATTGCGAATTGTATCAATGTTACCAGCTAACCGAAGAATTCGGCTTTGCTTTTTATTTACATTGTTTGTATTATACCTACGTATTATTGCATATACATATTTGTACTTGGGTAGGTAGGTGCAATGAGTGCATTACCGCCTCGACCTAGGGCACCTTCCGAACTTCCTAATCTCTTGTAGTATAGTGTTGCAGGAGATGATAATATGACCTCATAGGTGCTGCCAAGAAGATACAGTGTGCTTGGCGTCATTTTGTATCGATTTCCAATCGAAACAATTTTCTTTCAATGAGCGGTGATTTCTACCAAGGATATAAATTTATATGTTGTGCAGTTCTTTCATGAGCGTTGGATGAACGGCTCCGGTGTATTCAAGTACAGGAGGTGGTCATAGGGGTTGAACAACATTCACATTTTTCACAATGGTTTGTTCGAAGTCTAGAAATAACAAGACAGTCAAGGCTTATTGATCACCAATCTGACGAATAAAATTGAGCTTTTTTTCAATTTCGTATTGCATTCGTTGTGATCTATAAGATTGGTCGTTGGCAAAATTTCTTCACGGCAATCAAAGTGACTTTCGACACACGTTCAGTGTTCATTTGAGTGGTTATGAATAATATCCCTGGCAAAAGATTGAAGAAATTTCTACGTTCTTTTTTCATTTGTATTCCCTTAAAAATTTGTGATCGACATTTCAAATGATTTCGGAGGAATTTGAAAAATTTCCGGAAGGTGGGAACCTATTTTATCCCTGAAATTTTATTGAATCAGAATAAAAAAAAATTGCTACAATCTCGATTTCTATTTTTTTACTCTTTCTTTTTTGTTCTCACTTAAGGGGAACCTCTACTCGATTATGACCGACTTACCGACATAAGTGGGCGTGTCGCTTATTTCGATGAAAATTGAAGTCTACGGGCCTAAATCGCAAAAAAGGGCTCTGTCGCGGATCGCTACGTGCAATTCCGAACCTAAATGTGTCAAAACCTTTTTGTTTTGTGCAGAAAGAAAGTAATGGCATTGTTATTACTTTGTTTCCGCACAAAACAAAATAGTATATTGTGCATCAAGTGCGGGAAGTTGGCGATTCCGGACGAGTGTGAGGTGTGCCGGACGAGCCGAAGGCGAGTGTCGGCATTCACACGAGTTAGGAATCGCCAACCCGCACGAGATCCACATTCTGTTTTTTGTATAAAACTTGATATGGAAAGTCTGACTTCGCGGACTGTGGAGAATGTGCGAGATAGCTGATCCTCTTACCGACCGAGGACAGTGCCGAAATGTCCACATTCCAGCACTGCTCTCGGCCGGTAAGGGAATCGGCCATTTCGCGCACCCTCGACAGTGCGCGGAGTCGAACTTCACATGCAGGTGTTACGAAAAGGTTTTAACATATTTAGGTTCGGAATTGCACGTAGCGATCCGCGACAGAGCCCTTTTTTGCGATTTAGGCCCGTAGACTTCAATTTTCATAGAAATAAGCGACACGCCCACTTATGTCGGTAAGTCGGTCATAATCGAGTAGAGCCTCCCCTTAAAGAATGAGTCCCTGTATGAATTCGGAATTGAGTGGAATTCGGGAAAGTTCACGGATGAATGAATCTCTCAGGAATTTAGTTTCCTGGAATATTTTCCCAGCAAAATAATGATTAGAATAGTCACTATCCTATCGGGACGTAAAATCAAGATACCTGGCAGACCGGTAAAGCATTCCGACGGGAGAAATGTTCAAGTTTACTCTGTTCCTCATTTCCAACAAGCTTGACAATGCTTTTGGTCTGACTCCTTGACCATGCTTTTGCACTGACAATGAGGTAAGATAAGTCCAAGCCAAGTGTCTCGATTTCACGTCCGAAGTGCAAGCCCTACTGAAAAAGATCCTGTAAAATATTACATGAAAAAGTACATAATAAATTACATGATAAATTTTATAAAGTTATGATTGGATTCACGATACGAATTATTATGTACTTTATCATAAGATTTTTGTTCTAAACATCATTTTGTACAAATACACATAATTTATTACCTAATTTATCGTAGGATGTTTTACGTCATGGTCAGATTTTATGATAGAAAAAGAAAAAAAAACGGATCCCTGAGTCGGGATCGAACCGCCGTCCTTTGAATTCGCAAGCAGTGACGCTACCGTCTGAGCTACGGTACTTCACAGTAGTATATCGAGGTTTCAGCTTCATAAGCTTTGATATAAATATGATTGATTTCCAGTTTCTTCGGAGAAGTTGGAACTCATAAATCCCCCGGTCTAAATTTTACTTTTTTTCTTTTCTATCGTAAAATCTGATCATGTAAAACATCACAATATAAATTAGATAATAAATTATGTGTATTTGTACAACAATGGTCAGAATAAAAATCATGTGATAAAGTACATAATAATCTACAACATTCTCAATTTACATGATAATTCATATCATGAATCCAATCATAACTTTATGTAATTCATTATGTAATTTTTCGTGTAATATTTTACAATATCTTTTTCAGTAGGGAGTACAAAGTTAACTTAGTTGTCAGATTTGTTTACCTTCTCAGAAAGATCGGGAATATTTTCGCAATAGAAAATTCTGAACGTATTAGTTATTACTTAGAAATTTCGAATGAAAAATAATTCGTATTTTCCTCTACACTTGCAGATGGTAGATTTTTATTTGATGAACCTATATAACATGTCTGCTAATTTAGCATAGAACTGACTACTCTCAGAAACAAATGCCGTGGGGTCCGCCCGTACCATAAACCAAATTTTAATTACAACAATAACGATGACAACTTAGGGGATTAGATTTCACGGGATTCGCGGCGCTCGTTTGGCCCAACGCCAAGTCAATAAAACGTCTTTGTACACTTGCGAGGATAAGGGTGGACGCCTACGTATCGACTGCAGTTAACGGACTCGGCTTTGTCGTTAAAACAGTTTTCTGTCGGTCCTCGCTCACGTTCCGACAATAAGCGTAGCTCAGTGGCTCAGGGACTCGAGTACGAAATCAGAGATGTCTTCGTGTCCCCAGTTTTGTTTCAATTTCCATCAACTCGAGCTACCACATACAATAGAGTTGGGCAGTGACATAAATTCTCACTATTGTGTTCCTAGAAATATCTACCCGATTCTTAACCGGCACGTGTACGCGTCGACTTATTGCTCGTAGCAAAGAGTAGCCTCGGGAACTTTATACTCATCGTCAGATTCTGATATGACCATAGTCAGCGAATTCGTATTCCCGTTTGGCTTCGCTGCTTGCTTTACTAGGGAAATAATATTCTTGTATAAACACGAGCGACGGTCTGTTGGCCGTGTAGTGTAAAATTGATTAGATGGACTAATACTTATCGAATTACTCGTAATTTGTAACTGCGACTATAAACGAAACTTCGACCCTAAAACTTGAGTAGGTACAGATATTCACGAGATCACGGAAAGAACCTTGGTCCACAATGCCACGTGTATTTCTGTTGTATATATATATCGCTCTATATTATATAAAGATATCGCCGCCATCGCCGCTGTGTCAAGATTTCGAAGGTCGACAACGACGACGACGACTTCCTCTCGGCGGCCCGGTAGATTACCCACAACTCTACCTTCCCCCGAGGCGGACCTCAGAGATTATATATACCTACATACATGGCCACTCCGTCAAGGTTTCGAAGGTCGACGACGACGACCCCTACCCCCGGTGGACCCCCTGCCCCCTCCCTCCGCCCCTTCCCAAAGAACTCCCAGAAACCCCCGTAGATTACCCAGAATTCCTCCCCCTTCCCGCTGCTATGCGTTTATTCCCAAAGTCACATAAGACACAGGAGAATGTTTTAACCTAACTGTCATCTTATCTCGCAAACAATTCTCGATTACGTTAGCATTCCATACGACCGTGAATAAAGCTTAAGGACAGAGTTTTGAGAGAATAGGGATACATTTCTCAAAACCATTATTTTCTCATGGCCTATGTGACTCTTACGCGATGCAAAAATCCGGAAAAATTATTTGCATAAATTGATACCACAGAATAGGGTTTCAATCAGAATAAAGATATAACAGGATTTCAATCCGAATATTATCGTTTCGAATATTATCGTTTTATTACATCGTACATCACTTATAGTGGTGTGGAAACAATAATAGTGTAATGTACAATATTTCTTATTATAAGATGAAACTGATAAGATTCCATCTAATTATTTTTATTTTAAATAACTAGGGGCTCCGCCCCTCCGCGCTTCGCGCGGCAACCCCGCTCGGCGCTTCGCGCCTCGCTGTTCGGCGCTGCGCGCCTCACTTTTCCTAGGAATGGCTGGTCTAACTTTTTTTAATCTTCAGTGGCTGTCCTAACCATTTCTAACCCTTCTTGGGACACTCATTCCTATCCGTTACACCCACTGTTACTACATCGAATCCCGTAGACCTGGAGACCGAAAACTATGGCGCGATAGACCTGGACACCCAGAACTATGGCGCGATAGACCTGGACACCCAGAACTATGGCGCGCGATAGACCTGGGGACCAAGAACTATGGCGCGATAGACCTGGAGACCAAAAACTATGGCGCGATAGACCTGGGGACCCAGAACTATGGCGCGATAGACCTGGAGACCAAAAACTATGGCGCGATAGACCTGGAGTCCAAAAACTATGGCGCGGTAGACCTGGACATCCAGAACTATGGCGCGATAGACCTGGAGACCAAAAACTATGGCGCGGTAGACCTGGACATCCAGAACTATAGCGCGATAGACCTGGAGACCAAAAACTATGGCGCGGTAGACCTGGACATCCAGAACTATGGCGCGATAGACCTGGGGACCAAAAACTATGGCGCGGTAGACCTGGACATCCAGAACGATGGCGCGGTAGACCTGGACATCCAGAACTATGGCGCGATAGACCTGGAGACCAAAAACTATGGCGCGGTAGACCTGGAGACCAAAAACTATGGCGCGGTAGACCTGGACATCCAGAACTATGGCGCGATAGACCTGGACACCAGGAACTATGGCGCCGTATACCTGGACACCGGGAACGGCGCGATAGAACGCGAATATGACCTGGATGCAGAAAACTTATGGCGCGATAGACCTGGAGACCAAAAACTATGGCGCGGTAGACCTGGACATCCAGAACTATGGTGCGATAGACCTGGACACCAGGAACTATGGCGCCATATACCTGGACACCAGGAAAGGCGCGATAGAACGCGAATATAACCTGGATGCAGAAAACTACGCCGAAAACTCATGACCCAGATGCTGACACACAGAGATCAACAAGTGTCAGAGATCAAGCCTAGATTCTGACCGTCCAATGGCGCGATAGACCTGGAGACCAAAAACTATGGCGCGATAGACCTGGACACCAGGAACTATGGCGCCATATACCTGAACACCAGGAACGGCGCGATAGAACGCGAATATAACCTGGATGCAGAAAACTTATGGCGCGATAGACCTAGAGACCAAAAACTATGGCGCGGTAGACCTGGACATCCAGAACTATGGTGCGATAGACCTGGACACCAGGAACTATGGCGCCATATACCTGGACACCAGGAACGGCGCGATAGAACGCGAATATAACCTGGATGCAGAAAACTACGCCGAAAACTCATGACCCAGATGCTGACACACAGAGATCAACAAGTGTCAGAGATCAAGCCTAGATTCTGACCGTCCATGGTTACGAGCGCCCATAGTTACGGGGACACGGTATTCAGATTTTCGGCCCATAGTTACGGGGACACGAAACTTTTTATCAAAATATTAAAAAGTGCGTGTGAGGATCGAATCTCGTTTTATCGAAGGAATCGTTTTATCGAAGTCAGAGATGGTTTGCCGACTTCGGACGTAAGCGCTTTTCCGACTTGCCGATTGGCTCTCGCGACCCGACCCGATGCTCGGTTGACAAGCTGCTCGGTTGTGTTCGGTAGCAACTGTCAAACCGTCAAAAGCTGTGTCTTCCGTGCGGTATTCGTGCGATACAAAAAAAGATTGGAAAAACTCGTGCGAAAAGCCGTTGCAAAAAAAGATAAAAAAAAAAAATCGTGCGAAAAGTCGTTGCTGATAAAGTGCCGTCTGCGGAGAGAGCACAAGCTGTCCCTTTCGTGCGGTATTCGTCGTTCGTTAAAAAGACTCATTCACACCAATAAAAAATAGAAGACCCAGATGCGTCGAGAGCGGCGAAATTATTTTAAAAAGTGACCCAAGGTTAGTACATCGTATGTCTCAAAAGTGCGGAGAGTTCTCCGATTTTCGTGGAAGTTAATTATTCAAAAAAGTTCAATAAAGACAAATCATGATGTAGGCAATGATTTTTTACAGTCGAATTTATCTCAAACGCAGCTGCCAAGTATTGTTTTTAGAGTCGATTATAAGGGTCGATGGATTACAGCAGCTAATACATACCCCGAGTAAACGATCAGGAAAGGTAACGTTTTGAAACCAACACAGGCAGACGCTCCCGTCGTCCGTGTGTCGGGTCCGTGCGGCAGCGAACGCAGCTGCCGACAGACGGACGACGGGGAGCGTGTGCTTGTGTTGGTTTCAAAGCGTTACCTTTCCTCGTTCACTCACGATATACAGTGTAAATGGCTAAAAACACTGTAGCGAGTGAATTTACGCTTTATGATGTACAATACACATACTCCTGTAATTTCTTTGTTTCAGGTATCAACGGTCAATTCATCTGCAGAAATAGACAACAATACTACGTTTATTAAATCAAATAACGATGATGATGACGATCCGATTCGTGGAAGTTAATTATTCAAAAAAGTGAGAAGGTTAGTTACGTTTGCGTGTAAATGAATTTACACTTTATGATGTACAATACACATACTCCTGTAATTTCTTTGTTTCAGGTATCAACGGTCAATTCATCTGCAGAAATAGACAAGAATACTACGTTTATTAAATCAAATAACGATGATGATGACGATCCGATTCGTGGAAGTTAATTATTCAAAAAAGTGAGAAGGTTAGTCACGTTTGCGTGTAAACTAAAGCAACCAGTCCCGAAAAATCGAAACAAGGCTATCTCGCGCGTCAGGCTAGAACAAGGGTAACTCGCGCCGATTCAAGCTCGTGCTGCGAGTTACCCTTGTCCTAGCCTGACGTGCGATTTATTCTATCCTGACGCGCGAGATAGCCTTGTTTCGATTTTTTCGGCGAAGTACACTCATTCTATCCTGCCCAGCGAATTACACTTGTTCTATCCTGTGCAGCGAGATACACTTGTTCCATTAGGACCCGTCGATATACTCATGTAGTTTCTTTGTTTCAGGTATCAACGGTCAATTCATGTACAAAAATAGACAAGAATACTACGTAAAGAAATAACGATGATGATGACGATGATAATGATTATGATGACGATGATGATAAATTGATGATATATTGATGATTTGAATGAATTTGATTTGAATCTAAAGGATGACGATGATGACGACGACGATAAATTGATGATTTGGATTACGAGTTAAAGACCACTAAGTACATTATTGATTTGCTGTATAACATATATGTATTTTGTAATACAAATGAATCTGTAATCATGTAATTAGATGAGGGAAATAATTTATGTTCAAGAGTTAAATCATACATACTTTATAGCTTACGTACATAATTGTTTCATTTTGATCCCTGTTCTGATTTACGTGACGAAAAAAAATGCCACGACGAAAAGCTTATCGCACTCCTGAAGAAAGAGAGGAATTTGAACAACGGAAGCGTGAACGAAACAGAGAGAACCAACAAAGGCATAGAGAAAGACTAAATAGCGAGCTGCGAACTGACGCGAATATAAATGTAGTAAGCGTCGTCAGCAGTGTCGCTAGGCATCTACCGCGTGTATTAGAAGTTTCAGGACCAGTAAAAATTGTTGTTAGACAGCAACCACGTGTGCTAGAGGTTTTAGAACCAGTAGAAATGGTTATGGGACAGCAACCTCGTGTAATAGAGGTTCCAGAACCAGTAGAAATGGTTATCAGACAGCAACCTCGTGTAATAGAGGTTTTAGAACCAGTAGAAATGGTTATGAGACAGCAACCTCGTGTAATAGAGGTTTCAGAACCAGTCGAAATGGTTATGAGACAACAACCTCATGTAATAGAGGTTTCAGAACCAGTAGAAATGGTTATCAGACAGCAACCTCGTGTAATAGAGGTTTTAGAACCAGTAGAAATGGTTATGAGACAGCAACCTCGTGTAATAGAGCTTTCAAAACCAGTAGAAATGGTTATTAGCCAGCAACCTCGTGTAATAGAGGTTTTAGAACCAGTAGAAATGGTTATGAGACAGCAACCTCGTGTGATAGAGGTTTCAGAACCAGTAGAAATGAGTCTAATCGAAAACGCACAACGTAATACACCCCGTGAGCAAGAAATTCGTCGACAACAAACTGAAGAAAATAGGTCACATGCTATGAGGAATATCATTATTTTAGAACATTATGGTGGAGCAATGGACGAAATTTGTGAACATTGTGGAGCAAAGCATTTCGCATCTGAGCGAGTGTCGAATCAAAGAAATTCATTTCACACTTGCTGCAATCATGGAAAAGTACGTTTAGATGCGTTTCCAGAAATGCCAGAAGTGCTTTTCTCGTTATTCGACGGTACGCATCCTAAATCAAACGCTTTTTTGAGATGCATTAGAAAGTACAATAGTGCATTTTCGTTTGCATCGTTCAATGCTAATCTGGTGAACTTCAATGGCAGTCGTCGTGGGCCCTATTGCTTCAAAATTCAGGGCCAAATTTATTATCAAATAAATACCGCATTGCACCCAGCTCCTAATCAGCAACCAAGCCACGGGCAACTTTTCATAGTGGATGAAAATGAAGCAACCAATTGTAGGCATTCCCAAGATGAATCTCTAGACCACGAAATATTACTAATTCTTGATCGTGTTATACGCGAGAACAATGTGTTCGCACAATCATATCTCATGATGAGTGAAGAATTGCAAGTTCAACAACTGAATAATAATGCAAATATACCGAATGAACTGGCATTAATATTTACAATGAAGCCTGGAATAGATCCACGCCGATTCAACTTTCAACGAAGCAATGAAGTTGCTGCAGTATTTAAGACAACAGCTGATGGTGAAATCCCGGAATCATACGTGACTATACGTGACAAAAACAGTAAAAAGTTGCAAGTTGTCAGTACAATGGATCCAAATGTCGAGCCATGGATTTATCCATTGTTCTATCCATTTGGAACACGGGGTTGGCATCGTAATCTACAGATGGTTAATAATCAAAAACGTGTGTCGCGTGAAGCTTATACGAGGTATCGAATGGCGATTCGTGAAACTGATAAAACAAATCCAATTCTGTTAGGACGCAGACTCTTCCAACAATGGGTTGTAGATCATTATGTAAAAGTTGAGAAAGATAGAATTGAATTTATAAAATCTAATCAAAAAAAGATCCGTGCAGAAACTTATTCGGGACTGGTTGATTATTTAGAATCAACGGCGCGAGAGAAAAGCACTAGGGTAGGTAAAATTATTATTTTGCCATCAACTTTCACAGGATCACCACGAAATATGATGCAACATTATCAAGATGCTATGGGAATAGTGAGAAAATTTGGTAAGCCTGATTTGTTTATTACAATGACTTGCAATCCTAATTGGCGCGAAATTCGTGAGAATCTTTTTCCTGGTCAACAGCCTGCAGACAGGCCAGATATTACCGCACGTGTTTTTGATATGAAAAAAAAACACCTCATTGATTTGATAGTCCGCCAACAATTATTTGGTGAAGTACGCGCCTATGTATATACAATCGAATCTCAGAAGCGTGGATTGTTGCATATTCATCTTCTGTTGACATTAGCACGCAAATTATCGACACCAGAAATGGTTGATGAATGTATTTCTGCTGAGATTCCTGATCCTCAATTGAATCCGGAATTACATGAAATCGTGATGAAAAACATGATTCACGGGCCTTGTGGAGCATGGTGTCAATTACGGGGTCACTGTTCAAAACACTTTCCGAAGCAGTTTCAAGAAGAAACGACAATGGATGTAAATGGTTATCCATATTATCGTCGAAGAAATACTGGTGGCTTACATGAACGACCTGGTGGGTACGTTGTAGATAATCGATGGGTTGTGCCTTATTGTCCGACTTTGTCTCGTATTTTCAACTGTCACATTAATGTTGAAGTAGTTGCAACTATAAATGCACCGAAGTATTTGTACAAATATGTGTATAAGGGGCATGACGCTGCGGCTTTTCAAGTAACTGATGCTGATGATGTTATTAACCACGATGAAGTAAATGATCACATTGAAGCACGATACGTTGGACCCAATGAAGCTGTGTGGCGTATGCTGGATAAAAAAATGCAAGAAAAAAGTCATCCTGTCATACGGTTACCAGTACATTTAGCGAATGAACAGAGTATCGCAATTCCAGACGATTTAGACGAAGATGCTGTACGTGATGTTATAACTCGTGGTACTATGCTCATGGATTACTTCGCATTAAATTCTAGAGATGAAGCCGCGTGCAACTTCACTTATACAGACATCCCAACTTATTACGTATTCAAGAAAACAATGGTGAACGGAAAGAGTGTGTCCACTTGGCAAAAACGACAAAAATCGCAGAATGTAATTGGACGCATGTACTCCATAAGCCCAACCCAAACGGAATTATTTCATCTTCGACTGTTGTTGTTGAAAGTCAAAGGAGCGAAAAGCTTTGACGATTTGAAAACTGTGGACGGACAAGTTCATCAAACTTTTGTGGAAACTTGCTTAGCATTGGGATTGATCGAAGACGACGATGAATGGCGAAAAGCTATTGCAGAAGCAATGGTTTGGATGATGCCAGGTCGTCTTCGAAGGCTGTTCGTTAGGATCTTAATTCACTGTCAACCAGTGCGACCCGAAGAGTTATGGGAAGAGTTCAAAGTACAATTATCAGAAGATTACATGAGAAAAATGAATGTACAAGAAGCTCAAAGAAAAGCCTACATCAGGATCGTCCGAATGCTTTCTCGTGAAGGGTGGGACATATCTCAATTTACAGGGATGGAACAAATACAAATTGTCGATGATGGTGACAATACATCTAATATGTTGGGTTCTGATTACATGGACATTGGTATGAGACAGTATACCCAACTCAATGCAGAACAGAAAGAAATTGTTGATACTATTCTGGGTGCCGTTGATGATAGAAACACGGAAAACAATAATTGTTTTTACATCGACGGCCCAGGTGGATCCGGAAAGACGTTCACGTATACAACTCTTTGGTACTTAGTAAAAGGAAGAAATAGGCGTGTCAGTTCGATGGCTTTTACAGGCATCGCAGCAACACTACTTCCAGAAGGAAAAACAGCCCATAAAACGTTCGGTTTACCGGTACCTTTATTTTCCGATTCTACGTCAAGCATCAAAATACAATCAAAACAGGCCGAATACATGAAAAATGTGGATCTCTTCATTTGGGATGAGGCCCCAATGGCTCCGCGTCATGCATTAGAGGTTGCAGATAGAACATTGCGTGACTTTATGAGTAATGACAAACCGTTTGGTGGAAAAATATTTGTGCTTGGTGGAGACTTCAGACAACTTTTACCAATTAAAGTCCGCGCTACCCGGAGCGAAATTGTTAATATATCCATCAAATACAGTTCGTTATGGCAATATTTTCGAACATTTTCCTTAACTAAAAACATGCGCGTACATGAAGATGAAGTAGAATTTGCAAAGTTTTTATTGGATGTTGGAAATGGAAATTTGAATGATTGCAACGATGATTTTATAGTGCCAAATCGATGCTTAGCCACTGTGGAACAAGATATTGTTGAAGAAACATACGGCCAATTGATTAGAGAAAAAAGATATAAAGATGTAGCAAAATGCGCTATCCTGTCTGCCAGAAATATTGATGTAACTGAAATAAACACAAAAGTCATCGAGTTACTAGACAAAGATAGTGAACGTTTGTATACAAGCGTCGATAGCACTGAAAATTGTGGCGATAACGATGAAATTTCAGAAACGCTGTTACCAGAATACCTGAACTCATTGACACCGCCAAGTTTGCCTCCTCACGAACTGCGGCTCAGAAAGTACAGTATCATTATGCTCATCAGAAATTTGAGCATTAATGAAGGTTTATGCAATGGGACTAGACTATTAGTTCTAGAGCTAGGCAATACCGTTTTGCGGTGTGAAATTCTTTCAGGTGATAAGACTGGAGATATAGTCTACATAAATCGCATTACGTTATATTGTGAAAATGAATATCCGTTTATATTCAAGCGCCGACAATTTCCAGTAAAGATAGCCTTTGCAATGACCATTAACAAATCACAAGGACAAACCTTCGAGAAGATTGGTATCGATCTTCGCAAAGACGTGTTTAGTCACGGGCAATTGTACGTAGCTTTCTCCAGGGTACGATCGTGGAATGCTCTTAAAATTTACACAACCACGGGACTAAAGAATAGAAACACGGTCAAAAATGTTGTTTACAAAGAACTATATGACTAAAGTAGGTTTTCAACTAAGGTTATGGCATCCGAAATATGAAATCGTAGAAATTCTTTAAGGAAGCCGGAAAAAACAGAATATTCGCGGTCTCAAAACTATCGAAGGAAAGACGTGTGCTGAAAAAAGAAATAGATAAAATTTAAAAAGTGCACCCGAATATGACAAACTGAGAAACGGAAGGCTCGAGTTTAAAATATAAAGAGAACGATAAACCTGAACGTGAAAAAATTAATGACTAAGACAGAAGAATGAATGAACAAAATGTAAAGAATTCAGAATAGATATGAAAATGCGAAGAACATGGATATTGATAAATAAACTCAGTTAATTCATGTTTATCAACAACTTTATTTATTAACAAAAACACAGTAACACAAAATAAACATAGTATCTGAGAGAAATGATAATCAGGTAGGCGTACAGATAAAGTAAACTTAAAACTCAAAATTGTCAAAGAAAAGTATACTGGATTTTATATTATTTTGAATGATATTGTTTTAAAAATTGAATAAAATTGTGGAATGTAAAATTACAAACTGAAACATTCTCGTATAGAATTTACTATGAGTCTATTTTAATTTACTATGAGTCTATTTTATAAGAAGAAAAGCTTACGTGGCAAGCCATTACAGCAATCAGCCGACGTTGATCAGAGAAATCGACAGAACAATCATTAAGTATAAGATAAAAACAATTAATTGAAACATCAAGCACTGGATTTATCGTTGGCACGTTTCAAAGGAATAGGCAAGGATCCCGATATTAATTTGACAATCGATATGGGAGGACCTTCGATTCGTTTTATCTCACCAATGCGATTTTTAAAAATGGTCCTTTTTTTCCGTCGAAAAAAAATCATAACTCAGAAAAGGATTTTTTTTTAAATCGGAAAAATTTCTGAAAAATGTTTTAGAGCAAGTACAACAATAGAAAAAATTATGGAGCAAATCAAAAAAGTTGCGGTCACGAGCCTAGGTGAATTGACGTGGACAGCCCCATAATATATACAGGATTTTTTTTATTATCTTGTCCACATGACTCAATAATTTGATCGTTGAATGACAGTGCCATGAATTTGAAAATCTGCAAGAGGTTTGTATGTTTATGAAATAAAATGCACTGACACTGACGTCACATCAAATTAATAGAGAACATAAAAATCAAAAACAAACACTACGTGAGTTAGTTTTTACTTGTCATCAAAATGAATGTGTTTTAGAGTAAATATGCTTTTGAATATTATAGAATTCATTAATTTTGCAATGGACACCTGCATTTCGAGTTACGGCTTTAGGCTGACTATAAGCCAGCTAAAACCTATCGATACCAATTTTAATCAAGATCAGAGAATATTTAGATTATTTCAAGCATATTGGATCTACCATTTCGAATTTTGCACACCTTACCTAAGATTCAGGTTCGTGATCAGTGACCCGAAAAACCGTCGGGCACAAATTTTTATTCAAATCCGTTGTTCCGTTCTCTAGATATAATTTTTATCACATTGTTTGGAATTTTGTTCTTCGAATAACTCGCAAACCGCTATACTGATCGAAACCAAAACCTATTAAGCTTCAGAGTCGAAAAGGCCGAGTCGATTAAAACCAAGATCATAAATATCGGGTGATGCGTTCAAAAGATATCGTCAGAGAGAAAAAAATGATCACATCCATACACACATACATTCACGCACCAAGGCGCCTAACTGAAAATGGTTGGAGGTGATTCTCTTGACATCAAAACATGGAGATTGAGTTGAAACTGAATTTTTCATTCTTGGGGTGACTGGGGGCAATAACTTTTAATTTTATCTGAGAACAGAGGAACGGGAAGTTAAAACTTACAGCGACTGCAAATGACTACCCCAACTACAGCCTAGAACTACTGCCACAAGGACTGATATGAAAAACAACAACAGGGAGGACAGAAAAACGGAACCAAGAAAAAATACATTAACTTAATCAATTATACGGTGTATAATTTATGTCGATTAATGAATGTATTACACAACTGAAATAAAGTAGTACAGGATGAACACAGTAACATGGAAAATAGATAAATACTATTACAATAGAATGGATTATGGATGTTAATGAGCCATCAACAAATCCTGTAACTTGAAACTCAAAATTAACAGAGAAAAATATACTGCATTTTATAATTCTATGTTTCACTTGTATTCTGTTGAGAAAAGAACAGAAAAGAACAAAAAGAAGAATATTCTCAAATTACGAACTGGAACATTTTCGTACGTATTCTATCGATCTCGTAGAAATGTCACCGCATTCCATAACAGCAAACGTCCAGGATTTGACTGTAAAATAATTCTAATTAGGTCGATAATAGAGAAGATTCATTAATTGAGTAGACATAGGAAATACCTCTATAGTGGCATCATACATCGGACTCAGCGCGCTTCAAAGGTAGAGGTAATGATCCTGATATTAGCTTCACAGGAGATATTGGAGGACCATCGATTCGTTTGATGTCATCGATGCCTTGTACCAACATTTGAATGGGATTCACTGTAACAAGCATTTTTTTTTTTAGCTTATAAACATGTATGTGTGATTGTGTGATACACTAATGATGAATCGTTAGTGGAAAGAGATTGAATTATTAGTATTATTACAATGCTGTTGCATGCAGCCGAGAATTTCGACGAAATCACCCCGTTCAAAACTGTGGTCTGGAGTGAATGAGATGAATTTTACTTCCAACTTGAAAACTCCATCAGTAATTGCTCCATGTCCGTAGCTTGGACCCTTCTGTACTGGAGCAGGTTTGAACAAGGCGAACTTGGACTTTACATATCCTTGTACACCTGTCACACGAACGAGAAAGAAAATCGAAATTAATATTGAAACATTTATACAAATTGATTCATAACAATCAATCCTTACGAATCAAATTTTCATATTTTGCAGCTTCCTTCAATTCAACTAATTGAACAACTTGTGGAGCCCCGCTCGCAATAGCTCCAGGTAGTGTCCTTTTGTACACATTCAGTTGTGTACGCGAATCGGGTATCAACTCAATGTCGAATGTTCCGTGCCAGTTATATTTCCGCAAGACTGGCTTCGCCGTAATGTTCATAATATGCAGCACCTTAAATTTAATTGAGTTAAAATATGTCTGGAAAGGAGGAGTACTAGGTACGAGAGAACAGGTATCCCTAATGAGAATTTGCAGGTAGAAATCCATGTATAGATGGATCTACATGGTTTTTACGTAGGAACTTGGATCTTGGAATCTACGAAATTATATGGATTCGTATGAGTCTGAACATGGATTTATATGTATAAATATCCAGGTTGACTCGTATGAATACATTATGAATATCTACCTAGATATTTTATATCAATACTTATACGAACTCGTGAAATCTCAGATTCAGAGTAACGAATTACTGTACAGAGTGATTCACAATTCGTGGCAAATCTTTCAGGGGTTGATTCTTAGTCGAAATTAAAATAGAAAGTTCATTAGCAATTTTTTTTTATGAACAATTTTTTTCGACAAATAAAGTTTTATGAAATATTGGAAACAAAAATGCATGAACGTTTTAAAAAAAATCGTTAGAAAAGACAAATTGCTAAGGAACTTTTGATCACAATATTGCATAGAAATCACTCCTCGGAATATTTGTGACAAATTCCAAATTACACTGTAGAAGGACCATTCAGATTCATCCATGGGTTTCCATCTGTAAATTTTCGGTAGTGGTATTAATTGCAAAAAATGTAGAAATACTTACATCATTAGAATGAACCAACGGTTCTATTCTCTCAGCCTGATCGTTCCAGCACGTAACTTGAAGCTTTGTACCCTCGTCGTTGCTGAGGAGAAAGCGGAATCGAATCTTGTCGTTCTGAAGTCCAACTCTTTGCGCTGCTTCGATTTCAGCGACCAATCCAACGATTTCCCTAAATCAGGAAATGAACAATAAAATCACCGAAAGATAGACACGAAATTTTTTGGAACTTTTAACGACAGACTGCGGTAAATATCCACCAAACGAGTTACTCATAAAATCGTGCAGAGAACCACAATAGGCTTCGCGAGTAGGTATATGAAACTATTTTTTATGGCAAGGAAGAGAATGCCACTATACAGCAGATAAAATTTAATTAACGCCAAGTCTGATGTCATACACACACAAATGGAATACACAATAGTACATTGTGTATCGAGGGCGCAAAACACTACTTTTTGATGGTGAAATTTGCAGCACGAGCCGAAAGCGAGTGTACTGCAATCACACTCGCCAAAATAGCCTTGCGCCCGTGATGCACACGATCTTTTTAAACAACACCTGGTCTGCAGAAATGCCTTTTTTCAGACCGAGTGAGCAGGCGCAAAACAGCACTTTGCGCAAGAGGGCCGAAGAGATCTGTTTTGCGCACGCTCAAGAGGTATGAAAAGTGGCATTTCGCGACCGGGTGTGAGAAAATGAATTTTACATCTTATGGATTCGAATATAAAGCTCAAATGAGTTTGGTTATATTTCTTATTTTTTTAATGAAACGCTGAAAATAATTCGGATAAACACTCACACTGTCTTGTCGTATGGTGCTATGCTGCTTATCATTTCTTTACTCGATAGAGGCGGAGTTTCTTGTTCTTTACTCGATAGATGCGGAGTTTCTCGACGCTCCTCTTCTTTTTTCAAATTATTCGCCTTTGGGTAAAACTTCTGAACTTTCTCGTTAGATTTGCTCATGTTTCACAATAAAGCTGTACCGCTTACTATAACACTGGAACTGAAAAAAAAAATGGTAAAGAACAGCAAAATAGAAAAATCGTGTATACAAAGTAAGAATATAGTTTAGGTAATTCAATTACTTACAGACTCGCGTGTGTGCTTCTTGAAAGATGATGCAGGTTTGAGAAACGCACATTTGTCTTATCAACAACGTCGGTAACCATGGGAAAAGAAATTGTGCGAGTAGATCATAAGAAACCAATGATTAAAGGTGCGTCCGTGAAGACTACTCAGTTGGTAACCAATCGGGCCAAAAATTGAGAAGAATGAACCAATCGACATTGCGGACCATACAAAATCAACCGCTGCCGATGAAACTCGGCGAACAGATCGACGAGTAGTGTTTTGTTTGATTTAACGCGCTGATCACGAGAAAGATGAACTTTGCACAGAGAAGAATATCGGTACAGTTTTTGAACGAAAAAAAAAATTATGAGACGTTGGAAATCCATTCCTAATCAGTAGACGATCTTGCAAAAAATTGAGGAAAGATGAACCGCGCGCGTAGCGCGCGTCGGGCTTCTCTAGTCCCTACTTAAAAAGTTGATTGTCACGATTATTTATCGCTGCTTCTCGCATCTATCGCTGCTTCTCGCATCTATCGCTGCTTCTCGCATCTATCGCTGGTTCTCGCATCTATCGCCGGTAATCGCTGGATCTCGCATTTCCGTCAGCTCCTTTCCGCGATGCCGATTGGACGGCGGTGACGCCGCTCGGATCTGACTTCGCACCGCTCGGAGCTGTTCGCCGGAAATTCTGCTCGGGGCGCGCGAAAAATATGACTGCCGGCAGTCGCTGTCACAAACTGCATATCAGTTAATTGACACGGTTAGAAGCAAAATACTTCTCGCGATGAAGGTTAAATTCGTGCTACTTGCTCGTATGGCTGGCGATAACCTGTATCGCAAAATTTTGAAGAGGCGAACAAAAGGTCAACATTTTGAACGGCTGAATTGATTTCGATGAAAGGTATGTTTGAGGTACAATTTAATAGTCTTCACATAACCTTAATCGAGGAAAATTTGTGTTGTGTTCGTTTGTGGCAGAATTTATGCAAACGTAGATTTTCTGTAAGTAACGGGGACGGCGATAGTTATGTAAGTTTTGATCTGACAGCTGACAGTTATTATCACACTTGTATATGGGGCTGTCTACGTTAAGTCACCTAGCCTCCAGACCACAACATTTTTATTTGCTTCATGATTTTGTCTGTTGTTGTCCCCTTACTCTAAAACATTGTTCTGAATTTTTTCAGATTTTTGGATCAGGGTTTAGATCCCAGGAATGATTAATCACTCACTGAAATAACCCATATCTGATTTTTGGCAAGGCGAATATTTTATCGAATTGATGCCTTGTATCCGACCAGTTGAATTGAATTTTTTTTCATTCTCCCAGTTCAAAAATAGTATTGATACAATTATGGGTGGATAAAAGTCGTAGTTTGAGTGTATTCTTGACAAAAAAAGTTTTGATCGAGTGAAAAAAATATAAGAAAAATTCAGCCCACAATCTCGCGAGCGGGAGACTGTTCTACGTTAATCATACGATTTTTGTGAATTTTTTCAGATTTTGCGAAATGGTCCGTTTTTCGGTCGTAAAATAATCATAACTCATCAGAAAGGGTTTGTCCGAAAAATCTGGAAAAATTCAGAAAAATGATTTAAAGCAAGGACAACTGCAGACAAAATCACGAAGCAAATAAAAAATGTTGCGGTCTGGAGGCTAGGTGAATTGACGTGGACAGCCCCACATAGGTACTATAATGCTTCTGAACCATAAATTTCGCCATGCGACTGCTGCAAATGATCGTTGGTGATGCTCAGGAATATACAGTACGATTTTTCGGAAACTTTTATCATCAGGTTGACATTAAAAGAAAAAGTGAATGTCTGTAGTGACTCTATCAAAAAACAAAACTTTTTCCCTTTTTAAAGTACCTCACTACTGAAAATGTTGATACGTGATAAATCATATAATGTTATGAGCGAAATCATCATGTCATTCATCATATGATTTACCTTGTGATTTCGGACGAATGTATAAAAAATCACATGATAAATCGTACAGGCACGCATCAGCAGATATAATGTATGGAAAATCGTATGGTAAATCATATAGTTCATCACGTAATTTGTTTTATAATATATCTGATGAGTCATGCATACATGAATTATTATATGATTTTCCACATATTTGGTCAAATTCACAAGATAAATCATATGATAAATGACGAGATGATTCCGCTGATAACATTATATGATTTATCACATCAACATTTTCAGTAGGGCTAAAAGATTCAAAAATGAACATAAGAATCCTGACAGGTTTCTCGTTCTCCAGCCATATCTTTGCCGTGCGCGACTCAGGTGAGAGCAGGCAGGTCAGTTCAATGGTCCTTTGAAAATTCACAATAATTCAGAAAAGACAGGGATGGAGACTACGATTACGAGATGGTAAAATTCTAGAAATATCGCAGCTCCTATTCCTGATAAACGCCACCGTTCATTCGCTTTCGACTATGCTCCTATGAGTCACCAAACGGACCAGTACAGAGATCGCAAGAAAAAATTGAAGACTATGAATATCAAAATCGGAACCAGTGGTTATATCTGATGGCCAAAGTGAAGAAAAAATATTAGCTCTGATTCCGAAAGGTTGCCAACACATTATTTTCGCTCGACTTTTCTTAACGTACGATTGAAAATCGGGATGTGAAGATTATCGGTTAGAATTTGGAAACTGACTTGAAATTGATAAATAGTTAAAAATAAAATATAGAACAATCTGCCTGCGTTCCTGATAGCGAAAGTAATCAGGAATCGTAGTTTTACAGCAAAAAACAGAATTCTCGTGAACTTTTTAAAACGTATAAAAAGGTCAAAGTTTTAAGTGCAGAGAAAAATAATTACTTACAAGTAAGGATCAGTTCAAAAATTACCTGAAAGTCATAGAATTAATTCAGAGCTATAAAGACAATATAAAAGAATTGGGATTGAATGGAAGATGATGCGAGATCTAGAGATGTATCGCGTTGAGGTGAACAGCGAACGTATTTAGTAATGCATTTGTCTATGGAGCATTCCATGCCAAATCGACCTGGGTTTGACCCTTGACCTCTCGGATTTGGTCCGCGATTCTTTATACAATCCAAATCAATCAGTGTGACATGGGAAAATGTTTCAGCAACCATTTATAGTGAAATAACTCCCGCTGCTATTAAAAAAAAAAATAAACAGGAAAAGCTTGAAAACATCGAGAAGGAAAAATGTCCCCACTTCGGCTCTAGACTCAAAAATGTTGATATCTGACAGACGATTTTTCAGAATTTTTTCAGATTTTTGAATTATGTCGATCAATATGACCATTTTCAAAAATTGTAGACAATACGTCTCGTGGCGAAAAAAAATAAAATCATTCCCTTTCAAAGTGAGAAGAATCGTATAAAGAATCGCGGACCAAATCCGAGAGGTCAAGGGTCAAACCCAAGTCGATTTGGCATGGAATGCCCCCTATAGTTCTGAGGTTTATCAATAGTTAGCATCTGAAGTGAAGATAATCGTCTAAAACTGTAACGTTAGATCGGTCGCGCCATGTAGCCCCTTAAATCAGAAGTAGTTAGTAAAGATTTGAAAAAGGTCAGCAGAATGAAAAAAAAGCGCTGTAATAACGATCTGAAAGTTGGCTTCAGAAGCGCGCGAAGCGCGCTATTGTGAGCTAGTATATATAAAGAGATTAGATTCAATTTATAAGATGGATTAATACTTATTAGAAAAGAATGAAAGGAATCCATGAGCGTTATATAAATATTAAATTTCTTATTACATTAATTAACATAATTTAATTATATTATTTATTATTTAATATATAGAATTAAATTCTATAATAATATAAATGAATATAAATTATTAAATATACTTTATATTCAATACTAAATAAACCTTTTCTATAAATTTTATTTTTTAGTATATATTATAATAATTTAATTATACTATTATTATTATACTATATATATATATCAGATATCTATATCAATTTTTTTTTTCACTTAGTTCGGAATTTTGTAATTTCAAAAACTGAATTTCACACAGGATCGAATTGTGAGCGTCAAATAAGGGTCATAAATGGTGAAACCGAACGTTTCCGAGTAAATTCAACCTTATTTGACGCTTGAAATTTGATCCTGTGTTATATAATGTCAGTTTCAAAAATTAGAAAATTCTGAATTGAGTGAAAAGAAAATAGAAAAAAAAATTCGGCCCACTTTTTCCTAAACGGAGGCTGTTTTGTGTCATCCACTAGATTTTTGAGAATTTTTCCGGATTTTTAAAAAGGGGCATTCTCAATCAATATGTAAATGTAAATAACTTTATTTATTACAAATAACAATATTTTGTAAAGTGGGGAGGAAGGGGAGAGTAAGCAGTGGCAGTTGATATAGAAACACTCGCATTCGCACGAGGGACAAGGAAAACTGCCGCAAAACCTTGCCCGAGTGTAGCCGGACTGAGCCCATACCCCCAGCTTGCCAGTGCGCCTGAACAGCGTGACCCGTCTTACATTTTTGCGGGTTGACGCTCAGGTCAACACTGACACACTGGGGATTTGAACCCAAGCCTCCCGCTCGGCAGTCTCGAGTGTTAGCACTGCGCTACTACCGAACTTCAAAACAATCAAATGTTAAACTACATACATACATATATATATATATATATATATATATACTAGGGAGGCTTCGCCCCCCTGCGCGCTTCGCGCGCCAACCCCCCGATTCAGGTTGATATTATGCAATATCGTTCTAGATAGTGAAAAAAAAGTTGAAAAAATAATTTAAAAAATGTTTATGGAATGAAAAAAGAGTGATTTTTTTTTCAAAGTCGCCACGGTGTGTGCTACGCACGCAAAATAGGATAAGCTTGTACAGGATTTCTAAGGGATTCTCTGTGTATATGAACCGGGTTCACATAGGGGTTCTGAGGTATTCTTGTAATGTACAGGGTTGACATAGGGGTTCTGAGGGATTCTTAATATGTACGGGGTTCACGTGGGGGTTTTGAGGTATTCCAGAAAATAAAAATACTTACCTCAAAATTCATAATCCCGAACAGCGTGTGATACCAATCCATATAAAAAAAAAACGAGCCGAATTATCTACTACATCATACATATCACTTATAGTGGTGTGGAAACGATAATATTCTGATTGAAATCCTGTCATGTCTTTAATTTACTTCGGGTATTTCCGGAATACTTCCGGAATACTTCGGGTAGTTCCGGATGACCTTAGGAATTCCCGGAAGACTTCGGGTCTTTCCGGAAGACTTCGGGTATTTCCGGAAGACTTCGAGTATTTCCGGAAGACTTCGGAACTATAGAACGATACTTTATATAATATAGAGCGGTGACGGACAGTGCCGCAGAGGGGGGTCCGGGGGGGTCGTCGTCGTCGATCTTCGAAATCTTGTCACGGCGGCGGCGGTGTCGGCGGCGATATCTTTATATAATATAGAACGATTATATTTTTGTGTTATATATATTATATATATGTTATATAGTTATATACATATCTATCGGCTATTTCTGTGACGGACCGCCATGTTATTAGAGTATGAATCGCACACTTTGATGACACCTGGTCATTTCGGTGACTGTCAATAAGGGGTCGTCCACATATTACGTAACGCGATTTGGGGGGTGGTGAATCGTTACGTTTTGTTACGTCAGGGGGGGAGGGGGCCTCAAGTTTTGTTACGTAACAATTGAAACACAGCTTTTTTGGCCCCAGGCCCATAGAAATTTGTAACCGTTTGTTGTATACAGCTTCTTAAAATAAAGTGGTAGCATTGAGACGTACGAATCTTCCTTTTTAGCCCCCATGAATAAAAACACTTGAATTTGTTACCAAAAAACGCAATTGTAAACTGTTACGTAACAAGTAGGGGGGAGGGGCGGTTGACCCTTTGTTATGGCCCGTTACATGGGGGGGGCGGGGGGGTCAAAAATGGCTCAAAATCGCGTTACGTAATATGTGGACGACCCCTAACGTGAAATTGAATCAATCGGTCATTTTGGTGACATTGCAGGGGTTCCTTGGCACGAACCTCAAATGTATGAAATGTCAAATTTTGTGGTAGCCGAGTGTACTGCAGTTGCATACTTGTAGTTGCATACTTTTGGCTAGAGGGATAGTTTTTCGTTAGGGAGCGTTCAAATATTACGTAACGTTTTTTTAGCCGATTTCGACCCCCCCTCCCGCCTTCGTAACAAATCGTAACACGAGTCTACCCCCTCCATGTTACGCAACATTATCCCAGCCATATTAATCTACAAAATTGTCATATACAGAATTTGGAAACGACGTGCGAAGACGGAGGAAATGAAATTGGCGATGAAACGGGCTATCAGAAATCTATAATTAATCATATCTAAGCTCCCAGTTAACGGATTACGTTCAAATTGGACTCAAATGAGAGCTTTTCGAGTCCAGATTTAAAACCTTGCAGGCGAAAAGCGATATTTGTCACGAAGACGGAATAAACACGACTTAAAAATTGCCGTTTGGCCGAAACAGTGGTCGCTCGGGTATATAGAGCCGTTGAGTCTCGCGCCTAAAAAAAAAATTTTCTAATGTACTTGGCACGAGACTCTACCGAGTCTCTTGATATTTTTAGAAATATTCATGGTTTCCAGTTTTTTAATTATCAAGTAGGTACGTTTTCAGCAGACTCCATGGGAAAATATAGGTAACAGTCACAGTCAGAGGAGTGACTTTTAAGGATCAAAACCGGAAAAAAAACGATATTCGCTGCCTCCTAACAAGAAGATCCTCATTCAGGCGAGACGGCAATAAAATCCCTATTCACGCGAGTCCGCAACAAGATCCTTATTCACGATTCAAGTCAATAAGATCCTTAATCAGAAAGAACTTCAATAAGATCCCTACTTGCATGGAGGATCTTATTTCCACGACCCGCGTGAATAAGGATCTCATTGCCGACTAGCGTGAATAAGGTTCTTCTTGTTAGGAGGCAGCAATATATGATTTTTTTTGTGTAATTTATCCTGTAACGTTATCTCAAAATGTCATGGTCTAACATATTCTGGTAAGAAAATCTAAGAAATCTGTGAGATTATCAGAAATAAACTCGGTTACTGCTGTGTACCTAATACTAAATTGGTTACACATCAATTTATACGACGATTGAAGTGTGTTTCTACCTTTTGTACGATTTGTGGTCACCGCTTTTTTTACACTGAATTAATATGGCCATTAATTTGTAATGTAATGCAGAAACGGAACAGCTATCAAAATATGCAGAACCCAAGATTGATTTCTTATAAATGGTGTTCCGTATCAATAAATGTTTGTAATCAAATATTAGCTGTTTCCAAAATTCTTATATTTTTCGAAGAAGAATCTCGAAAAATGCATACAAGAAGTTCCGAGATTTTCTACAGAATATGTAAGGAATCTGGACATTTTTAATATCAAAATTTGCCAAAACGGCGAAAACATCGCTTTTTCTTACCTGCAAACTATCCGACCGGACATTTTTCGAGGGCCTGCCGGGAACCATCTATCTAACGATAAGCCTACATTCATTTTACAAACAAGTGGTCTTCTAACCAGCTTTCATTTTATTCATTAACAGCGGTTATTTTCGAAAGTGTCTCGAAGCGGCAATTCTTTTTTCATATATTCTATAGGCTATCTCTAGTAAGGGCTTTTAGCCTCTAGTGATAGGCTTTTGTGCAATTCTCTTTCAATGAAAAATTAGACCGTAATTTAAAAAAATGTACTCATTGTAGACCCCTTTCCGCATATAGAAAAAAAAGTAATGACCTTATAATCTTTAAAACAACTTCAAAATGCTTTTCATCAACTGGTTGAATGCTTACACATCCGAATCAACCTATCACTCATCATACAACGATTAGGAAGTTCAAGTGAAGAAGGGTCTATATTCTATGAGCTAAGAGCCAGTTCGGCCCTAGAATTCTTCATTAACATTTGGTTTCTCGCCAATACCTCCCAATCATACTAAAAGAAACCCTTCCACACGCGTATCGAATTTTACTATAGATTCACGCCCGTCGAACGTGCCGAGCCAGCATAACAATAGCCGTGACGTCTATCATTAAACACAGCCGTACCATCTCTCATCGCACATCACTATTACATGCCTAATGTGTATACACGTTATCAGACCAAGTCGTAAACGTCACCTAAATACTAGTACGCCAACTGGAGTCGCCGCGATACGTACAAAAATGCACTCATCGTAGTAATTTGTTACAAACGGGGTATTTATGATTGCTGTTTTTCACTTATTTATGATCCCATTTTTTTCAATCCTCCGAACAGACTAACTAAATCTATATCTAAAATATTGCCATCGGTTTTGAGGTGTGAATGACTACAGCTTTTTCGGGCATTTTACAGATAAAGTTTTGAATATTTATACATTTTCCAAAGTCGAATGTTTTCCAACACTTCCCACAAATTATTGATAGGTACTTTTTTTTACAGAAGACTCAAAACAATGATATTTTGGAGTGCATTTGATTTACTCTATAATATCGTATTGTTCAATCCATTTTGTCACCTAGTCACCTTTGCTATCGAGTGAGACCTATAAATGAGCCATAGCAGAAGTATTAACATAATTTGCGAAAGTTAGTCATCGCAAGACAGCTGATGGTCTGACACGTTTTCTTATCTTAAGGCCTCATAAGTCGGTAAACTTGCATTATGTAGTAATTTCATTCATCAGAGGTATGACTATGTTTGAGCACCTTGACTGACGGTGCATTGTGGTAACTTTCATCATATTTCGCGTCATTCGTATACTCAGGCTTTTGATAAAGAATATATTCCGCGGTATAAATATTATACAGGTTTTTTCTTGGAAACAAAATAATGCAGGATGTGGGACGCATGTTTGCTGCTGTTCTGATCATTCCACAATTCTTTATCTGCAGAAGCTATATATACAGACTGAGTTTTCTCCGGGTCCGAATGAGGGAGGGGCTTATCACTGCTAATGCCATAGGAAAGAGGGAGGGGCTTATCAATATCGGCATATGCCCTCCATACTAATAAGCCCCTCCCTCGTTCGGAGCCGGAGATAACTCGCCCTGTATATATATATACGGGCGAGTATATATATGTAAGTACAAAAGATTACGGTTTTTTGCAAAATCTTGCTCGCTATTATTAACGACGTGACTTCAACCGAAAAATGGGACGCTTGTAGCGTAGCATTACTCACCTAATATTCTTTAAAAAAAAAAACGGAGATAGCACACAAGCGTCTAATCAGCCCCAAAGAATTCCATATTCTCATAAAGTCTACGGAGACGCGGAATAAGTGTTTCCAGTAATCGATTACGCATTAATGTCTTTATTTGTTTGTAAACATACCAAAATACCAAATGCGGGATCGTGGCAACTGTATTAAGTTATCTACCGGATGTACACGGGAAGAAATGCGAGCTCAGTGGCGCCCCATTGCGAGAATCTTTCCTCCCCGTCATTTTGGGCCGTGTTTGACACCGTTTGAGCCATTTTGGGCGCGCTAGCTTCCCAAACTTGCGGGGAGACTGAACTCCCGCTCATGTATAGTATTGGTACTTCCTCAAACGCATACAATGTGGTACGATTGCTCGCCCGTGCGGGGAGCTGAGCTGCCCAAATATCTGGTGAAAAAGTTCGCTCGTTCGTGAGGAGCCTACAACACCGGCGGGGAGCTAGGCTACCCGCATTTTTCCCCGTGTAGCTATTCGATGAGGGTAACGCAACATTTTCTTTATTCTTATTTTCAGTACGAATTCACTATTTGAACTCCACAATTAACATGACCACTAGGGTCTAGTTTGGGTATTTCCGGCGATGGGCGGTAGTCGCACTGTTTTTTCCGGAAACAACGGTCTGTCGTTCGGTCACGATAAAGTCCAAACTATCGCGCGGTAGTTAATGTCTGTATTATCTGCCTGTGTAGTTGTATTCGTGTAATTGTTCCGTTGCCCGCAGCAGTGGTACCAGGCTTGGAAGTTGGAGTTGAGGTTTGAAGTCGGTTTGCTTCGAAATAATATTTCTTTTCGCCCGCAGGTATTGCTCGGAACCGAACCCCGTAATTTTCATCGGAATGTAGCTAGGCTCGGCTAAACCTCTTTTTTCGTACATTGAGCGCGCGTGTTGTAACAGACATATACCGATTTTATCTATTGCTGAACAAAACTGTAATTACAAAAGATAAATCTGGAACGAATCAATGGTGACAAATGTACCGGCAACAATATTCTGCGGCTGGATGGATCACAGATCCAAACTTTTCACACATCTGTACGTTCGTTTGAATTTTTCGAGTCCTGAGGCTGTAAGTATGAAAAAAAGTGGCTAAAAGCTGACCGATCAGCTCGAAAGGTCGTCGTCCGGTTGTCAAGTTCATTCCCCTTGGAGAGAAACGGCTATGGACTGAGCTACGCTGCCGTACCATTGGTCTCGTAGGTACGGCGTTCTTTGTTCCAATTGGTCAAGAGCAGCCGTTTCGTTAATTGCCTGGGCCCTTATTAGGGCCAATCATGCCCGATGTCAAACAGCAACGCTCACGCGGGATTCAATTGAATGTAAATATCAGCGTACGAATAAGGTCAAGTAAAGCGGTCCATTCGTGGTTGAGTCTTGTCTCCTATGACGACCTCTTCGAGAGAAATAGAACCTTCGCTATAGATTCGATAAATGGAAAGTCGGGATACCGTTTTGGTTCCCATTAGCCGTTATACCCATATTCGAATCAACACTGTAACATGTTTACCAGGTATTTCGACACTTGATAGGTGCCAGGCTCGGATAATTAAGAACAAGGAAAACTATCAAAAAACTAAAAATATTTTTCAAACGCAGGTTGATGAAAAATGTTTACAAAAAAATAAAGAAGTAACGGCAGACGGGATACATGTTATATACGTAAATATCTTTAATTTTTCCTATACATATGTATACATGTAAATCAGGATAGATCTTATATAAACATACACGCAGAGCATGACGCTCTAAATATAATAGGATCACAAGATCACGTGTTGTTTTTGTGAATACGAGATTCAAAACGTCTGGGAACGATCTATGAGATTACGGAGGAATATTCAAGGGTGCTAGGGTATGGATGAACAATGAAAATTTCGGCAAGTTTCCTCATTTTTGGAATTAAACGGTTCAATACGGCTAACACCCTTCTTGCTCTACCCTCACATTTGACCCTCGAGTTTGGGGTCATTTCAATACAGATCGATATTTCGTCTCATATGAGTATACAACTATAATACTAACTATGAGAATTAAGGACAAAATAACACACGATTATTGTTCGTTTAATATAGGTAGACATATACGGGAAGACGTCTCGTCAATCAAACGGCTTTTATAAAGTAGTTTTTCCTTCTTCTTGGAATATCTGTATTTAAAAAAAAATACAGACAATATGTCGATGTCGATTTAAGACCGCAGAAATGTATGTATATATATATATATATTTTATAGGTATATGTATAAAACACTTATAAGATGTGAGAATCCTTCACAAACCTCAATTTTCGACAAATGAAATGAAACCAGAGTATACTCGACTTGCATCGCGAGTGGAAGACATGCCAGCACATAATATGCTGACAGCTAAATAAATTCGCAAGGTCGATTTTTAGTCTATACATCAAGCGAGTATTTCTGTGAGATGGGGTGTACAAAATCGTGTAAGTCCATGGCTTGGTATATAATCAGGGTAACCCCCTCCCCAAATATATTGTTTATGTAAATATTCAACCTGTTCAGATATATTAGTCAGGTTTTAGAATGGGCCAGTTTTTTTTTTTTTTTTCACGCCAGCCTGTATGTGTATAAAAGTTCGAAAATGCTGTATAATTTACGCTATTATCGCAATTATTATTATTGTTATTATTATTATCATTATAATTATTATTATCATTATCATATAGCCAAAGGCATCTATTCGTGTGCGGTGAGCAGTTTGCAGACTTTTTCAGTCTTCTACGTCCTTTTATTTTTCCTTAGTTGCAATAATAAGATATCGAAATCAAAATTAAAAAATTATAACAAAACGATCACTTGAGCTAACGGTATTCTATACAAAATAAAAACTGAGAAAAAAGAAGAGAGAGAAAATAAGACGAAATAAGAGCAAAATCAGAATAAAATAATATATATATGAACCACGGCTTCCCGTTTGAGCCTCTCTTTTTATAATAAGGTTTTCTTCATCCGGAAGAATAATCTGTTAAAATAATAATGAACAAATCACGAAGCCATAGGAACATTCCTATCTAGTACCTAACATGTCCTCCCGGAAATATTTTGAACACAGTCGCGCAGACGGAGCGCGACTTTTCCGAGCTCGTTGAACTTTTCTTCCCTCTCCAAATACCTACTTGCTGAATATCATCCTTTTTAGTAAATATATGGGGCATTCCACGTCAAACCGACCCCTCGTGACCCTCTGGGATTTCGATGCCCAATGGATTTTTTGGTTCGTTTTGGAAAAAAATGATGCCTCTAATTTTTCTAAATTTTTCCGCCATTTTTGGAGGTCGTATGGTGACCTCAAATATCATCACCAAGATGGACATTTTTAAAATCGCTGATTTTTTTTTTGTAAAATCAGGGACTCGAAAACACATTGTTTGGTCATAGTCCGATCATGGGATGAAAATGATAACATATTTTTTTTTTCAATTTTTGATTTCGGAAAAAAATATGAAAAAAATTCTCATCATGGTTTTTTGTAGTAAAAACTAAAACAAAAAGAAACTTTGTCTTGGTGAAATTTGATTTTCTTGTTGGTTCAATAGTAAAACGCCAAAAACGATGCTCGATTCGAAAAAAAATATAATAAAAACGCAATCAACGGTCACCTTCAATAAAAATACACAATTTGTTCAGGGAAATTACTTAATTGTCATGAAATTTCAATATTATTTCCATAGAATTGTTCCTTTCAAAGAAAAAGAGTGACAAGTAGAGAATTCATTATCGCCAAATTGACAAATTTCGTAGTTTTCACGAAGTTTTTTTTTTTGGTTTTGCCCCAAAGCACGGTGTTTTGGTATATCTTCGCAATTTAGGTGCGTAAACTTGGATATTAATCGTAATAAGCGACGCGCATACTCATGTCAGTAACGTGCTATTTTTATTTTTACCACGTTACTGACATTAGTATGCGCGTCGCTTGAACTGAACCAACAAGAAACTCAGATTTCACCAACCCAAAGTTTCTTTTTGTTTTATTTTTTACTACAAAAAACCATGATTAGAATTTTTTCGTATTATTTTTTTCAAATTCAAAAATTGAAAAAAAAAATGTTAGCATTTTCATCCCATGATCGGACTATGACCAAACGATGTGTTTTCGAGTCCCTGATTTTACAGAAAAAAATCAGCGATTTTAAAAATGTCCATCTTGATGATGATATTTGAGGTCACCATACGACCTTAAAAAATGTCGGAAAAATTAAAAAAAAATTAGAGTCATCATTTTTGACCAAAACGAACCAAAAAATCCACTGGGCATCGAAATCCCAGGGGGTCACGCACATGAGGGGTCGGTTTGACGTGGAATGCCTCATATATAGATTATTTTGTAGGTAATAGTATTTACTACAAAGCGCGATATTCTTTATGGTCACTCTTCGATGTGTATAACCGCTAAGGCAGCGATTAGGAGTTTTGATCACCCATTTTTTTGGCCAATTCCTGAAGTACTTCTCTGTACATCATGGCGTCGAGGTTTGTACCCAGAACGTACAAAAGCCACCAGTCTCCCAGGTCTGTTTTTCGACTCACACTCTGGCAAGTCTCCTTCGAGGTCCCACGCGCCACAAGGTGCAATAAACGGGGTCGAATCGCAGGCATGAAAATAATCGCTGCGCGATAGAGGATCAGGCCGAGCAGGAGAATCAGTAGAATCAGGTACCAAAACCAGATAAAAGCATACGTCTTTTCGTTTACGATATTTAACGGCAAGATGCAGAGCGAGTCAAGCGTCATCATTGAACCAGATGCTCCGTACTTGTGGAAAAGACACTTCGTCACACGCGGAAATACGTAGACCATCGGATCCCGACGTTCCTCCTGTGGGGCTTCGGGGAATTGCATAATGCGGATACCGTAGCTGAGGAATTCGCCGTCGAAGAAACGGTTCATCAGAAAAACTTGGAGCAGGATGTTCACCAGGCAAAGAAACTCGCAGGTAAAATACCGGTAAACGTACTGGCTGTGTCTCTGTGGGACAAGAAAAAAGAAAACAATCAAAACACTTTTATTTAAAATATTCGACCGCGTCTAAATTGAACAATGATACGGACATACAATACAGATCGTACAGAAGCTCGGAGACACGCAAGTGAATCGGTAGGCGAAGCTAACAATAGAGGCTGAGAATATTACAAGTCTACATGCAGCTAGAGGTCGGGTGTTCTTAGGAATTCAGAATTTGGCAGCTTTACTCAAGAATTATGAGAATTGCGATATTCAAAGTGACAGAAAAAAATAAGAATATATATTGATTTCAAAGTCTCAATTTATATGGTCACCATCTGCTGTTCATATAAAGTACCTACGTTCAAAAACACATTGCGCCTATTTATAGATCAATACTTTATTCAAGAATTCCCTAACGCGACGAATCATGCTTTGAATACTCGAATACTTCGAGGACACCTATGTTCCCGTAAAAACAATAGGCACTATCAACGTAATTGCGACATCTACTGTCGATGCACAAATATACTTTGTCGTCTTTCTTGAATTCGAGGTATGATAACAATCTCGTATACGAAAATAGGTTGCAGATAATCCGTAAAAGAAAACAAGTTCTTCAGTTCGAAGATTACTAAATCAATTACTGCTAAAATCAATGATCGAAATATGTATTTTTCTGTGGCATATCAAGATACGACAGGAAAGGCCGATATTTTCACGAAATAAATATTTACAAATAACATTGAAATTAAGCGACGTTGTGTCTAACTAATGAGAAACAATAATCTCTGAGCGTAACTCGATAATCGGCCACTCGTCACTCGTCGTAAATTACGACCCTTGATAAACGACACTTCGATTGTCTGTTCGCGGTTTATTTACCGACGAATATACCCCGCATATCCGCGTGACACCGAGCAGCCACCCAAGACTCAAGAGCAATCATAGCCGTCGGCTTATCTCGGGTTGAACATTCAGAAGCTAAACCTCGGAACGACCACACCACGCTCTAGAGTTTGGTCAGTCGAAACAAAAGACAGCGTTTTCGTAGGTAGAACAAACATCGTTCAGGGGGGTATAATATTATATATCGCGCATTCTCTATATAGGTGCATCATATTCATAAACCGAAAGCGATACTATTGCGATTAGCAGAAGCGATAATAGTAACGAGGAGGGGATCAAATTATGCTCACCGCGCGATGGTTCAAGATGTAGTCCATGATCATAGACTTTTTTTTGCGTTTCTCCTCCGAGGTATAAAGTCCTCGGTTCATGCCCATGACGATAGCTTTCATGAGACCATTTTCCCAGGAATTCCATAGCCACTGTGGCACGTAACACATTGCCGCCTGCGAGCAGAAATTCAATTTCGATCAAGTTACGCAACGTACGCACGTTACATGGTGCTACGGGTTTCACAAATAAACTGGGGCAAACAATTAGTTGCATGCCGTTAGGTACTCACCTGGAAAAACAGAGCGAAACAGACCCATTGATAGTAGGTATAGTACTTTCGAGCCTCAAACTTACTGAAGTCAGACCCCAAACCCGGATGAGCCACTTCCGTTGGAACCTTGAAAAATAAAAAATAAACCATTCATATTCTTGAAATCACATTTTCGCATGGTAGAGTAAAAAATGGTAATCATTTCGAATCCATTTTCAACGACGAATTAAATCAATTTCGCTTGTGCACTCAGAATCGGTATATAATTGAATTGAAAGAATGATAATGAAATTATGAGAAAGAGTGAATCGAGTCGACAAATTAAAAAATCTACGAACAACGATTTCACAATTTTCGTCACATATGACTGTCGGTTATAGCCGCAGGATAGAAAAGTATTGTATATGTCGCAGCACGGAAACCGCTGAAAGATAAGCACACGAGGATAACTATTGGAATTATTAACAAATTTCAGAGAATCAGCGTTTACAAATTGGATAAAATGTAGATAAACTCCAGCTATCGGAAAGCATGGCGCGACGAGTACCAAGTATGTACACAACATAACACACGACGGCACGTCCCGATTATCGTTCGAATAGTACGTAATACAAATGTGCTATCTTTAATACGCGTGATCGCCCAGTTTCTCTGCATCTGACCCTCTAACCTGGACCACGCGATTGACCTTCATCCACAATATATCTGTCTGTACAAGCCCTAATTGAAAGTCAAATTTGATTAAACTTTTTTTATTATCGTTTTATAAGCTTTATTGAATTTCCAACTAGCTGAATAACCTTGAAAAAATTCATTGCACTGATAATAACCAAATAAATAATGCATACACATTTTTTACGGAATTACGTAATAAATAATAAATCCTAAAAAATCATTAGTCCGGATCCATCGGATATTGTTCAATTTTTCTCCGCGGATGAACAGATGTGAACGACAGCTCAAAGAAGTGTACCTTGTTTATGTGATTCCAAATTCACCTCTTGATGTTCATTTTGGATAACACATGCGAGACTTAGTGCAAAAAATCCTGAAGTGAAAAAAATCGCAATACGTCTGTCAAAGTACTTTTAAAGACAAGAATTGCTGAATCTAAATTTGAAGTTGAAATAGTATATTGTGTGACAAGTGCGGAAAGAAGGTGATATCCGATGAGTGTGAAGTTTGCAACACGAGCGAAGGCGAGCAGCCAGCATTCATACGAGTCTAGTGTCGTTCACTCACGAGCCGCAGGCGAGTGCGGGATGACACGAGACGAGTGTGAATGCTGTGCGAGCCGAGCGAGTGATTCAAACTTCACACGAGGCAGATGTCGCCTATCCGCACTTATCGCACACCATATTTTTTATAACTCCTGCGGGAAAGCTTGATTTGAGATGCAGACGAATAATATCTGACAGCTGAGCAAATGGCCGACCATAACCAACCCGAAGTTAGGCAATAATCTAGGTTGACACATCGCTGCCGCCTGGGGGCGCCACTTCGCGGACGCTTGGACGTCGCCACCGACCGATGGCGCTACTGAACGACTGACTTATTTCAAAGTGCGCGTGCGTGATAGTGAAGAAACGTAGATTGCTTGAAGTGCGCATGCCTGTTAGTGAAATAATGACGATAATGCACGATGTGCGCCTGCGCGATAGTGAAGAAATATTACCTTTTTTCACTCATCTGAAAAGGGGCCCTTTCCAAACCAGACACAGGCATCGAAAATCAAGCTTTCCACGCAGGTGTTATAAAAAAACCTTTTTTCTCAAAATTTGTACAGAAGGTATGGTAAAATTCATGAAATTTACAATACACTTCAATTATATACGTAAATTTTGTCGCTTTGGCTGTCCACAATTTTTTTTATTCGTTTGTTCCGCTTTAATTATCCGTGTAGGTACCTGCAGTAAAGAATACCACGGGCGCTGTTGGCTTCATGAAAAATAAATCTTGTACGAGTCACGATCGGACCTAATCTCTTCTACGAACTCAAGTCTTTAATTGGCTCTGATTGCGGTTGACAACTGCAGGCGTTGTTATGCCATAAGATATTCGTTATACATAATAATACATGTATGGTTATTTCGGGGAATTAGTACCACGTTCAGAAATTGTACTTTCGTTGAGCTGGTCTGCCTTGACTACAGAAATTGGGTCTCAACGCGTGAAATCGCCGTCTGTCCATACCTATCGACGCTACGTTCCAGCACGGTCTACACTCACACGCCCATAAATTTGGAATGGGTTCAATCTTCTATAACAAGATTTGTGCAAAAAGGTGTATGATTTTTTAAATTTAATTTCATCCGAGCTGATCAACTTTTATAATCCTCGAGTTTATTCCTTTTTGCACAAATCTTGTTATAGAAGATACATCATTTTATACAAATCAAATTTGATCCAATTTACTAAAAGCAGATATTATAAAATTCGTCAAGTAAACACGATCGACATAAAGTTGTGTAGGATTTTATGATATTTGATAGAATTCTATCTGATCACACAAAATAGTACATTTGTGTATCAGAGGCGCAAAGAACTATTTTGCGAGTGAGAAATTTGCGGCACGAACCGATGGCAAACACACTCGCCAAAATAGCCTTGTGCCCGTGATGCACACGATGCTCTTCTCAACGCCTGCTCTGCAAAAATGCCTCTTTTCATACCTCTTGAGCGGACTTTTCCGTCCGAGGGCCGAAGAAATCTGTTTTGCGCCCGCTTAAGAGGGATGAAAAGTGGCATTCTGCGACCAGGTGTGAGAAATTAGTATATGACACACCTAGGGAGGGAAAGTAGGCTATTCCAAACTTCATGTGAGATTGGAACGCAGTTTGGGATGGCCTTTTTCACTCCTGTGGGTAGTATACTATTTTTCACCACCCCCTGCATCGGAAAGCACGACTTCCCGTTCACGCAGCGGGCCGAATGTCTTACTTTCCGTGCAGGTGTGGTGAAATAGTATATTACGATACTAGTGCAAAAGGTCTGTTTTCGCACGAGTGGGAGGTTTGTCGCCCGAGCAAAGCGAGGGTGACAATCTCACGAGTGGAAAAACGACTTTTGCACATGTATCGAACCAAATTTTATATCACAAACGTGGGTGAAGTCCGATTATACGCACGCTCGCGTGCGTAAAGTCGCACTTCACGCACGGAGTGATATAAATTATTTTTCCGCACGCCGTGCGTAAAGTTAGATTTTACGCACGCAAGCGTGCGTTTAATCGGACTTTACGTGCGTTTGTGACGAAAAATTTTGTTCGATACATGTGCGAAAGTTGTTTTTCGACTCGTGAAATTGTCACCCTCGCTTTGCTCGGGCGACAAACCTCCCACTCGTCTCAAAACAAACCTTTCGCACTTGTATCGAAATATACTATTCCCGGGAGCCAGTGATTCCCCTACCAGGAAAGTTTCGAGTCCAATTGTTGAACAATTTTTGTTCGAAAGACAATCTCGTTTTGTTCTTTCATTTATTTAGAATGATTAATATTATCCTTCGAACACGACATCATTCTGATTACCTACCGCAAAGGCGGATAAACAGCGCGGATATTAAGTGCGATGACTCGGTTTTCTTACTTCATATATCGGCGACTAAGAAGTGATGTATAATAAAATTTATGAACGAATTTAAAGAAAAGATTGTATTCCAATGGATGGTTCTTTGAAATATCATTTGCCTTTATTTTTATTGCAATAATTACATGGTCCTGGATGGTTACTAATTCATGTGTAACGGGTGTTTAGTGTTAAATAAGTGTTTAGCATAGAGATTCGATTTGTATAGAGTACATATCCGGGCAGGTTGCGTAAAATTTCGATAAGCCAGTTTTTCAAAAGACACGATCCTGTTTTTTTCTGATCACGGTTATATCGTGAATAGCTGTGTCGATGTATGTGAAGGAGACTGCTGAATACTGAGTAAAACATAAAATATCGACTAAAGCTTCATCGTATCGTATATATTTTGTAGTTTGTACCTTTAGGTAAGCGAATATGATGGTCAATCCCGATATTATTGCGAATTTGCGATGTACTCGCGTTATAATCGCTATAAACCTAACTTGCAAAATGATCACTTTTCCCCGATATTGGGGTAAAGTGATCAAGCCTACGGGGTAAAGTTATAATAACTGGAAAAATTCGTATTATGATGAAAATAACGTCAAAAGATTGCAAAATATGTACATATAGCCCTGAGCCTGAGAAATGTATGTGACTGTGTAAATGTGTAATACTTACTTGAATCTAAAATGTTCGAAACGCTACACCGCTGTCGCAATTTCACCCGAAGTGAGGTTAGGTTGACGCTCGGCGTCTAACAGCGCTCGTGGCGTAGATGGCCACTTTTCCCTGACCATATTACCCAGCAGGTAACCCGACAACAATTTAATTAAAAAGCTAATGCAAACTATGTGTAGCAAAAAAAAAATTGATGGTACCATGAAGTAGACGTTACAAGGAATCGAGAAAAAAATAAACCTTGTCAAAACATGCCATTGACGGCACGCTAATCCGAAATCTCAATTGACGGAAATTATCTACGTACACGGCATGAAACTACATTCATGGATTTTTTCCGAAATATTGAATATTTCATGCGGTTCAACTATTTCATTTTGTAAAGTACTTCAGCACAAACCCTCGGTGTAAATACTATCTCCTTAGAATCGCTCAACAAAAAATTATTCGAGATGGTCACTTTACCCCGCATGGCCACATTACCCCGGTCTCCCCTACGGGGATTCGTAATATGCCGACGACGAGAAATAACTCGGCATCATAATCAATTCAAGAAAACGTGCCTCGTGAGTTGAAGCAATGAACGACTAACGGACTAACCCCGCAGGAATTACGATAATGAACCTAACGAACGATAATTTGTGTCTTTACCAAACGTTATTGTCCGCACCGCGGTCACGACTAGAGTTATGAACTTTTATAGCTATTGATTGAAAAATATGCAGCCACCGTTCTCGTATCTTCATGCTGAGTCTATAATGGGGCAAATTCGATGCGCGTTTGACGCTACGCTCTGACGTCACTCATAAGATCTTCCTGGGTGACGTCAGAGCTAGCGACGAACGCGCGTCGAATTTACCCTATTGTGGACTCAGCATTAGAGGGACCCGCTACTCTGCAGTCCTGATCGCCGTAAGAGGGGGGCAAACTATGTGTTACGTGTATATCTTTCATGCCGTTTACTTGTTGTCACTCGTTGGAGTCGTCCAAGAAATAACAACCATGCAGTTAGTTCGGCCTACTCTTTCGATGGCTAAGAAGTTTTCAGGATCCACCAATTCGAATCCGACTTCGAACGATGAACATGATGTCATGCGTCGGATAAAAGGGCAGCAACGAGCCGTGGTTGACATTCAAACCTCGACAGCCCCCACGATGTGCTACGAAGTGCAGCCGGCTTTTCATATCCTGGGGCGGAGGAGGAGGGGTGTTAGAGCCCCTGAATGTAAATCTAAACCTGAAGCTAAACGTACGAAATATCCTCGCGTTTTGTAGGAGAATAACTCACCTGACGGTTGAAAGCGTCGGGCATAGTGAAGGTCGAAGTGATCCAGCAGAACGTGTTGATTACTTTCCTGAAGTCCTTAGAAACCCCATCCCCTATGCAGGAAATCGGATCTCCAACGTACTGAGTCGCTGTTATTACCACAGAGAAAGAAAGTAACAGCACCGTAGTGAATAGATTATGCATTCTGAACACCATGGAGTCTGTTGTGATGTCCTGCCATCTGAGGTACTCCTTCAAGTCTCCTAGTAACTTGTACATGATTGCGATTAACCAGAGCTTTATAGGTTAGTAACAATCCCACATGGATGCACGGCCCGGCCTCGATTTATGAACGACGGGCGCGAATAACGGCGCTTAAGCTTCGAATGAAAACAATCCGCCTCGTCCGTGTGGAAAGATTCAGAGGATGTTTTCTTTCGTCTTTGAATTGCGACTCTCTTTTGGGCGCAATTTAATCCTAGGTAATAAACAACTCTTCACGTTTTACGCCATCGCTGTCCTTCCAACGATGTAGTTGGTCGATGATATTGAATCAATTCGTCATAGCCACACACACGCGTCGAGAAAGTTTCTGTTCATCTCAATTACATATATCTGTAAAGTTTGCCTAGCCTTAGACAGCCCTGGATGATAGCGGACCCTGTTTTATCGGGCGATATCGAATATTATTACGGTCCTTCTTGATCTTCGCCGCCAAATCGGAACTCGAACTTCCTCTTGTCACGGTCACAACACACTCTGAACACTTGAACAAACTTGAACGGATGATTCAGTCATCGACAAAAATTCGCGGGGTTTTCTTCTTCCTCGAGGTTTTCTCTGCGCCTTAATTCTCGTATCGCTAGCGCTCACTAGTAGCTGAATCGTGTTGGCGTTCGTACGCACCACTCTTCAGCAGCAGCAGCAGCTGACGAGTAGTCGAGAAGTGGGGGGTAGGGGGTAGGCTGGCAGGTCCCCCACTATAGACTATAGAGACTCTATAGTATGCTCCCCCAACCACTGACTACCGTGCCTCCGCATTGTATACAGTTCACGGCACGCTGCATACGCCACATGGATGCCCCTCTTCTCGGTTCTCGGACTCTATCCGGTCGTATAAAATGTACACGAATTCGTAGTCACTTGGTAGCTGGTAGTACCGAGAACTTGACCAATCAGGGCAATGAAGAAGCTTACTGCCTAATGTTAGTACGTTCTACAGTCTGCGCTCGTCGTTACGTCACAAAAATGGATAATTGTATTGGTCATGCTCAGTTCTCGCGCTTATGGAATTTACGGCTACCCTTCACTCCTCGGAGACAGAACTTGTTTACGTTTGTTTACGAGGCTGAAAATATCTTGTTTTCATGTTCAATACATTGTTAATGTACATATGGTTGCTCGGTTGGGCGAGAAAGGAGGAAGCGGAGAAAGGCTTCTACTCCATGAGACACTTATACTGATGGTTTCACCGTTACTTTTGATTAAGTCGAGAGATGGCGCTGTTAACTGCCTAAATCTATGAATCGACGCAATCGGCAATAACAAGTTATCGAATTTCGCTTCCAGAGGAAACGGCTCAAAGGACTATGATTCAAATTTCATCATCCACATATTACGCACGCCTTTTTTCTCGCTTCAGCACGCGAGAACACTTTCGTTCGTTTTGTACCGACAATTTATTATTTGTATTCATCTTTTAAAACATTCTTCTCACGCTCGCCGGATCTTGCTCAGTCAGATCTTTGTTCGTGTCGAAGTTGAATTGCACCATGAGCGTCTGCCTTTTCCTCGAACGCGGTTTCCTTGAAGTTGATCCTGTTCGTTCGCGGAAAAATGATGGAGATACGGAACATAATGATGATACTGTGCTATAAAAATCGCGGCCTTGTAATCATTCATTCAATTGTTCGCTGGGCAAAGATTTGGGATTGCAGACCCAAATCTACTCATAGAACTTTTCATCTTTGTCTTCATGCCATGCTTGACAGAACGCGAACTCGTCACGCTTTGCACGTTGACTGTCACGCTTAAATTGTCAAAACTGATCCATTTGAATTGTTCAACAATATGTAACCCGTATGTGTAATTATTCATTGGAACTAATCTGTGCACTTGATTCCTTTTATCGACATGTACTTCCTACGCTATATATGTGGTATTAATTTTTCGCGCCGGCTTTTTTGTGCAATAATGTGTAACAAATTCATATATTTTTCTCAATATTTATGGGCTCAGCCGTAAAAGCGCTACTGTAATTTTTTAAGTCTTTTGGGTTTTTGCGCAAAAAGTAAATTTACCGTAAAAGTAAACAAGAAGTCACAATATCACACAGCCAGGTTCGGGCTGTCCATCAGAATTATATAGTTGGAATATCAACGCGTTGGGTCTAATCGTTTGTATATACCGCTTTAGCATATTGTGAAAGGACAGGCTGAATTTCTTGAAATGAATTAGTCATGTTTACATGCCAGAATTTTGTCCGTCTTCGTTGATCCCTCATCAATCTTCGGCAGACGAGAATTAGTCCTTGTAAATTTATATGCTAATTAACGTAAGTAATGGTTAACGAAAGCGTGAATAGCTAATAGAAATCTCGTTGACTGCGTGTGTAACAATGGTAGGTTCGTCATTGAAAAATAGCCTGTTACCGCGCATGTACTAATCATGAAATTACCGCCGTAATATACAAGAAACAAACGAGAGATGAAACAAAAAATAAGGTTCGAATGTTGTAACAATCATCAGGTAAAATGCGATAGCGTAACTCTATACAATTGACGTGTTTTGCGGTGTGTAAAATTATTGGTCATATGATCCAGCATTTAGTGGTCACGTAAAAGAAATTCCGATCATGGCCACACGTGCGCGCTTCAAGGTCATAGAAATTCGAAAATCCTGCCAAACGGAATCGAGCTTACCGACCGTGGCTTCGCGGGTACCTGTTACCTTGAGCAAGGAAACGACCCGAAAGTCAGTCAACTACATATTCGAAATCGTCAATCAAGGCTTCACAATGTGATTTCACGCCTGCTACCTGAACGCTTTCCGCCAGCTTCATTGACTTTTTATTATTTTCACTCGCTCCGGTTGGCCACACCGTTTCTCTACGCTTCGCATTTTTACACTCATTCTTTCGCCCGATTGCCCCTAATTTTTTATAATCTTCTTTATCACACGTCGTGTCTATTTCACAGCTGTTTGTGAATGAGTCGGAAATCAAATGCTGGCGTTGCTTTTCAACTCCCAGCTTCGCAAGACCAAACCGCGAAATATAGAATACGCAGTCGAAATTCCTCTCAATTTATTTCACTATATATTTATTCGTTGATTTCTGATAATCCCACAGATCGCTCAGATTTTTTCACCAGAATATATTATAATAAGGCTACATAAGGCTACAGAACAAGTTAAAAAAAAAATCGTCAGTCCTCTGTTATCACATATAAACGTCATTCCTCTGGCACCAGTAGGTATAGGCTTACATCAGTCTGGTGAAAACCTTAAAATGAGCTTGAGTTTGTCCAAGTGGCAATCACTTTGCATCACTTCAAACTGAAGATTGTCCAGAAGTTTGAAACTCAAGAATGATTTTTAAAAATCATTTTCGACCCCGAAAAATGAGTCTTTCGGGAGAATCAGTAATTAATGAATCCGGAAGAGGGCCTAAAACTTGCGCTGCAACGTTTATTTAAACCTTTCTATTCATACTTCGCCGACGCACGCTGCACGTAGGACCAGCCCTTGAAAGAAATGCATTTTTTTTTAAAGAGTATGTAACTCGGTAGGTTTCAATTCCAAGGAAGCGATGTACGGTCGTACGGTCAAAACACATCGCCACTTGATTTCATATGATTGGCCTTCTTGGTCCAAATTCAATGTTGTCCAATTTCAAGGGATTAATTACTCATCCTTCTCGGTGTCCATCACATTTCAAGTTTTTTTTGTTAAGTTTAGAAGATTTAGAATGATTTCCTAAGACTTCAGGTATATTTCTGTAGCATTTCCAAAGATTCCGCAAGACGTAGGGTAGACTGCTCTAAGATGGCGCACTTAAGGTTTGTTCAACTATACAATGAAAAATAACAACATTAAAAAGTTATAAATTTTTCTACGAAATCTTTGGTCCTTCGATGACATTATTGCACACTAACTTTATATTAATTTGTCAACTGTCACCGACAGAAAAATCAAATGCATGAAAATTTATTTGCGCACTCTTACAAATACCAGTGTGTAAGAGTGCGCACTCTGATTTGTAAGAGTGCGCACGGTGTTTTACGCAAAAATATCAGACGTATATGGCTCCAGATCACAATACGTATATAGAATACATCTATCGTGCCACCATTGCATACTTGTTACGCACTGTATCCATTCTCTGGTTCTTGGCTCGCTGTATATTTCGTTACACCCTGGACACCGCCACATCTTCATTTTGTTGGGGAATTTTGAGTTTTTGGGTGTTAATATTGTTTTCTTTGCCTTCGATTTTTTGTATGTTTTCATCGAAATTTAGTTCAGTTTTTCTTTTGGGTTTTTTCTTTTTCCACTCTTCAAGCATATGGGTTTTCCGCGCGCACTCTTAGGAGCTACAGGAGTGCGCACTCTTACATGCTAGCAGCATTCATTACAGATAATGAAGTGCCACCCTCCATGTTGTAACAAAATAAGTGACCTATACTACATACGCTTAGCTAAATGTATAATAACGGTTCTATTCATATTATACAGTCGATATTCGCATAATCCTGAACTGGATACAGTTTTCCAAACGTCAAAATATTTTAATGAAATACAAAAAATAGCTAAAACTCAGCTGGTATTCGTATTTTTAATTCTTTCCCGGCGAAACTTCATGACCCCAACCCTGGCATCTCTAGTGACAGCTAGGAACCGAAGTTGGCTGCAAATCGCAAATGCATTGTCAAATATGACCACTGCGCACTCTTATCTCCCGCGCCATCTTAGAGCAGTCTACCCTACTTGCGCCTCAACCAGATTCTTCTGTTCCGCGCAGTCGGAAGCTTCAACGATACGACAAAGAATAAGTGAAAGCCTACAATTCACTCATCTTTACAATTCTACGAAAAGATGAAACGAAAAATCGTTCCATCGCGCGACTTCGTGTGAAGTTAAAGTAGGTATATGTCTTCTTACCAGCTTCAACAGAAATCAAAGAGTGTGATAATTTGGGCCAGCATTGCGGTCGGGCTGTGAGATCCATGGAATTTAATCACTTTTTTGCGTCACTTGAATTAGTAGGAATGTTACAAATTCTCATCTCTACACTTTTCTTCCACTTGTCTTAAAGCGTACAGTTTGGTATTTGGTAATTTTCAATCAGTTGTACAGTATATAATCTGATTTTGTCTCTCTGTTTCTCACTGAAAAGCCACTATGACATATCTAAAAATTCAGTCTTGTGCTGATATTTTACTTGTGCATTTTTTATTTTATGCTCCATTAGAATAGCAATTTTGTATACAAAGTGAGGCGTTATGATCACATTTCGCAAAACTCCACAGATTGGCCCTAATTAGAGATAGACGCCTGTCTCGTGCGGTCTCTTCTTCTCGCATTCTTCTATAAATTAGATTTGATAGGTTGGGTTAGGTTAGCACAGCCTCCAGCTTTCAGTGTGTGCGATTTCAGAACGTGGTGGGATTGCGTTATAAGTGTGTACATAAATATATATCTATATATACATATATGCGAAAGAAAATAGTAAATCTCTACTATAGTACTTACGTAAGAACTAATAATTCACACTATGAACTTTGAATTGTGAGACTGCAACATACGAATGTGTTATGAAACCTACTCGACTGCTTAAAAATGATCATATGGTCGAAACTACTAAAGTACAAACTCTAATCGTTTCTAGTGGATAATATCGAGTCGCTATGTGGTAGGTACATCTCGGTTGTGTTGTATGGCTACGTTTAGATAAATCTTGGAATCAGAAATGAATACCTTTTTCGCTTTCCTGACGCTCACACTTAAGCACACTCAATCCCACGGTATGAGCTTCACAGAAGCCAGAAATTATATCACTCTATGAGCGCCCATCTTTATTCTAAATGAGCAGATTGAGTGACGCAGGAGGCACACTGTCGCCGCACACACATTCCTCGTTTTTGTCACTCGGTCGACCCCATGCGTTGCATGTATACTAGACGGGACGCACAGACGCACTATGTATGACGCAATTCATCCGAGAATTACTAGAACGGTAATTGGGAATAAATGTTGTGCAAGAGTTGGTACTACAAGCCTGCAGAAAACAATTTAGACCAAATTTTGCCATGGAAAAAAAACAACGTTTTGCTCTATCGATTTCGTTCTGATGGTAAAAATGAGAACGTCGAAGGGGACACGATTTCTGATTAGACCCCGTGCATCAAGGTATTAGATACTGCAGGGGTTGAGGCGACCCCTGCAGTCTTTCATAATCATCATAGAGATGCAGGGGTGAGTGAAAGAACAATGCCAAGCTACTGCTGTTGAGTCATTTCGACAATAGATCAAGCTGGTTAGGCCTTAGGTTTCCTCGAAAGGCTTGTATGTATACTTGTTTGAAGCGGTTTTTGTTATGTCATGCAGCTTAGTAACAGCGTTTTACGCGTTAATTGCTTCAATTATCATACAGTCGCTCGTTAAATTGTTTTAGAGCTACACCGGGGATGAAGAAAGTCTGGCAAGCTGCGGTGAAGCTTGGAAATCTTCATCATGGTTCAGGGTTTAGTACCCAATTGTATAATTATTATTTTGGCTATGTAGTACATTATTTTGAGTAGGTTTCGAATTCTTTTAACACCAAGCATAGACGCGGACAGTTTTCAAAACGAGTCCAATTGAAAGCAAAAATAAAATGACGTCGGAATTAATTATGTAGGTATTCAATCGTTTTCTGCACTTTTGATTTTGATTCATTTGATTCATTGATTACATTTTTTTAACTCTTATAAGTGAATAAAAAAGTTTGCAGTGATTGTAAAAATTCTTCAAAGCTTGACGAAACTTGATGAATAAAAAATCATGACGGGATACTTCGTTTTTCTTTTTTGAGAAATAAACTGTCCAAGTTTGAGGCGATAGCCAGCGTGGCACGTTAAACGCTCTGGAAATTTTCATGATTATGGATTCAATAATGGTGTCAATTCAATGAAACTGTTAATTTACATACATACGACAAATTGGACATTTTATGTGGCTTTTATGTGGTTTATATGTCCACTGGCAACGCAACGTAACCCGCTTGACCATCTCCGGCCCAGATGATTACTCGAATGATCGTTTGCAGGTGCAGCAATTAAATATACGTGTCATAAATCTTCTTAGAATACCCTCAATGTCCGGAATCTGACGAAATGAAAAGGCACCAATAATTTTCCTGGGATATATCAACTTTATTAGTAGGCAAGTGACACAAACGACCGATCATGCCCAAATGGGTACTAATTCACCACATCACTCTATCACTGGATTTCTAAGCTGTTTTCACCGTCAATCATACTAGATGAAAGCGTTAAAAGCAGAACCGAAAAATGAATGACAGAAGTAACTCACAGTATTCGGCAAGTGATGCTCTCCGGGCATCCGTGTGCCTTCATACCGAGGTAAACTGGCGCAATAAGCCGATTTGGAATGAACATTTTCGGCCCAGGTAACATGCTTATCGTTGACCCAATTACCAGTGCGTCAATTGAACTAGATCTTTACGATGGTGGGACCGGCGAAGGCGCCAGCAGTGCGACAGAGATAGTGTCAGTGGTCTCACGTTGGAGCAAGAGAGAATAATGAACCCCGTGCGTCACCTTAGCAGTTACCTTTTCGTAAATGACTTTAAAACGATACACTCAAAATCTGTCTATATATAACTCTATAAGGTCCTTTCACACAGAAAATGGTTTCTTTTAGACTTCTACAGAGCATTATGAGATAATAGAAGTAGGTTAAAATCCCTGACCTGCAACGATGGACTTCGCGTGACATGACCCGTACCGAAGTTTTTGACTCCGAGTAGTTCAAGGATATGATCATCTAATTATTAATGGAAGGAGATCGTTTGGTGCATAGATGTGGAGACGTTCTTTTTGCAGTATCTCAAACAAGGAATAAATCTAATTGTCCTACAGTATGCTTCAATTAGACCAACGGATCAACGGACATCGACGTCCTGCAGTACCTACATCAACTGCAACTACAACTACAACAACTGCAACATTAGAGTTGCACTGTTACGCTTCATGGAATTCAGACAATCACTATTTTCGCTACTGTCGTCATACTTTCACGCGTTTACGCAGCAGAGTACAAAAACTATACCTATATACCTACATGTTAAACCTAATTGTATTTCTCAAGCGTACACAAACAAACAGTGACTCTCACAGGTAAACCGATATACACTGTAACGGGAAATGTGTACCTGACCCTGAATTTCCTTCGAAGTTCAATAACAGCAATTGTACCTATACCTCGAACCATTGAGTCTATTATGCCGATTACTGTCCCCTTTCAAATGTTAATTTGATGAATGTTCAAAAATGCAAACTAGATTCTCTTTCAAAGAAGCCTCAATATGTTCGATACTTGCACAAATGCCTCAATTTTATTCAATGCTGTGTCCATACGGAACAACTGTTATCTTCAAATATACCCTATACCCCAGAAATGATGAAGTTGCGGAAATCGAATCTGTTGATCTCTCAGAAGTCGCGTACACATGTATACTAAAGATTCCAAGCAGTTATTTCTGTTGCGCGAGTCGGGATAGAGTGGCGTCATGCTCTTGCGCAAGTACGGGAAACCGGTGTTAGTTGTCACACTTTTTACTCTCTGATTTTTAGAATTCCAAGTCTAGGTCCAGTTTCAGTTTTTCAATGACTGCTCGATCGCTTATGATGCGATGTTCTAGTTAACATTCATTCGTTTCAAATATTGAACAACAACTTCAGTCCATAGCACCGCTCGTTCCGACATACAGCGGCGGGAGATATGACCCTTGTGAAAACTAGCCCAGGTCTCCTCTATCCGAAATTCTTCATCAAAGAATCTGACAACTATCCAAGTAACAAAAATGAGTTTTTGGATTGACTCCGAAAATACCCGTGACAATATGATTTTCAGATGTACTTGGATTACGAACAGCATGGACACTTTATAACTTATGAGGAATTCTTTGCTAATTCGGCCAGGGAGTACCTCCGATTCTCATTAATTGTCTTGGAATACGGAATATATATTTACTATCGAGGCTCTAGGTCCTCGAGACTTGGTATATTAGCATCCGGAACGGAGAGAATGAATAAAATGATGACCTTGTTGAGTCTATTCCCGACGTTCTCTGAGATTTTCCTGATAATAAATTTTTCTGCTATTGAAATACACATAACTGCATGATGTCAGTATGTAAAACCATGCTGGGCTGCAGCAAGGTCCTTGCAGGCTACACAGATAGTTCTATTTCTCTTCCAGTATCCGTGGAACATTGTATTCGAGTTTCAATTGTCCAACAAAATCCACGTTTCCGAATTGGGAGTTTACGTCCTGCTCATTGTAAAGTGTGGTTATACCCGTAAGCTCTAAAAATCGCACATTATTACATCCACGTTGGCGTTCAGAGGCGTGGATTGCAGATACCTATCGACACTATTATTCCAACGTGACCTATTCTAAATAATAATACATTATGCGCAAGATCTTATGAGATACCGTTACGACTGAGATCAGTTATAATTACAAGACTTCAGGACTCGTTTTATCGACCGCTCCAATGTCCATTTTAATTGTCCAATGACTGGAATTTCTCTGCCCAGGTAACGGCAGAAAATTACCAGGGACCTGAATTCGCAGAATCGAATTTTGGCTGCCGTTCGAAAAGTAATTAGGATCGAATAATGAGTTCCAAATTCTAATCATCGATAGACGATTGGCTTAACGAGGTTATTAAAATAGATAATAAGTCCGTCTATCATGTTTCTATAATCTATGTGGGGCTCATTGACGTAGAGTCCGATGATTGAGAATCACTGGAGGTCAACTACGTCGATTAAATGGCACAAGTGTACGTGCTATGTCAACACTGGCAATGAGCTTCTACGAACATTTACGCGTGCAGTGAGTGAACGGAACGTCTCTCGTATCCCACTTGATATAGCGAGTATATTGGTCCACGCCCTCCACTGTCGCCTCAGGCAAAATATAACGACAATGCCAACAGCAGCAAAGTTCACAAATTACCGCAAGGTGGTCGTGATATGGGCTAGCTGCGAGGATTAATTGACATTAAAACCACAAAGGAATCTGGTACATAGAAGATTTGCAGAAAGTATGCGATGCTGGAATTCAATACTCAGAAGCGTCATTAGCTAAAGAAACTTGTGGCCTTCAGAAAAAAGACAGTAGCGAAACAAAAACGGACGTAGCTGCATCAGGTTTCTTTCGAGCGGAGAAATCAACGTTGTGTTGAATTTGACTAATTGGCACATAATCTTCGGTGCTGAGATAGCAAAGGCAACATTTTTTTATTTTTCGAGATACGAATCTTCGACCGGTCTGTGAATAACAGAATAAACTTGATATTTGGTGCTTTTTGTATCAATAATTCATTTTACCAGACTCTAAAAACAAAAGGTTCCTTTACTTTTGGTACACCCTATATGCGGCTGTGCATAGACGTAACCCACAGCAAGTCCGCACAGACAGAGGATGTCAAGTTGTACAGCTATACCTAAGTGCCCGTGGACATAGCATACTGTATGTATATTCTTTCAAGAAGTCTGATGGCCGGGTCGTATTTCGTTGAGACCGTGTTGCAGAGCACGTATACGACTGTGGACCATAAGTCATTTGAGCAGTAAGTGGCAACGCCCTTTTGGGTTAAGGCCCACGCCGTCGGTCCGGTGTTTGAGCGTGTCATATCTGAGCCCGCGTGTACATACCAGATGTAAGCCCACGCTTGCTGTTCCGCGATAGTGGAGAGTATCCTTATCAGCTCCGTGGAAACAGGAGAAAAAGGAATTGAAAATTATCTGGGAAGTAGTAAATCGTGACATTCGGACACCCTGTAGATTGATGCATATATGTATGCAGTTTATACCTGGTAGACTATCCGTCTTAGAAGAAGCATTTCCGCCGTCACTAAGCCATAATAATATGGCAATTGTAAAACGACCTTTTCTCTCCGTTCCCCCAGACACAGCTGCACGCCACATTTTCTCTGCATCGAATGATTTTCCGAGGCGCGATGTAAGCCGTACGTGGGTCGTCTTGAGTCAAACGCTTTATTTTTGTCTACATTTCATGTAGAACACTGTTATTAAAGGTCATGAGCGAAGGCCCACCAGCGCGGTTACAGCATCTCCAGATAAGAATTACGTAACTATTGTAATTTAGTAACCTGATCTTAGTTGAGACAAAAAAAAACCTATTCTATGAGACCAGAACAAAAAAATTGAACACTAAAAACTTCAGGATACAAGGCGTTGCCAACTGGACGTGCCTTTCATGTGTCAGCTAAATGGCAAAACACGTTTACGGTCGTCGCCTTCTCGTATTCACAAATGAAACAGTAGGTATGTAATATCGAGAAGATATTAATCCCAGAAGTGTTTAGTAACCTTAAACCTGTGTTAAACGTTTAATATCTATGCTGATATTTCTCCTATACACAGTTGATTGTATAGGTACCGTTCGTTGTATCAATACAGCGGTACGTTCATGCATTGGATCAGAAGTTTCAACGATCTGATCGTTGACTATAATACGAAATAGTGTTTAATAATGCCATATTTATTGATTTATTGACATAAAAAAAAGAAATAAATGTATATATATATATTATTCTTATGTAACTTATATTAGGGTACCGAAGGGTGTCCCACCCTAGCGGAATCCTGGGCAGAGTTCAGTTCTTTGTCCTGCCGCTCCGACCCGGTGGCGCGCTTTAGGTTCATCAAACGGGTTTTACCGGACCAAGAGGTTCTCATTCTTCGCGTGAATCACGCAGTCTTCGTTCAAGAAGAATTTAGCTGATTCATTGAATATCTTCGAGATATTTCATCGCGCCTTGCTTGCCTACGCCAGGTATTCTACCCAGGAAGTAGAACGCCTAAAATATTTGTAGTGCGTGGAATATCTTTGTATCATACATAAACAAAAAATAATAATAACTGCTAACGAGTTTTCCCATTAAATTATCTATCCCGATTTACTCACGTGGAGTATCAGGGAAAGACACATGAAACATTTTCAAGCACGCATACATACGTACAAATTAATAGAAAAAAATAATACAGACTAGTGAACCAGACATGACACAGTTTTAGATTGCCATCTTCGAGACCGCATCAGATCTTGACCGGTTCGAAACAGGAGCGATCAATAACTACGAGTTGATCGATGACTACGTTGGAATCTGGTGTTATATATCCGACGAATTAAATATAAACTGGGCTTAATTCCAGTGGAATGTCTTTCACCCTGGAGAGACTTGCTTCAAGCCAGTTTCGACTCGTCGTGATAAAAGGGCTGCAGCAACTCCGCTTCAGCTTCTTTTTCGTTGCGTGGTAGTGTCGGCAGGGGTCTTTTGTAGGCCAAGTTTTGTCGTTCATCAAGATCTTCGGCAAGCTTTTGGAAGAGTTCCTTGAACACGCTGTTCTCCAGATTTTTAGCGATATAGTACAGGAAAAGCCAATCGTTAAAATTGTACTCGCGAGTAACCGACAGCACTTTCCACGGATTCTGGCGTCCAGGACATGCAAGTGTGAACACGAATTTGTTGAACTTCTCGCTCCTGGAATTATATGAATGTATTTTTTTCAAATTTGCAGACATTTTTAATCCAGAGTGAATCTCAAACTATAAGAATATTGATTTAGGTACGCACCTAGCGTGAAGTACCATCGTCATAATCCTCCACACGAGTCCCAAAATGGTGATTACGGCTAAAATTATCATCCAAAACCACAAAAATGTGTAAATCTTCTCGTTTATCACGTTTAAAGCCATAACGCAGAGAGCGTCCTGCGGCACTATGGTTCCGGAAGGTCCACTCTTGTGGAAGATGCATTTAGTCATCTTAGGAAAGATCAAATCCAGCACATCTACCCGACCGTTGAAAGTTGCACTTTTATCAGTGACTTTCTGTCCGAGATCCCAGAAAGCTCCACCGAGAAATAGGTTTGTTAAATAAATCTGCATCAGGATGTTGACGAGGTTTAGGACTTCGCAGAACACCAAGATAGTGGCCCAGGGTCGGTTGGCGTGTAGCCGGTTCAGAAAAGCATTTCTTATAATCGTTATCTTTTTCTCGTGGTTTTGGCGTGAAGGGATGGTCAAGTCATCACTTATTTTCACGTCATCTTCGCTTAGCGACAGTGAAGCCAGCCGCAGCCCCCCTACGAGACTCTTCAACCTTCCACCTGAAACACAATTAAAATTTTCGGTATACTGGAGAAAACAATGATTGTTGATAATGTATTTATTCGAAATTTAGTCAAATCAAAACATGATAAAACCTTCTCTGGTTTTCCACAGGTAATGCGGTAAATAGAATAAGATTCCCTGGAAGAAGAGGACAAAAGGAACCCATTGGTAATAGGCATGAAACACGACTTCATCCTTCGTTAGATCAGCTGGACCAACACCAGGATGAGCTATCACATCGAGTTCCGCTGAGGTTAAGTTCATGTGTTTCACCTATAGAAAAATCGTCAATTCCATTAGATAATCTCATCTAAATCTCATTTAATCGACAGTGAATGTAATTACTCATTAACGCTGGTCGTGCCCACACCGAGGCCCACACGTAATTACATAAACGGACAATTTATTCAGAAAAAAAAATCGACTTCAAAACCAAGCTACTTAACCGATTTCGATGAAATTTATATAGGACTAATCTGAAAGTATACCCTTTCGAATAAAAAAAGAATTTTTCAAATCGGTTGATAAATGACGGAGTTATGAGGTAACAAACATAAAAAAAAAACCAATTGAGAACCTCCCCCTTTTTTTAAGTCGGTTAAAAATTGCAAGGATTTCAAAGATTTTTAATGTGCTGAAAGATTCTTAAAGACTTTGTAAGGTTTCGAAGGATTTCAAAAGCTATCAAGAAATTTCCAGAGACATCGAAATATGTCAAAAAATGTCATGACATTTTAGAAAATTTTGGGTACCATATGGTTTCAGGGATTTTATATTTCAAACATTCCGACACATTTCTTTAAATACCAAGGATTCTATAGTATATCGAAAGATAGGGGTAATTCCGGGAGAGATGAACCACTTAAGGGAAATGATTTTCTAACTAATTACGTATTTGATAAAAAAAAATTTCTCTTCCACGAAGTTACTGTATGAAGCCTTGGTAATAGTTAAACACAAAAACTTAACTTTTTTAAATCTTAATCCTGTTGAAAAACACGATTTCCGAACATGCTTTTGTCGGCCATCTCACCCTAGGGGTATGGGAGATGCCCCGGGGGGTGTGGGTGAGATGCCCAACGCGGAAAAGATGATCTGCTCAAGTAATTGAACATTCTATAAATGGAAAATCGTTTCATTAACGCTCGAATTGACGTACCTTGGCTTTTGCGCCACGCTTTTTAAATTCTCACACATTCAATCATCTAATATTGTACATATACGCGGACTTTGTTCATTTTTTTCTATTTTGACACAGTGCTCAAGACAATCACTTGAATTGATCCTCTCTAGACCAATGCCACCGTTTGTAGACTCAGGCGAATGGGCACCTAAGCTAAAAATCCAGTGTTTTTCAATTGTTTATATATCTGGGGCATCTCTCCCGATTGGGGGTGAGATGGCCTTTTTGCAGTTATGTACTTCCGTTCCCGTGTGTATTCTGGAGCCAATTTTGATGGTACATAAGCTTCAACTATTTACAAGAATGTACCCATGCTCTTAGTCCACTTTGCACATTGATAAATAGTTGAGCATTATGCATGAATAATAGCCAAAGTTACAGCGGGTAAAATATTTCAAGTTCTGATCAGTTAAGGCCAATTATCGTGAAAACGAATTCATTTTTTCGTGCGTTTTTGCATTCCTTTTGTTATTTTGGATGCAAACAACAACTTAAAAAATCAGTGCCGCTACATGACCAATAGTTTATCAAATATCGAATTTCGGCCATCTCTCCCAGTGGTTCATCTCTCCCGGAATTACCCTACAAGATTTCTGCAGATTTCAAAAGATTTCATAATAATGATGAATGAGTGTACACCTGATTTCACAAGCGACTACTTTACGGCTTGCGAGTAGGATAGAAAATGAATGAATATATTTTTAGAAGAGAATTCACGATGAATGTTTATTCATATATTTGTTCAGACGTCAGTAAAGAAAATTCGATTATAGTCACATAACATGTTTCGTCATGAATTTACTCTGCTGGTCAAATAATGAAGAGTGGATATCTCCGGCTATCGGCGTATCGCAGTGAGTATCGATACGCGCCGATTGTGTGAGTACAAAAATTCTTATCTGATCGTACCATGGTAGAAATAGAAAATTCAATGTAATAGCCATCTGACTCGACATATATATGAGGCATTGCACGTGAACTCGACCGATAATTTTCCCTCACCATTTTTTATCTGATTCGTGATGTATTGGATGATTTTTCTCACTTTCAAAAGCACTTCTGTATTTTTCCGGATTTTTTGACAAACCATTACATACGTATGATTTTTGGAAAATTTAAATACATTGTCATCTTTCAAGGTTTCACAAAAATTCTTTGTTCATAGACAATCATTTTAGGTCCATTCGAAAGTGGAACCAATTTTCCGTACATTTATTTTGCCCATTTTGATTGAAACAAACGTTTACCACAGAGCTGGTGGTGTTACTGAATTCCAAAAATCTCTTCAAGGCGGCCAAATTATATTTTTGAAAGAGATGATTTATGAAAATTCAAGCTACGACTGATTTTTTGCTCAAATTTCGTTTCAGGCGGACTTCCACATTTGTTTACTTGGAATTTTATGACTCATACCTTATGACATTGCCATTCCGCTGAGTGACTAAACACTGATGTTTTCGATTAGCATATGCAATCATTTTTCTAGAACGAAAATAGAAGTCTCGACCATAAAATCAATTACGCTGTCAATTATTGTGTCCCGTTTCCACCAAGAATATGATTCAGTTGCATTGAACACATTTTTAGAACTCATCAACGCGACCTTCACCAATTATTTTTGTTTAATCAATCAAAACTAATGTTGAAAAAATCGGTTCCACCTGTGGATAGGAGTTCAAATTATGTTCTTTGACGAAAAAAACTAATCGTTTTCCAGGAACTTCAAATTGGGAATCGTCTTTAACAAATTGCTGGAGCCTAGGCGCTAGATTATTACTGCGCTATAATTCGAATTTCAAAGCGTTTAAATTCTGAAGAATACTTCCGATTTTCGGGTAAACTTCAAGTATCAAGTAATCTAGACTATTTCAACCAATCTTTCATTCACGTGCGCGTGAGGTAAAAAAATAGTCTCTGGTCTCTCTATGCTTGAAAGTCAGAGTTGTCGTTAATTGATTATCAGTAATATGATATAAAAGCTAATTATTGGCAAGTGCTGTTACACTATTTAGGCACGCAAAGTTCAAGCAAATACTTGCAAGCACATTTAATACTATCAGTTAGTGGACAGTTATATGTATTTGCTAAAACTATGTATTTGTATTTTTTTATCGGACTCCACGTCTCCGTATATACGTGATGGGTTATAAAAATGATCGAAACTGGCCACAATATGTGCGATAACAAGAGGCCAAAACCTAAGCATGCAGTATCACCGAGTGTACGATAATAGCTTGGAAATCTTTAAAGATGATTTTAAGTATGAGAAGGTCACTCACCACCGTGTAAGTCGACGTGAAGAAGCAGAACGATTCTATGGGTTTGACGTAGTTCTTCATCCCATCACTCGGTATACATCTGAATTGATTTTAAAGAATAACTTTAATTCCGTTTACGTTTTCAGATTTGAATTGCAGCAAAATCACTTACTTTATGTGTTCTCCTATGAATTGCCTCGAACTTACTAACAGCGAGCTTATCATTAGCGCCAGAAATGTTGCTCTATAGTGCAACTTGAAGACTGAAAAATAATGGATTTATTTATATTGAGAAAAAATGAAGGGGACACTTGTTGATCGATTATTCTCGCTGTCTAATTACCGAAATTGTCGATGTGGACATAGTCGTGCAAAACCTTGAGCTTCACGTGGTCTTTGAAAACCGAAACACTCTTGAAAATTGTAGCGATTTCAGCCATTGCGAACGAGTACGCAGATCTCAGCTGTAACCTAAAATCTGAGCCAAAAGCTACCGGCTATTGTCACACTTTCACGACTATATCATAATAATCACAGATCCTTTGTACGTCCGTCTTGTTGGCTCAGTCCCGAAGAGTCACACGCCCCCTCACACACGGTCTTCAGAGTGCCAAACAGTTGTATCAACAACGGCGGGAAGCTTTACAGACGAGACCGTTCCAGCGAACCGATTCAGCTCAAACTGAAGTAAATCATTTTTCATTCTCTTATCTCTCCCGTCACACTCACGAGCGCGATGTGTAAAACAGTGGCAACCGTTTGTCCATGCATTTTTTTTTCATTCCTTGACGACCGGTGGTATTGTGGTATCCGCACCGATTACCGTTTACGTCGGTCACTCCGGGGAAGCATCATAACTGGAAACTTTAAGGAAGTCGTAAGTTCTGAGATTCCCAGTTGACGGGGTTCGCTTCGCATGTATCATAGTTACATTCACTCTTACTTAACAGAATAACAGATTTAACATATTTGCAATGGATATACAGGGTGTCCCATTTTTAATTATGATCGCTAATATTTCGGAAACGGTTCACTTTATCGAAAAATATTTGAGACAAAAGTTGTAGGGTTACGAGGGGGACAGCTTCTGGTGACATTGGCTTTCTTGCAAGTGGAGGCGTTGAGGTGATATGAAGGTCAACTTTGGTTTTTTAAATGGAATCATGTATTTATTACTTGTCTATTCGATTGAGCGTTGAATTTTACGTCAAAAAGCACTGGAGCACAGGTGTGCTGAAATAAATTGTTCATGAGATACAACCCTCAAAAGAATTGAAGCAAAATCTGATAGCGGACCGAAAAATGATGAACTCGTGACTGCTTGATCAAAGGGTCGTATTAGCAACACAAGATGTGCAAATTCAAGCTTGGGAAATCTCCGCCCTGTGCAAGGTGTTGCAAGTTGATATCGAAGCATGGATTTTCGAAATGATCGTTTCCGAGAGGTGTAACTCAACAATAGGACGCGATAAAAAAATTCATTCAGTGGAGGTAAAAGTAGTCATTTCGAGCTTCGAATTGCGCACCGTGTGTTTTTTAACACGACCTCTGGATCAAGAGTTACGAGCATTCATGAGTTCATCATTTTTCGGTTCGTCATGAGATTTTGCTTCAAATCTTTTGAGGGGTGTACCCGACTAGAAATTAAGTCAGGCATGCCTGTGTAACGCAAGGTTCCACATGGGCCTGATCAGGCAGTACTACTAAATACTAGAAGCCTGATCAGGCCCATGTGGAACCTTGCGGTACATCTGGCCCCTATCAGGGCCTTACTCCCGCCTGCTTCGGCCCTGATTGAATTTCTAGTCGGGTATCTAATAAACCATTGATTTCAACACACCTGTGCTCCAGTGCTTTTTGACATGAAATTCAACGCTCAATCGAATAGACAAATAATAAATACATGATTCCATTTAAAAAACCATAGTTGACCTTCATATCACCTCAACGCCTCCACTTGCAAGAAATCCAAAGTCATCAGAAGCTGTCCCCCTCGTAACCCTATAACTTTTGTCTCAAATATTTTTCGATACAGTGAACCGTTTTCGAAATATTTGCGTTCATAATTTAAAATGGGACACCCTGTAACTCCGTATTTTTTTCCGAAACCCAATTGAATTGGATACTTACAGATCAATCCAATGCATACGTCTGGGCGTGTAAGTGACCGATGCGCGAATCTGCCGGGCTGTCTAATCAATTTTCTTCAGCCTGCATTGTCAAAAAGGGAAATGGAATCTACAACTGAAAAGATGAATTTCTAACTGTTACTAAGATTGTGTTTCAAGTAAAAAATTAAATTTTCGGGAAATTAAGCAGAATGTTGAATTTCGAAGTTAATTATATTTCCAAAGAGCAGTTACTTGATACTTTTGGGTACTCAATTTCAATTTCAATTTGTTTTGTTTCACTTGTTGTACTTCATAAATAACGACATAATGCTGTACTATGAATTGATAATTGTTTTCCTGAAATTAGTGAGCAACAAAAATTCCCAAGAGGCTTACGCAACGGATTGGAATTCAATTGGCTGAATAAAAAACCCTCGGGTTTGTCTGCTTCGGTTTGATGTTGTTTTCTTATTTAGGGTCGTAGTAACATAAATAGCATATTCTTCGAGTTATCAGTACATGTCTGTTGTTGATCTAGGCTTTGAATATAGTATCACTATATTTTTACAGTCTCAAAAATGTTCGTCGTGCACTTGGTAAGAATGATGGACCCGTTCAGATTTAGCAATATTCTCTGTATTTCTGGTGAGTACCGGATTTTTTTCGTGGCTTTTGGAAATTGCCTTGCATCATTGCCTTGTTGTATTGAATAGTTGAAGAATATTAAATTGCAATGAAATCTCAGAAATGTAGGAATAACAGATTTTTATTAACGATGACATAAATTCTAGTGTTAAACAGTTATACATAATGTAAATTACATCAAATTCAACATGTTACTTATGTAAATGATATGACTTTTTCTGATATGTTGACAGTAGAAATAATGAACAGGTTTATCCAGTCAACGTTGAATGGTATGTAATAAATTGACAGAAATATTTATGCGAACGTTGGGAAAATTGCGAATTCGATTTTGTTTTTTTCATGATACACATATGTAAATGAAACCTATACAGTTTTATTTTCTGAGACGTGGAAACGATTCTTCGATAAGGAATTTTAATTCATGTACAGTTACTATAGTAAACAATATCAATAGAAGAAATCAAAATTAAATTTCGGTGGGCGTCGTGATGATCTGATTATATAGATTAACGTTCTGCGTACAAGCTGGCGATAAGGTTATCATCAGTTAACGGGCAGTTCATAGCTGCCACCCGTCGTATCGAAATTCTACGAAATGAAATTTCAATCACAATAAAACTTTTCATCAATCTAACAGCTAACTCCAGGATTCGAGTAACTCGCAAATGAATAATCACTATGTTGCGAATCATCGCTGCCACGCCCTAAGCCGCAGTTGCATCAACTTTTACTGCAGCTTTATTTTCTGCATCATCGAGGCTAATGATGAGACTTCTTTTCTTCAAGTCAAATCAGGTATACCAGTATATGCGTGACATGGAAAATGTTGAGACAGAGATGAGGGTTCATTGTATTTTACCATCAAGTACTGCGGACGTTTTGAAATCGTGGCCTTCGGTCAGAGATATATAATAATATACGTATATAAGACGGTTTTTCACACTTGATTTAAGTGTATAAAAAATGGTTACACTACCTGTTATCGATGAATTGACTGGGGTACAAGCGTTAGAATAATCAAGGAAAAATGTCTTCATCGATAACAATTTACTTTGGAATTGAAATCACGGAGAAGGAATATTTGTGGCTATATTTTTTTCGTGTTGCAATGGGTCATGAAAACACAGATGAACGGAATTGACGATAAATTTAGTAACCGATCCGTTGATGGCTGAGACAGAAGTATTTTCGATTTCGTTAGGGCTGTCTCATATGCACAAGTCATACACCTAATACTCTTCAAAGTGCCCTCATTTAATGATCTGATTCCAACAGCAGGTAGATGATAAGGATGAGTTGATAACAAATGCTCGTGGAGGGAAGTTCTATGAACTGATCTTTGTCATACGCGTTGTGCAAGAGACATAGGCTTCTGGAGTTGCGTAACTAACGTCAGGATATTATTATTAATACGAACTTCCACAATCGTTCTACATAATTGACAATATAATTGAAAAAAAGATCCGTTATATTATACACGTATATCTGAGTATCAAGGAGAAGACTTGTTGCAATTCATTCGTGCAAAGCCGCATGTATTATACGTATGGTAAACCCTCATCCTAGCACGCAGTCTGATGAATGAAGAATGAAGAAAAAATGAACGAATGAAGTAAGATAACCACACCGTAGGGGAGACCGGGGCTAGTTGTCACACGGATTAGTTGTCACAGTGTCCATATCTTCACCACCAGATAATAGGTCGAACCGCGCTATAGATTGGAGTTGTAGTTCGATGTTTGAAACAAATTTATGTCGTTAAATTGAATATCGCATCATATGCGGCCTCGCAGTTATCGATAAACTGAAATCGGACCGGATAAGTAATTATTTTCCATCTTCTAATACATTTGTTTCTCATTTTCTATATAGGCCGCCTTGAGAAATTTCGCTGTACGATATTCGGAAAGGTTATTCTTAACGCTTTCATTGGATGTACATATTGTTGATATTTGAATGGCGGGTCAGCAAGGTATGCAAATTTTTAAACAAAATAGCGGGCTGGGGCAGGTTGTCACGAAATAATTGGGGCAAGTTGTCACGTGTAAAAACTCATCCCATTTTGACTTCACCGTGGTTTTTTTTAGTTGAGATCAACTTTCTCAGGTTTTACGGAGTCTGGGTGGAATTTCGCACGGTTTGTGGGGTTTTCGGAGTCTACGTCGACTGTTTCGTGGTTTCCAGGAGACAATACAATGGGACCCGTTTTCGCGATTTAAAATACTCGGGACAACTTATTATACCCCCGGGTCTGTGACAACTTCCCCCGCCGCGGCCGCGGGGTAGGTTGTCACACTCCGGAAATTTTGTAGGGAATTCGAAAAAACCTACTCAGACTTGCTTTAGAATAACCAAAAATTTTTTTTAGGTGCGCAAAGAATGCATCTACAATACTCCATGTCAAGATTTGGAAAACAAATTTCAAAAAATTTTAAGAACTAAAGAGTACAAAGTGTGACAACTAGCCCCGGTCTCCCCTACAAGTACAATCTTTTTTTATGAATAGCTGGTTCAACTGCATTTAGAATGAAAACTTATCAGGATAATTGCTGCCTCACTCTGATTTGAAAAAAAAATCTAAAGCGCAGTAACCATTTAGTAATAATTATCAAAATCTCATCCTCTGATGTTCTAATTATTACCACGAGCCAGACTTGATTGTGTGAGATAACAAGGAAGCGTGCTCATAATTGCTTGCAATGAACACGAGAACAAAAAGACTGCATGTGACCCACAGCAAAACAGACTGCACTCTCTCAGTCTCGCCACATCCAGGATCGCAGCGTTTTTAGAAGGTACTTTTCGATAGCTTCCTCGGAAAATCTTCCACCATTCCGTCTTCACAGTCTGAGGTAAGGTGAGCCCGGTGAGTCAAGCTCGTCAGTCGAGGACGGGAGTTCGTGAGAAGAGTCCACGAAGAGTTTAATCAGGATTGCCACCTCATGCTCACTACTCACCCGGAGATTCTCGCGTGGGGGGGGCAGACTGAGTAGCACAAAAATTTGGAACACGAATTAGACGGCTTTTCATTTAAATACAATGCTATTTATTGCACCGTAAATAATATCATATCGTTTCAGAAAGTCAAGTGCAATCACAACAAAACTTAAAACTACACATAAAACTGCCTACAAACGTTTGTACGATCGATTGACGAGTTATAAATACGCAAGATTTTCACTGGTCAATTCCAAGTAACTATCGAGGCGACCGAAAATACGATAAATTTTGTTAATTATCTTTGAATTTGAGCAGTATTGTAACTCCAGATGTAACCGTGCTCCGAATAAAATAAGGGCCCTTACGAAATGACAAAGGCGACACGTGAGACCACGTTTAAGGTTCAAAGAATGTGTGTTTATTCAGCAAGTGAATATACTCGTTCACAGTTTGAAGTCCGGGACAAGAATATTTTCACAAAAATTCTGGTTGAGGCAGCAACCAATCAATTTAGATATTCCATATCACTCATTTCTATCAGTGATTTACCCAGAATACTAAGTTCAGGGGCGTCTCGTTATGATCACCCCTGACAAACGCTTATTTAACGGGTACGTTCATGACAGTATAATAAACGAAAAACCTCAATGAGTCATACGTTTTACCCGGAGATTTAGTTTTCAACCCGGAGTAAAGTAGCCAAAACCTGGAGTCTCCCGGAGAGGTGGCAACCCTGGGTTTAATATACACGTAACGTAGGAACCCGTACAGGCTACCGCGGCTACCACCGGCGGTGACCGGCCGTTGCCCCCTTGGGTCCCGACTGGGCCTCATGCCCATGCCAGCCGCGCCGGGTCTTTACCAGGCTTCACTGAAGCTGGGACTTACCCCAAGACTTGAACGTCGGTCGCTCGCCGATCGTGACCCACGATGACGGTCTCAGGGTATTGCTTGACGCCGCGCGTCCGTATAGTCGCGGAGCGTGAGGACGTTTGTTGGTCAGGCCGAAAATACTAACGTCCATTATAGTATGCAGTGACGACCGGCATGCCGAGGGTCCATTGTCCATGCATTCGGTATTATCGTTCACGTCTGGTACTTCCAACGCTCGTCAGTATTGTTTTCGTCATATTTGATTATGTTCAATCGGGAAGTGCACGATACGCTTTGCTTTTCAATTAGCAGTAGATAACTATTAATAGTACGGACGCATATGTCTGTGGTATTTACGATATGTTTGCGCACTGACCCGTGAGACCGTAATCTTTGAACCAATGACCTTGGGAGAAATGCCGAAACTTGACCACTAGACATACATCGCAGGCCTAACAATTCCGGACCTGTCATGGTCGTGGTTTCGCGCTGAACGCCTTTATCTTCACCTCATTTATCTTGCAAATAATTCTTTCAAAATCTATAGATTGACACCATTTGACCAAGTTTATTATCGCCGTCCGTTGAAGGCTGATCGCCTGTCGTTTCGGACGTTCGATTATTAATCGATAAGAACTTTACAACTGGTCAAGTATGATTTGGGAATTTCTCATAGGTACGTTGAGAATTTTAAAATCGTACTAAAGAGCGAATGGGGTACAACAAGTAAATGGGCTAGAACTACGCGGAATGCATTTGTGTACACGTTCAATTGGTCAGAGATAACGCTGAGCGTTGATAATAGTAGAGGACTGGCATTCTAAAAGTATATAGTCATTGTGAACTGCTCACGTACAAGTGCACTAGATATCATTCATGGTGATGCATAGTGCACGACGGGGGAACGTCATTCATGCAACAGGTCCTGAATCAGTCTAACGTTAATAAAGTGCGCTACCAATCATCGGTCTTTGTGACGTTTAGGAGGTTAGATTAGTGGCGAGGGTCGAGATTAGCGGACCTCAGCAATCGCAATTAAATAGGGGCAAATTCTATCCATCAAATCTGTTTTGCAAAACTTATTACGCGTCATGAGCAAAGGCCGCTAAGCGTATATCCTGAAATAGCTCGCCGTCGACTTTATGCGACTAGGGGAAGGGGGATGATTATCTCGTTATAAATCGTTGTAATCAAACCGAGCTCGAGCTAAGGAGCATTAGAAACCTGTTCGAATCGGCATTCGTCACTTCACAGATATTCAAATGTGAGTCATTTTCGTAACCGCTAAAGATATATACGTAAGCTACGATTCATAGAGCGGCGCACGTGGCGAGAGTCACATCCGCTTACTATGTTTTCACTGGTTTCTATACTTAGCGTCAAAATGTTGCGTCTGAAGAATGACGCACAAGTCACGTGAAACAAAGTTAAACTTTCCGCACTGGGGGATTATTTTCCGCACTGCGCGGAAATGAAGTACTTTACGCATGCTACACATGCTTGGAAAATCATTATACTTTCCAAGTAGGTCTTACAAAATATACTATTGTTCCTCGCGAAGTATCGCTAATACAACGTATGTATGATTGTATCCCCAGCATTGGGAAGAAAAAAAAATTGCAAAAATTATGCTACACATATAGATTTTACCAACAGTTTGAAACTGTACGTGAAATTATTTTCATTCTAAGGCCGTATTGTATACTATATGGTTAAAACGACTTTTGGCTATTGCGACAGCCATTCTTTCAACTGCATTATCAAGCAAGGCACTGATTATAAATTGATTGTAGATTGTAGTATTAGATTGATTATCAACTGTCGTGTAAAAAAAAGGAACAGATCGAGAACCGTTTAATAGACTTTGAGATTACCTTGAAGCACACATGTATTGTAATCTCGCGTCATGCTATTCGAGTTATAAAAGTTATATTATGAATGGACCAGTCGATACTATATTATAATGTGCGTAAAAGTTAATTTGATTAAACATGCGACGAATGAAGTATGAAAGTAATAACGTAGAGGGTTACGTGATTTCATGTAACACGTATCAGCCGTGATATAGTGGTATGACGATGCGAAATTCATGTAGTTTTATTGCTGATTGTTACAAATGTAGTTTGTGTCCAAATGAAACATGTTTTTCCTCGTGCATTTGAATAACTGCATATATAGTGTACACAAAGAAAATTAGGTTTGTGAATTCACATAACATAGTATTTTAACAGTTACAAACCACAATTTTGTACTTGGATATTGAGACCTCTGATGAAACTCAAGTTTCCCACAGCGGTCCCACATCAGGTAATAGAGAAAATAATAAATTGTACTTCGAGCCTCTTCCTCAAGATCACAATGTAGTCCCCCTACTTTATGCCGGTTGGCGCCACAAATTTTTAAATAATAAATTATCGGTCATCAACTGTTGATAGATCCGTTCAATTGAATGACAACATAGTGCAAGGATACTAATTTGGGACTGTCGTTATTTGATTCCAGTCGCTATATAGCCTACAGCTTATTATTTACACGCTGTTTCTCGAACTTTTTATTATTTGTCATTTGTCAATTACAATATGGAATGTTCAGTATATTCTTCATACAAATTAATATTACCAGAACCTGCAGCGGATCAGCGAACGCATCAGACACGTATATTTGCCCTGAAAAAGATAGCTGAATATCCTCTCTAAAGAATATTCAATTTTATCCAGTCTTCTGAACGTTTTCTCTCTTCAACATAGCAATATTATCCTTCTAATATCTATTAATTGTCATTTTACCGGGCGTCTTTTACTTTCATGAACTACTCTATCCCCGCAGTTCTTCAGTACATCAACAACAAAAATTATTTCTTAAATTTCCTTTTTTGACCTCATCTTTATTTCACATGTAGTATTCTTAGGTTTCACAGATGTTTTGGGAGGACATTATCTCGAGTCAATGAATTGCAGTGCTTTCCACACAACTTAGACCTTCGTTTTTTATATAAGTTGAGAAAGCATGTAAGCCTTAATTATTGTTCAGATTTCTGAAGAGGGCCCTCTTAAAGGCCGAAACGTAAAAAATTAGAGTTATGACTGACCTGTGAAACCTAAGAATACTACATGTGAAACAAAAATTATACCTATAGTCAGTTATTTCTCTACGGGGCAATAACACAAGGCATAAATCCTACTTTGAAACCACATATCTATAAGCTCTGAATCGTATAAGCTGTGGAACTTGAACAAAAATAATAATTAATAATAATAATAGTAATAAAATTAATGGTATTACATAAAAATTGCGCTAGTGTGACACTGTGTATCGTATTGGAAAATTTGTACATTCATCGCAGTACCTCGTGCAAGCAGAAAGTGAGAAGAATGCTGGTCTCGTGACATTTTCTATGAACAATAATCTACACGGAGTGCATACTAATTACTTACTCTAGTGTAAATTTAAAGGTTATAGAGGCTCGTTGAATAATGTGGAGAAATTCTTATTCGTATTAGGGCTAAGAAAAATATGATTTTTATTTTATTATTACATATCATTATCAATAGACAAAATATTGCCATCAACTATCACTTTTTCTATTACTGCAAAAATAATTAAATCTTAATTCTATTTCTTGCATAGGCAAAGCGCACTCCAATGCTTACCATTCGGCAGAACACATCCATTAGAATTAATCATCGAATGAATAGCATGTAATAATGAAATGTCCTAAGCTAATCAAAAAATGATATCAACTCATATGGCGTATGTTTATTGCAATATTTATTCCAATATTTCTTAACACAGCGTATGGAATGGAAATAAATGATATAAGAAGAACAATGAAACGATAAACGCTATTGGGCTTCAGTGTCTTTGCCTTATTTTATTAGTTCCTTTATTTCATATCATTTTACTAAAAAATGGCATCAACACTCCTAAGGATATTGCTGTGTACATTTTTTAATGTATAATATTCTATACATCTACGCATGAAATATTTCTGGCAATTATCAATATCAGGAATTAAGGGAGAATACTCTAATATTTTGTGCGTCTACATCGAGGAATACTTGGACGATCAAAAAACCCCAACGACATCCGTCAGGTATCAATAACAATAATTGTAATCTCATACCCGTTACATAACTACTTATACGACTTACACAATTCTCTTACTATCTGGTTTTTCAATTATCATTAATTATTATTATGATCATTATAATAATATATGTATTTATTCTACAAGAATACAATATATACGACGGAGTGTGCACTTCTGGCAGTCTTACTTTGAGCATCAATTTGAAAAAAAAAATTAAAAAATTAAAAAAAAACTTGAATCTTGTTTCGGATTTGTTCGAGATTTACGCAGAAATACTTACCGAACAATCCGGAACCCTTACCCGGCGATATATTACGCGTAAGAAAAACAAAGAAATACAGACTTTATTCCAATATAATTTTCCATTATATTTCTACTTATTGGTCCCTTGTGGAATGAAAACTTTAAATGTTAAGACAAATACTAAAAATAGTATGTGTATGTATATATATAGATATTACTACGATAAAAATAATTTTATTAGGGGGTGGCGTGCTGTGACGAGTCCGGCAAAAAACAGAAGAACCAGACGAAAAAAAAACTGAAGAAAAATTGGTACTTCGAAGTCTCACTGTCCACGTAATCTACGATCGTGTGTTTCATGACAGACATATACGAATATAATGAACACAACATGGAAGGACGCTGGTGTAACGTATCGGTGGCGTCTAGTCGCCGAATGGAGCAGGAATGCAACGCGCTATGAGAGCCACTGGTAGCCGTGACAAAGGGCCGCATATAAACCATCGCTTACGGTTTGCCGTGATTTTCCAAGAACTACGGAGCGCAAGGGCGTAAACAAAGATAGGAAGGGCAAAAACCGTGTGCAGCCGGCCTGTGGACAGGTACGGAAGCCGTACCATCTGCCCATCCTAGCTTCAGCTGAACTCGGAGCATGGCTAACCAGTCTTTGTGAGAATATAATTTTCTATATCCACCCATTCGAATGTTTCAAATAAAATACCCTAATGCGATTTTATAAGGCGAGGAGTGTCTGGTCTTAACAAAAGGACGCCGCCCCCTATATTTATCACAATTAGAGCATAAGGCAAGGTCTCTAGGACTTGTAATAATGAATGATGATATGGTCGCATGTTTTCTGTGTATTGGTAATTTGAAACTGCATCCTCGAACCTCGCGCGAAAACTCTAATATAAACGAATGGTCGAGTCTAATTGATTACACGGGGTCCTTGCCGTCCAACTTGTCGGCTAGATCGGCTACAAGCTCTTTATAAATCAGAGGATCGATGTTCTTCCCGAGCTGATAAAGGACGAACCAGTCACCGATTTGGCACTTCCGTGCGATAGTCTCGATCTGGGTGTGCGGCGATAGGCGGGCTCTGGCGCGAAGGAGGATGAGTCGCAGCTTTGGCCCAACGACGACCGCGGCGCGGTAGGCGAGGCTAAGTCCGCTCAGGACGGCAAGGATTATAAACCAGAACCATAGAAAGACGTAGATCTTCTCGTTGACGATGTTGAGGGGCAGGACACAGAGGCCATCGTACTTCTCGATACTTCCGGAGGCACCATATTTGTTAAACGTGCACTTGGTAACCTTAGGGAAAACCTTTGACATCGGATCAATTCTCTCTTCCGGTTCCATTTCCGTGAATTTAACAACGTCTGATCCGTAGGTACTGAATTCACCGTCCAGGAAGAAGTCCATGAAGAAAATCTGACCGACAACGTTGACAAAGTTCAGTACCTCGCACAGGAAGAATCTGAACGCGTAGAAGTTCTGGGTGTGCATATTCGTGGTGAAATAATCAACCAGTAGCTTCTTACGGTCGGCTTTGCACTCGTCGTTAACAACAGGACAGTTCAGGTCAAGAACCAACATCTTGATGCGTCCGCCCTCCCACGACTTCCACAGGTATCGCGGGACGTAGAACAGTATGGCTTGGAAGAATAGCGTGAAGCATACCCACTGGTAATATTTGTGGTATTTTATTTCGTCTCCCGGGTTGATATTCCCCACGCCAGGTTGGACAATAGTCTTACCGACAATACCACCGCGGTTCGGTATGGTGAACGTCGAGTAGATCCAACAGTACGTGTCCATTACATTAAGCGGAATTCCGTCCACTATACAGTCGATCGGGTCGCCGATATATTGTCTCGATGTGACAAGCAGGCTAAAGGCAATTAAAATAATTACCGTCGCCTTGTAGTGTAGCCGAAATACATTGTTGTCTATGCATACCGAGTCGAGCTTCAGTAAGCCTTTCACTGAACCAAAAACGTCAAACATTCTGCCGTTATTATCTTATTTAACCAGTCCCACACTTTCACTATCTACTAACGTTTACAACACTAATCAATTGTCTTATTAAACTTTACGTTTTTCGATACATTTGAGCGCGCGCACTGGCGTAGACTGTTTGAGACGTATACAAGCCAGCAGTCCGACGAGTTGTTCGCTTGCCTCTTGTAGCCGGGTCGTCTCTACCCCCCGACCCGTTGCGTCCCTCGCCACGAACCCCTCCCCCGGTCCCCACAGAACCAGTCCCCCCTGTCGAGCGTTTGTTCATTCTTCCCCTCCTAGTCGCACTTCCCCTTTTCTTAGGTCCCCACTAGCAGCATCGGATACTGGCGCGCATGCGCCCGGGCCAGTATGCCGATCCCGTTACCATGGCGACCGATGTGGTGGTTAAACTTTCCGTAACTTCGCTTCAGGGCCCAGATATTAACATTAATTCGACTGTATTATAGTAGCGTGGATGCATTGCTATCGCCACGCGGTACCTACCGTCCTAGCAGGTGGTTCGACGCTTCAAAATTCATTCAACGTCAAAATCGAATTATGTTTAGTTTATTTATCCCATGCCACGATAGGATTTAGTGGAATTAACGGATCTGACGATGTTTTTGTCGAAATTACCATATTTTAGCATCTTGAAATTGCATGTAACTGAAGCTCGTACGTCGCCCCGACCTGCTGGCTTCAACAGCCCGCATCCTTCCTGTTACATATTTCAAATTTTTATGTCGACGCGACGCTTCACCACAAACGGCCTCGATGCTGAAACCCTGTAGAGTGTAGCGTATGTGCCTCTGAAAATTACTTGCACCGTGATTCCTGGAGATTCATTGTGCCACAAAGGACGGGGGGGATTCTGCGAGTTCCACTAATCATACAAGCAATGCGCTTTTAGGAATAAGGTACTAGCCTGTGAATCTCGTATTTCCTTTTACACCAACGGGGTTGACCGGATCAAATCCTGAAGTACCGAGAATCATTTCCTTGGATACTATTTTGCATTGAGATTTGCGAACCTCACTGCTCGTTCGGTTACACAGATAAAATCATAAACAAGGAACATAATTGTTCACGATGGCAGATTCAAGTGTCAAACATAACCAACGATGTTTAATTGTCAACATATAGAAGTAAGGATGACATAATGAGGGGATAGAATTCACACGTAACGCAAACGACCGCCGTGATATAGATAATTAAAAACATGTGTTCCGCATCTACTCGTTACCTCGAGTTAACCTAGTTGTCGTGCGAGTGTAAACCTACCAGCATATATGAATAACTACAAGCCAGTGTTTATATACACTGAAAAAAATATCATAAATAGCAAGAAAATTGTATTTCATCCAAATGTATATGTATGTACTTGGATCAACTAAAATATCATTAAATCAAATACAATTTGTTGAATCAAACAAAATTTTCTTGAATTTTTTACGATATTTTTTTCAGTGTACGCTGAAACAATTATCACCTGATTATCGGGTAATTTCTAACTTGTATTCGTGTGAATCATTCATGGGAATGTGTTCGAGTAGAAAGTAAGTTTGAACAATTAAACGGTGTTCGACACGCGCATATAACACTGATGCAAATTCTAATTCATGCAGTTCCTACAACGAGTTTTCATGTATGGGAATTTAAAAATATATAACCCAATGTGCTATTATTATCACATCATTCTACACACTTCAATGCCTCTCAGCTGATACTACAATTATTTTAGAACTTTCTTGGTTTCCGAAGTCGATAAACAAACTCTTTTTTGACGTTTCGCCCCGGAGGAGGGCCCTCTTCAGAACTGTAAAAGACACAACAGTATTAATCGATAAGAATTTACATGACATAAGTTTGTAAGTATGCTGTTTCTTCCCTTTTTTTCTTTGTAAAATTGTATACTAGATGTTTATAAAATAAAATATTACATTTCTGAAGAGGGCCCTCTTCCGGGCCGAAACGTCAAAAAAGAGTTTGTTTATTGACTTCGGAAACCAAGAAAGTTCTATAATACTTGAGGATAAAGTCACAAAATAGTATATTTCGATACGAGTGCGAAAAACAACTTTCGCACATGTATCGAACAAAATTTTTCATCACAAACGCACGTAAAGTCCGATTACACGCACGCTTGCGTGCGTAAAATCGAACTTTACGCACGGCGTGCGGAAAAGAAGATTTATTATTACTACAATTATTATTTGATTGCAGGAAAATAAAATTGGTTTCCAAATAAAATGTGATGATGACCTTTTTTTATTTCGCAGGCATTTTTATGGAACACTGATTATTTCTACATAACAAAGTGATTTTGTCAGATTCTTAGATAAAAATGTTCATAATGGAGCTCGTTGATAACGTTAAATAAAGTGCAGTAAATCATGACTCCTGAAGTCTGCAAAATTGCACGTGCGCCTCGAGGTGCCTAGTAAGCGGTATACGGGCATGTTTAATACGAGTATACTCGCAATCATATAGAACGTTGCCATGTCATTTGAATCGTAGTCTGCTATATTTTTGTTATGATTCGCGATTTGAAATCTAGCATCTGAGACCTCTGTCACCGAACAATGAAACCTATGATGTTATTGTCTCCGAACGATCGTCATCTGATTGTGAATATCAATGTGAAAGAAATAAATGCTAGTACCTATAAACCAGTGTTTAGCAAATCGTTCAAATTAGGCTAATCTTTTTAACATTTCTCGGCCATCGTTGGCCTGTATTAGTTATTTTCTCGACTGTCGGTCAATCATTAACATGGGTATGTCGATGCCTTAGCCTATCCGGAGAAATAGGTCGACGCAAAATCCTACGAGCAGATACACTCGCCGATGTACGATTGTTTCTGCTCCGAGTTATAACGCAGCTCTTATCAGCAGCAAAAGTAACAACGTCGATTATAAACGTGCAGCGACGCAACACTACGTCCATGAGAACTGTATAAATTCAAAAAGCTCTCTCTACATTGTTTAATCAGGCCGGTTCTTGAAAAATATTCAGACCGGAGACGACATGTCTGGGCCCTGGGATGTTTACTTAAGGCTTAACTTTTACAACGTGAACGTATGACAAACTGTGTCCACGCCTATCATTGAGTACCTAAGCCTCCTCTCATCATGTTTACGAGTTACGCCATAAGGGAAGACTATTTGATCAAAGGCTCTGAAAGCTGAACATAAAAACATGGGTAAATTTCACATTTTCAACATTTTTGTTCAACTTTCCGTGTTCTGTTTTCAGTAATAAGCGAATTTACTGTAAAAGTTGAGTTTTTACTCATCCAGGTTTTGTCGTCTAAAAAATCACCTCGGACCATTTTCACTTAGACGTCTGGGGGGTGTGTATGTACAATTTTTGTACATGTGATCAATTTTTTGGTCGGACGATATCTCGAAGACGCGTGATAACCAGATTGAAAAAAAAAAAAAAATTATGATATCTTGAGAACGAATGAAAATTTGTACTAGAAGGTTTTTGTGGTCGCAGGTCAGGAATCTGATATGAAAGTACCAGGATTCTGATTGATATTGATAGGTGGTAACCAACGGTTTTTCCAGTCCCAACTACGAATTTGTCGTTGATTTTGATTTTGATCACGAAAGAGTGGGAAGTTCAAACGCTGGTAGCAGCCATTGTAAGTCATCTTGTTTGTTCCGGACTGTTCGCAGAATGATGAAATGGTGAGATTGACAGTTTGAAAGAGTTATTCATTAAATTAAACAATCATGTTTTATGGATTTATCATTTCGTTGTTTTTGAGTATAAGTATACCACGATCGGAAAATACCCCGATTCTGTACTGCTAAAAATAGTCTCAATAATTCCTAAAGATGATTGATAACAAATAAAAATAAATTTTTTGAACATACGGTCTCTACATTTTTTTCTTCCCTGCGATAATTATAATTATGTTCTGGGTAGGTAGGTACAGTCATACGTTCAGACCTAGAACGTTATTGCTGATTAGGAACGTGAAATTATCTCAAATACACGTCACTTTATTATTTCTGTGTTGATTTTTTTTCTAAGATAACGATAAATATCACGATTAATAACGATGATGACGTGATAATTATTTCGAGAACGTGATTAAGTACAAAAATAATCTTATAGTTTATTTTCATAACCTATGAATGTCTATCAACCACGGTCCTGTGGCGCAACGGATAACGCGTCTGACTACGGATCAGAAGATTCCAGGTTCGAATCCTGGCAGGATCGAAAGAAACTTTTTTTTCATCAAATTAATATTCACGTATACTTAGTAATTGAAAATTTGATGAGGTTTGGCGTTCGTTCTGAAAAATAGTCGTATTATGAGATAGAGATTAACGTTGCGTATACATGATGCGTGGACAGAGAAAAGAATAATTATGAAAATGGCTAACCTTTCAGATTCAGGTATGGTCTAAGGGTTGAGATTTGTCTCTGATCGTTATGATTACTTTCATTTATTACTCGCAAGTCAGCTTCTCTATAATGACGGGTTCTCAGTGCCGAAAGAAATAATTACATTTTACGATCTGGGCCTCCGGCAAAAGACAGAAGACGGTAATCTCCTGGTTAGCTACCTACCTATATGAACTTTTACTGCCACCACATTCTTCGAGTAAGGACTGTGCGAAATCGTCAAGATTGGTTTCACTGCGTGCCGAAGTATATGTCTTTTGCGAGGCATGATAAACCTGTAGCCTTTCATTCGAAATAATCTCATTCGGCGTAAAACAATTTCCCTTTTTTTTATCATATCGAAAGGCCCAATCGTGAGTCTAAATTTCTCTTAGTATTGACAGCCTGCTTTTAGTTCAGGTATTCATGGTCAGCCATATTCCACGAATTTAGGTACTTATTGTTCTGAGGTATGGATTCTGGAGCATTTATATCTTGGAAAGTTGAAAAACAAGTTGCACAATTTAATACTATAATGTTAATTGTACACAATGGTGATGAACTTAGGACGTGGATGCAAAATGGCTTTTCTCTAAATTTGAATCAGTGTATATATCTACTGATCCAAATTTAAAGAGTTGAGTTGGATGGAGATTCAGTAGAACTTAAGTCCTTCTTGCGCTCAAGTTTTCAACTGTAGTAATCGTTAAGACTATACTACTGGCTGTAAAACTTCAAAGCCATATTTGGATACGTGGAAATAGTATATTTCGATACAAGAGGCCAAACGAGCGTTTTGCGCACTGCGAGTCTGAAGGCACAAGCCGAGGCGGAGCCGAGGCTTCGTGCGGTCTTCAGACGAGTAGTGCGCAAGAAGCGAGTTTGGCCTCGCGTATCGAACACTGTTTTTCTTTATGAATGTAATGCAAGATCCGAGATCTTGCCCACCGTTTACGGACGTCCGGAATGGCGGATTGCAGCACTGTGCACGGGGGCGATGCGCGGTATCCTTTCACCGGTAGGCAAAGTACTTTGCCCACCGGTGAAGGGATTTTGCGCATCGCCCCGTGCACAGTGCGGCAATCGGCCATTTTGGGCGTCTGTAAGCGGTGGGCAAACGAGGATTTTGCATGCATGTGTAAAGAAAAATAGTATGAAGATGAATGAGTAACAGGTTAATTCTGTACCAACTGCAGTTATATGAACTCATATCATTTCACAATTCCTCAGGAAACAACGATTCTGCGGTAAAGCTGCTACACGCTAACAATGGATAACGCAAGTGGAAAACTCGGATGACTAGGAAATATCGGACTCTTCCAAGCACAAGAAATTATATAAATTATATATGGAATGAAATAATAGTAACGGGCGATCGTACGGTAATTCCCTCAGAGTAAATTCTACGACTTACAGTGAAAGAAATTTTATTGCAAAAAGTACAATAGCATATAGTATTTTAGGGCAAACGAGGCCCAACCATAAGTATTCCTATGATTATAGGACATTATACTAGTTTGCTAGTAATAATTGCTATAGACTATTGTAATTCTTGCTTCACAGGATCATATTGATACATTCATGTATAGCAAGAATTACAATAGTCTATATAGCAATTATTGCTAGGGAAATAGTATAATGATCTATAATTATAGGAATACTTATGGTTGTACCTCGTTTACCCCTAAAATACTATATTTTATTGTACGTATACTATATACATATGCTACTGTACTTTTTGTAATAAAATTCCTTTCAGTGTACGGCTCACGTTTTATTTGTCGGGAATCTCCACAGGATGTCTTGCATCGACGTAATTTCATAATGTGAGGAAATATCATGCAGATTCACATATTCTTCTTTGGGATAATTCGAATCAAACCGCTTTTGACACAATCCATGGATAACTCTGAACTTCGCTACTTTTTAGCTGGTGTAACTGAACTTTTTGGAAAGACTTTTACTGCGTATAATGAATGCACGTTGGTGCCATTATTCTTAGTTATGTTGCTGAAAATAGATAACATTTTTGGGAGGTCTCGCCACAGAAATTTTTTTCCTTGAAAAGCATTTCTTTGTTGAAGAGGTTGATGTGACCAAATTTTGGAGATTCTCAATTAGCATCATATTGATGTTACAAATCTCTCGAAGTGGGTGAAGGAGGGAATAATTGTAAAACAGGGTTTGACTATACAATACTCAGGTTTTGTAAGGCACGATAGTTCGTTAACGAAGTGCCTTAGAAAAAAAAAACATCGAGAAAAAGGTCGGAACCCAGGTTTTTTGTGGACGCGATTTCAGCCCAAAGCGTTGAACCTATTCGGCTAAAACTTGCACAAAGTACTGTTTTTCCTGAGCTGATGCAACAATGAGTTTTTCACCACACCTGCACGGAAAGTACGACTTTCGGCCCGCTGCGTGAACGGGAAGTCGTGCTTTCCGATGCAGGGGGTGGTGAAAAATAGTACACAACTCACGGGAGTGAAAAAGGCCATCCCAAACTGCGTTCTTGCCACCCTCGCCTTCGGCTCGGGTGTCAATCTCACATGCAGTTTGGAATAGCCTACTTTCCCTCCCTAGGTGTGTAATATACTATTTCAACCCATTCTAACTTTCGGTTTCGAAACGGCGAACGTCGACTTTGTCATTTTGAGGCAAGAAGAAGAACTTCGAAACTTTTTATAGATTTTTCGACCTCATGGTTAGATTTTTATCGATATATTCAATAGGTTTTTGTGAAATGAATTACAGTCGAGCCAATGAACCAATTTGGCTGAAATTTTAACAGGATAATAATCTTTTCAGCTCAATCCCACTTCAGCTATCCAAATTACAGTTGCTTACTTCGTCTCTTCCGTTTTGGGATATGTACATAATATTATGTACATAACATATGAAGAAGAAAAGAACCGTGCGTTCCTGCCTGCAGCAAGGAAGCGATGGGCTTTTTAGAAAAAAAACGACCAGTTTTCTCACGTTCCTTGGGCTGAATTATTAATAAAAAAAATACATCGTATTTTGGTCTGATTCTTATCGTAACTCATTCCGGTGGTACAAATTGTTTCAATATTGACTTATTTCGAAGGGACAGATGTTGTCAGCCATAAGCACTCACATTTTAAACTTTACAGGCAACGTCGTGCACCTAGATATATGATACCTCCTCAAATATTGACAAATTCTATTGCGCCTATACTATAGCGGAGATGACTTTTTATCGGCAGCACGAATCGTCAAAATTCCACAGGTTCCATCCTTCGTCTCAAGAAGTAGATACATCAACACACGTTCTCAAATAAAATGACCAATTTGCAATTTTTATTTTCTAAAATGCGAACAAAAATTTTAGGAAAATTATGTCCACTTTTGAATTGGGGCTTGAATAATGGTATTGGAACAAAGGATTTTCAGAATATTCTTAGAATTTTCAAAAATGTCGATCTGTTTAAATTTTTAAAGGTGCGTGAATTAACAGTTATGGACAAGAATCTGAAAAAATGTCAAAGTGTTTTTGAAAGTGATTTCATCCTGAACTGATGTTTCAAACCTTTTTTTTTATTTTTCATGCCCGAGAAAAAGACCCTCACGTTACTGGAACAGCAGTGCCACCGCCTGGGTTCCACCAGACCGAACACCGTGAGGGTGCATACTTACTTTCACTAGACTTGGATGCCTACGTACACACTGATGCCCACGCAATCGGTTTCACACACTATCTTGCGGTGCACAAGCCTCAGGTATACAGGTATACTGTAATAGTGTATCTATAAAGTAGTTTGCCCTGGGAGCGTGATAAAATGCCAAAACCATAGTCTGCTGCGAGGGGCCGTCCACTCAAGAATCGATTCTCAATGAATCGCTGATTCTCTTTGATTTTTTCTGATTCGGTATTATTTTAGACTCGAAACCTGATTCCGGAATCAGAAAAGTGAGAAATCGGATTCCGACTGAAGAAAATGTAATCGACTGATTCTGATCGTTGCGCGCACTCAACCGCGTGAGTATGACTGATTCCAGTTGATTCCGGCTGATCCCGGCTGATCCCGGCTGATCCCGAAGCAGTTCTTCATGATCATGCATTGAGTTCATTGATTCATTGCTGAACTGCACTGTCGCCCGCGTCTCTTTTTTCACTTGCGACCTCGCTCGCAGCTTTAAATTAAAAATAATATCGCGTGTCTAATGACATAAGGACGTAAGCGCCATTATACGACGTTTTGCTGTTTATAATGGCATAAAGTCGTATAATTTTTTTTTTTCACGCCAATCGCTCTGAAAACGTTCCAAACCTATAGATCAATTGAAATTACGAGATCGAAAAATGTAAGTGCAAAAGGTCGTAAGTTGGGCGCTTACGACCTTCTGCAGTTACCTATGAATATTTTTTATCGAAATTTTCGAAACGGCGCCGATTTCGATTTTTCTTTGCGTTTCACGAGTTTTTACGGCTATTTGAAAAAATCGTGAAAAAAAAAATAAAAAAAAAATTGGCGCTTACGACCTTCTGCAGTTTATACGTACGAATATCTTTTATCGAAATTTTCGAAACGACGTCGATTTCGATTTTTCTTTGCGTTTCACGAGTTTTTACGGCTATTTGAAAAAATCGTGAAAAAAAAAATAAAAAAAAAATTGGCGCTTACCACCTTCTGCAGTTACGTACGAATATTTTTTATCGAAATTTTCTAAACGACGTCGATTTCGATTTTTCTTTGCATTTCACGAGTTTTCACAGCTATTTGAAAAAAACGTGAAAAAAATTTTTTTTTAATTGGCGCTTACGACCTTCTGTTTTTATTTTGTTTTTTAATCTTCCTTAAAAATTGTAATGAAAGAACGACGTATCCGCCCAACTTACGACCTTTTGCACTTACATTTTTCGAACTCGTAATTTCAATTCATCGATACGTTTTGACCGTTTTCGGAGCGAATGACGTGAAAAAAAAAAATTATACGACCTTTTGCCACCAAAATCGCGTTTTTGGCGCTTACGACCTTATGCCATTAGTCACGCGATATTACAATTGATGAAATAATATTATCATCAAAATATTTTTATTTGCAGCTTGAAACATTTGTAAGTACTGATATTTCAAAGTTTATGTAAAAAATTATGGGTTTTAAATTTTTGGAAGTTTCATAAATGTTGCAAGTGTCGGAATTGGAAGTTTTTAACAATTTAAAGTCAATTATATGTTTTGAAGAATTTCGCTATTATGTTTTGAAATTTATTAAGTCACGAAATTTTTTAGATGTTTTAAATCTTCAAGTTCAGAAACCTAAAAGTTCGGCAATTTCAATATTCTAATTAAAATTTGGTCTCGGATTTGGCGAACTTGAATGAATTTGAAAGTGTTCGAGCATGACACAATTCTTGAAGTAGTAATGTTTCGGAATTTTCCGAGCCGAAGACGAGACTCGGGACCGATCGGGACGAGACCTCGGACGAGACGACTGGTACAGCCGAGGGTACAGCGGTATGCTGATCCTGCTGATCCGGCTGATTCCGACTGATTCTGACTCAGCAAGACTCTGAATCTCTGAGGCTCGCTCGAACTCGCCCAGATCCACAGTGAGCCGTAGTGATTCTCTGTGATTCTCTGTGATTCTCTGTGATTCTCTGTGATTCTTTTGAATTATGTGATTTCTAAACCTTTAAAACATTTTTCTGGATCTTGATGATTTTGAACATGATTCTTTTAAACCTTCCGACTCTGGATCGATTCGAAGAATATAAAATCATTGATTCCTTGAGTGGATGGCCCCTCGGTCTGCTGATAGGGCCAAGCTGGACACAGGCACGAGGTACACTGAAAGAAATTTTATTACAAAAAGTACAGTAGCATATATAGTATAAGTACAATAAAATATAGTATTTTAGGGGCAAGCGAGGTACAACCATAAGTATTCCTATAATTATAGAACATTATACTATTTCCCTAGCAATAATTGCTATAGACTATTGTAATTCTTGCTATACATGAATGTATCAATATGATCCTGTGAAGCAAGAATTACAATACTCTATAGCAATTATTGCTAGGAAACTAGTCTAATGTCCTATAATCACAGGAATACTTATGGCTGGGCCTCGTTTGCCCCTAAAATACGATATGCTATTGTACTTTTTGCAATAAAATTTCTTTCACTGTACATATCTGGGGAGCCGAAAGATTTAAGAGTGCAGTGAAGCTTTCAACGGGGATCTGTAGTTCGCAGCAGCTGTTCGGCTTGAGTTACAAACAAGACGTGTCGTTGTAAGCTGATGAATCTTGGGACGTGATATGCTTTATGCAACTAACAGTATCATCTGCAGGCTCTGTGAACCGGAGCGCAAATGTTAATCGACGCTATAAATAAACTCAGGTTAAATAAGTTAATCCGCTATGACTGCACTTAACTAGTCACGCTCGCGTTCACTGAGATCTATAAACTCTATATTGAACTGACAACGTGTTGAAAAAACACAATAAAAATCAAGCCCACTATGTATTAGATTCACACACTTTGTTCACCGAGTCATCCTAACTAGTTAGAGTCCGAACTAATTTCCAAGATCTCGCAGAATGTAAGAGAAGAAAGGATTTTTTTTTAATTTTAATTTTTTTTTTTTTTTGACTTGCACATCATATATAATTACGGAAACAGTCCAGTTAACGTTGCAGAATTAGACATACCTACTGTGGAAGCTATTGTGAGCTGTTGGAAGTGGCGCGATTTTTACAAGTAAAAGTGCATGTGTCCGTTTTGCCGTAGAGAAGTTTCCGATGCTCCGGCGGAGTAATCGGCTCTGAAGGGCAGGCCATGATGGAATGAAAGGAACGTGAGGTATGGCCTCGCACTAAGGTTTAATTGAGCTTTCATCCTTCTCTAACAAATAATATAATACTTAACGAGATTATGTATGTGGATATAAGCTGTACTTTGTTTGTTTTAGAATTCACACATCAAAATTGTTTCGACTGTGAGTGAATTCCTGCATGAGGATGTAGACAGCAGCTAAAACGGAGGTATTCTATGGGTATATAAAGCATATACCTCGCGCGGTATAGGGTCTAAAAGATGGGTCAAATGATTAGTAAAGATGGAGAAGTCGCTTCTGGGCTTCCATACAGCACGTCCACGCCAACTCCTGCGCGTCCTAATGTAGGGTTATACATCACATCATTTATAACTACATGTATGGTTCCAGTTGGTTTTGCCTTATTAGACGCCTGTTTTCAAAAGTCTTATATAGTAGTTATACGTACCTATTCAACCATACTTAATAGTTATATGCCAAGGTTTTCCAAGATTAACGGGGCTCTCTCACTATCGTTGCACACCTTCAATTTTTTTGTCCTGTCCGATATTGCATGTGTGCGTGTGTGTTTTTTCAATATGTTTTGAAGCTTTAGCCTATAGTTGCAGTCTGAAAGGGTAGAAAAATGCGAGAAATGGATCGGGATGCTATGATGTTTGCTCGTGAGACTTTTCCAAGACCGCTGAAGAGTAACACCTCAACGAGAGTTGGCAAAGAGCCTCCTACTTGAAGCCCCTAACAAAGCAGGACTGTTGGCCGTAGCAATTCTTCGGTCGTCTGGGACCTGGTAGTAAATTTCTCGCTACTAATTTTCTCGCACCGTCAGAGTAACCGAAGAAAAAAGCCCGGCCCCTTCAGCAATGCATATGGAAAATGTTTACGTTACAGCTCAACGATTTGCAGTACTCATTTTTATTCAGCGTGGACCCATAAATTGCAGGAATGAAAAATATCGAAGTTTACTTCGGTTGTCACCTACGGAATCCACCAAACTGTAGCCAGCGGGATGTGCGATATCCCATACTCTTTGGCACATCTTGATGCACAACGGCCCATCTTCGATATATAAGTGCATGCGCACACATTCACGAGGGAGCCGACACACAAACTCAGCTGCGTAAACGCGTGCGTATACCTATACATGCCACCCTAACGTGCACACTTCCACGCGAGTATATCTGTACTTGTCGTTGGCGCAGTCAGTCAGTCGTGTGGTTCTCATGGCAGACTACGGCAATAGTGGGGTCCGCGGGGGAGGGGATTGGGCCCGGTTTTTCTGGTTCAAGGCTCGCAGCTACTCTGCCACAGGCCCCCAGGTATTCCAGGGCTCGATTTGCCGGCGCAGGCTCTTCGCTTGCCTTGGTTCGTGGGCTAACCGTGGGCAATCGGGTCGTCGGTGGAGACAGCGGGGGTGGTGCTATCCGGGCGTTTGTCTCCCAGGGAAGTCAGACTTACGCAGCCCCGCGCCTTGTCTGAGACAGAAACTCTTCGGCTCTCGTCGTTCGACGAGATGAGAGAATAAAAGTGGAAAGAAGAGGGCAGCTAGCAACGGTTGCCCTACGACACACATTCGACGAACAGCTCCTTTCTATCCCATGTTATACCACGTTACCAACGTCCAGAACATTTCTTCGGTTCGTGGAATCTTTCAGCGCCGTACCAAGCGTATGTGCTGTGTACATTGGCTGAAGAAACGTGCCGAGAAAGGAGTAGGATTGCGGTGACTCCCATTCGGAATTGTTGGTGTCGTTACATCGCACAACTCACGCTGCCGGTATGTGGGCGCCGACGAAGTTTGGCTGCGGGGACCATCTTCGCTAAATTTGAATCATGCCGAATCTCAGTTCTAGCTGTATCGAAATTTCGCTAGAATATGCGTAAGGAGCCGTGGAGCTCGACGCTTATTAGATATGGGGGATTCCATGGCATTTCACCTAATCGGTGAAGGTCACCGACGCCGATCTTGATGTCAATTTTTTTCTCAATTCGTGCATCGAAAAAAGTGAACACGTGTTTGGCCGTTTTTCGATTCAGCCATGTTTTCTATTTTTTTGAATTTTCCAATTTTTCATCCTTTTCGCAAACGGACTTTTTTGCTAACTTCAAGAGCTTTGACTTTTTTCGAAAAATGGTAAGGACATAAAATGTGCCAAAAAGACCGAGATTTAGAAAAAAAATTGCACAATCTTTTCCAATTACACCGTTCTGGGATATTTTTGATAATAGAGAAAAAATCAATATATTATTCATTTGGACACCTTCGATTTTCCTGAAACTTTTTACCTGAAATCAACCACTTATAATCAAGTTATCCTCCAAAGAAAATTATGGGCCTCGGATTCGTTCGGAAGTTACACCATCATAGGTGCCAAAAAATCGGACAATCGCAAGAAATCTCAGGGAAATCAATTTTATCAATTTTAATTTCGACAAGAAAAGCGTACTTGATGAAAAATTGAATATTGATGATTGAAATGATTGAATCTGAACTATTCAACTATTTCAATATTATACTGTCATTAGTTAAATTATTTAACTAGTCGCTTTTTTATCGGATGATTCATTGAAATTTCGAGATCTCAGCATTTATACGGTTGAATTTTTCAGTATACAAGATAGTTTGTTTTATTGCGAGCTTGAGTTCTGATTGAGTACTACCGCAGCTCGCTCTTCTGTTCGCTGCAACCGTCGATAATGTCAACGTTGACGTACACTTGAAGTTTTATTTCGAATTTCGCGAATCTAGAACTTATTTTATGATCGGAACCACGTGAAAACTTAGTATCTACATTCATAAATGTACGTGAAAATATACTTGGCACGGTAAAAAAATTATAATCTCGTTTTTTTTCACGATGTCGGGTATTTTTTGAAAAATTTCATTTTTCAGCAAACACTGATTTTTGGAACATGAGAACTTGTCTGCTCAAAGTTAAAATTGATTTCCCTGAGATATATTGCGATTTGTCCGATTTTTTGGCACCTATCATCGTGTAACTTCCGAACGAATCCGAGGCCCATAATTTCCTTTGGAGGATAACTTGATTGTGGGTGGTTGATTTCAGGTACAAAGTTTCAGGAAAATCGAAGGTGTCCAAATCAATGATATATCGATTTCTTCTCTATTATAAAAAATATCCTAGAACTGTGTAGTTGGAAAAGATTGTCAATTTTTTTTTAGAAAAGCTCAGTCTTTTTGGCACATTTTATGTCCTTATCATCTTTCGAAAAAAGTCAAAGCTTTCGAAGTTAGAGCCAGTTGAAAAAAGTCTGTTCGCGAAAAGGATGAAAAATTGGAAAATTAAAAAAAAAATTGAAAACGTGGCTGAATCGAAAAACGGCGGAACACGTGTTCACTTTTTTCGATAGACGAATTCAGAAAAAAATTGACATCAAGATCGGCGTCGGTGACCTTCACCGATTAGGTGAAATGCCATGGAACTCCCCATATGCACTTATTGAATAGTCAGTTAGTAGTAGATTTGGTTCCGAAATGTAGAGACATGACGTCTGGTGGTGGAAAACAGGAACTAATATAATACAGATAGGTTTGCAGAGAAAGTGTCATCAATGGGAAAAATTAATGCACAAATGAAAGTTGATGATCGCTTAATTCGCCGCACTCCTTGAAAATGAGGCACTTGAGTGAAACTTTCCGTACTAGTGCTTTACTTTCTGCACTGTTCGGAAATGACGTACTTCATGCCCACTACACAGGCTCCGAAAATCATACTTTCCAAGCAGGTGTGACAAAATATACTATGCCTTCAACATACGAGTGCCAAAATGATGATTATAAAATGTATAGGGGAAACATGGTGCAGATAGTACAGAATTTCATCAAGCTACGCCCCTGTATCGCCTTCCAATAATGATGAATCTGGCTACGAGGTCTCCTGCATGGTGCTGTCAATTCCAGGATTCATTATTCCAGCTGTAATCCAATTTCACGGAGAAGCCGTTCTGTGGAACCTTCTCTTAGAATCAATTTTCGGAAGTATGGCTCGTCTCAACCACAATGACTGCATTAGGATTGACTTTTTCCTCGCAGACCGTACTTTCGTAACTGTAAATTATTATTGTACGTAATTGCACTTGATCGCGCGTTTCCTCATTATCATTATCATGCAGAATATCACATGGAATTCAGCAATAGTTCACAGGCGTAGGAAACTGATATTATGTCCATCATAAAACTGTTATGTCTTCACCGATGCAATTAGCGCTGCGAAATCGCTAAATCTGGCTTTTCTCATCCAGAGGAATGATACAAACATTAGGTGATGTTTTGTAACGCTAGAGTCTAGACAGAGCGATATGTATAACAAGGCTCGCCACTCTTGAGGTTCAAATAATCCTGAATTTACATATCCATAAGCTGATAAGTATTAGCAGGTGTCACAATTCACAATCAAAACACACGCAACAACGTGTATAGAATGGGGTTCACTGCCATTGATGTGAGACTGCCGAGTGCCTTTCGCGTAGCTCAGTCAAACGGTTTCAGACAATAGGACGTTTTTGCACCGTTCAAAAAGTCGTTGCACCACGGGTATGGTACAGCTCGTTGGCGGTATTATGGCTGCTTTTCAAAGGCCTGATTACGCAAGTGATAGTTTTTGTAATACTGTGTGAAAAATTGTATTCGTAACTAATGTTCCATGGAACCTGAGCACCTGTGTCTGGTCTTTTCAACCTTTGATCGAATAATGACTTGGTAAAAGAACGAGTGATGTAGAAACGTACGGGTTCAGTGGCGCCCAAGACTCGACCACGGATCCAATGAAACTTTTTAGGCACAAGAACTGAATGGCAAAATGAGATGCAGGATTATTCTCGACATTGCCCTTTTGTGAATCTCCTCTGGGTCCGATCCTGTCTTTTAAAATCTAGTTTGGTTTCGTTCGAGCACGTGCTCGAGGCTCGTATATTAGCTCGCTAGTCAATTATTGACGAATACTTCAGCAACAACAGCAGCAACAGCAGCGACAACATTAACATCCATAGTTCACAGTTCTACGGACTACAGCTCCTATCCTTGAGCTAGAAAACAGGCTAGGCGTGAGACTGCATCGTACGCTTCGTGTGGTTGAGCTTCTTCTCCATGTGGTATGCACAGCAGTGAAGATCTCGCATACCGCAGACGGGGGCGTCGCTATTTGTCCCCACGTTCCCGCACCCGTGCCTGGGAATGTACCTTTTGTATCGTACGAAAAATTTCTTGCAGCTATCTCTTCCTTTATTTATTCAACATAATGTATCTCTTCGACCAAAGGAGGTTTATAATAAAATTACCAATTCATGATTTGGCATTCAGACTGCAGATCCATTGATTCTGAAAAGTTGTACTTTGACTAATGTTTATAATTATGACGGCACAGGTATGAAAAAGGCGCTCTTTGACGCCTGTTTTCGATGGTCCGTAAAGTGGCACTCCGTAGAGCTAACTTCAGAGCTGAAATGAGAATTAGGACTTTATACCGTAATTTCCTGACATAAATATATTTTCAATTCAGATCTCCGACTGCGCTTGCGCAGAACTGCCTTTGGAGCTGGTAAAGGCATAAGTGTCATCATCACGGCAGTTGATGCAAATTTCGACCGCGTTCAACTGGAGGCAAGCTGGAGAAAAGTGTATGAAGCGCGCGCGTAAAGTAACTGTTCGGCGAGGTTACGTTTCTAGAACTCTCCATTCTCCGTTCTCTCCGCTCGATCGAAAAACATAACCTCGTGCAAAAAGAGTTACTTTATGCGCATGCCGCATATAATATTACTATTGTCAGTTCGAGAATGATGTGATGTATGAATACCCAACTGGTTGAACCGAAGGAACTACATTCATTTTTTACACTGGTTTTTGCGTCGGTGATTGTGTATATTTGTTCAAATAGTATTATATTGTTTTTCAGACTGAAATTAATTAACCGCTTATATCGAACATTTATTTTAATTACCTGTTGTTGTTTTTGTTGTTGTTATCTTTAAGTGAAATGAAAACATTGATAGTGCGATTATCGTTGACCGTTATCGTGACCGCCTTATCATTTTCGAACTTGTGCAGAATATTTGTGTGATATTGTGCAGGAAGGCGCGATCGGTACATCACGTCTGGGTCGTAGATTATATTCTCGACAAATCAACGGTCGGTAAAGATGTTCTCGTCCTGGATGAATGATGGACTAATTGCAAGTTCAGAAACATAAAAAGCCTTGTCATTATCACTTTAACGCAGGTGAATATAAATTCGGCAGTCATGAACTTTGGAATTACGAAACAGCATCATTTTGATAATGATCACTTTTCCTGTGTTTACAAGTTTTCGGAGGGTCAAGTGGCGTATTTCGATATCACCTGCTACTAAATCCTAAAGTCAGCAGATCCAGGAGTGGCAACACTACAGTCCTCGAACACTCTTAGCTCATCGGTGCTCGTACTTGTCATCCTGGTCCGCAAAGCCACCGGTAAAGTAGCTCAAACATTTTTTAGCAGCAGTAAGTAAAAAAAATCGCCGATGAACATTTGTCACTTGTAACCGCTCGTCAGCTTGTACCAGATTGTGGATATAGAAGTTTCTGAATTTGTTGCAGAGATGGCGCCAACCTTCAGGATATTTGTGGAATTCCACCACCCAGAGCCATCTTTGTACTTTTTGTAACTCAATAAAAAAAAAAAAAAAAATGGAATCCCACCAAGAATCAACATTCTATAGGGTTGATAATTAAAGAAACAAAAGATTCAAGTAATTTTGCGAATATCAAACATTAAGTTCGAGTAACCGGTGAACAAATATTTTTGATAGAGAGGTAGAGCGATTTTTACGTTCAAAATAAAGATCTGCAGTATTCAAATACTACGGCAGAAGCAGGTGTCAATGTAGCTATTCTTGTGTGAATATTACAGTACGTGGGTGCAACAGGATAATCCGCCGGATGTAATGTCTCTGGCAATATGCTAAGTAGGTGACGTGCGTACCTAGTTGCCTCTGACACGTGTTGTGGGATAGATTTTTAGGCGTACAGCCAGATGGACAATAACTTTGGGTATACAATATTATTAATACCCACTTTGAAGAGCTCCTGCGAAACTATTCTATACCAATCAAATGAATCTGTACATACTGAGTCTCTTTCTATTTACCGAACGGTGGGTGCGCCTGAGATGTGCAACCGGAGTTACGCTGTGTTTATAATATATGATGTGTAACGTCCGGCACCTCAGGCTGCCTTAACTCAAAGGTTATTCAAAAAAATTACAACTGATTATTGGAAATTGGATAAATCATTATTGTTGAAAAAGTAATTATTTAGAAATGGATATCAATCAGTGTTGGGCAGCAGCAAATGACATTGACCATTACAATTGTAATTTGTAATAAAACCGCAATCCATTAACCATTACAATAGTAATTTGTAATTGAACTGAAAGACATTAACCATTCCAATTGTAATTTGTAATTGAACCAAAATACAGGAACCATTACAATTGTAATTTGTAATTCAAACAAAATCCATTAGCCGTTACAATTTTAGATTATAATCAAACCGAAATCCATTAGCCATTACAATGTTAAATTGCGATTCAACTGAAATCCATGAACCATTACATAATCTATTTTACATAATTTAATTGTTATTTCCAATGATTCAGGTGTTTCGGTTTAATTACAAAAAATGCAGATAATATCATGGATAGCGATGTTTTATGTGTATAGTTTGAATATTTAGACAGTCGCAGTTCCAAATTTATAAGAGTAGAGCTTACGAGGGCTTCAGTAATAACGCACTACTCTCTAATGAGTCTGAAGCCATATTTTTTGTGTATTTGAATGCTATACAATCCATGTGTGACTTCATCGTAGCTAACACGGAGACTTGATTTGACAAAAAAACCAACGCTTGCTCTATGCTGAATTCGACCGCGGCGACACCTAGCGGACAATGGCAAAAACCTTTCGGCACCGGCATAGATATAATTGCCAAAAGGGATGAGTTTGAGAATAATCACTGATTCACATTGAAAGTGGTCAGAGTACGCGCATATTTAATTACAGAATCGTCGCTCTTTCGAGACTTCGAGCCCTTGAGGCTCAGCGGCAAGTGTTCTTCCCACGATCAAGTGTTTTTTTCTTTGACCTGCGTATCGAGTGAGAAGCGCGAAATCCAACCCTAAGCCGAATAAGCAAGTTACAGAATCAAACGTGACCGCTCATAGCGTCTCCCTGATGTAGTCATAATAATTACATCAATAATACACGTGTAACATTATCTTCTATCTACTCATCTCATGACTGCTCGCGCTGAAATGATCCCTCACAATTTTGAATGCATGAAGCCTGAGCATTCTGCAGGCTTGAGAGACGGATACAACTTCTATCGAAGTAGCACAGGTATCGAATGTCCAAAAGTGCTTCGTGGCATGAGCCTATTCTATTACCAATACGAGTTTATTGATTGTTTTAGAGTCTTGACCCCATGAAGCCGTGAATCTTGTCTGGTGAAAGTCACCCATGATAAAGTCTGCATAGTGTAACCACACTAGCCACAATGTTATCAACGCTCTGATGAGCACTACTCCTACGTTGTCAGTGACTTCTTGGCTACCTAAGACACAACTTGTGCCCATAGCACTGCTTGATAGTCTCAATCAATTACACGGTGATCAGTTGTATTATTAACGAATTGATTTCTGTGTCACTACGACTGGACAGTGGGTGTGCGTATAGTTGGGATTTACTATCTTTTACACATACCACGTGAAATGGTTGATCGGACTAGACAACTGGGTAAAGTTGCAAGAATTCAGTATTCCATAGTAACTTTTATTTGAGATAGCATTGCGATTAGGTATTTTTGTTACTCGACAAACCTTAGACGGCACAGATCATAGGTCTAAACGGCACTAGATCATAGGTGGATATATTATTGTAAATCATAATCTTCTTTCACAGCGAGCAGCACTTGCGTTCTTCGAGGTAATTCTGTAGAGAAAATGATACAACTAATCTACTATGCCTAAGAGAACGAGCATTTCTGATTTTTAATGCTCATACAAAAGGGAACTGAAGCTGCCCTGAGAAGCCTTGAAATAATAAAGAGAAATTGTTCAGTTTAATTCCTAATAACGGAGAGTTTGATATAATGAAACGGGAATGACATAATCTATGATAGGGCACTGATTATATATTCTTTATATCTTGTTCCTGTATGAACAATGTTATTTTTTTTTCAGATTCCTACCGGATGTCAGTGGCTGAGAATGACCGGAAAATCTATAACGAGGTGATATAACGATAACAGTACTCAAATCATCATTATCGTTGTCAAGAGCGGATGACACCTCAAAACACAAAGAATTCATTCAACATTCGTGATCAATCTATCTAATTGTGATGTCATTCGGTACAGGATCTTGAAAAGCTGCTCTCGCCTTCCATGTGGAACAAGAGACTAAGTCCCGCCGATGTAGCGACAAACTTCGTGAAGTTGGGTGAAGAAGGCAAGTGATTCACCCATTTCATACTTCAAAGTTCTCTCGTTCTCATTTCCAATTCTAACGTTTATTTTTAGTAACTTTTCGTGCTCGAAAGAATACGCTTTGTGAAATAAACATCCCGTACGGGCCATCCGATCTTACGAAATATGACTTCTACGGCACAGATTTGCCAGATGGTAAGTATCCCAATGTTCTTTTACTTGGATTCTGAAAACTATCGAAGAAGGGTTTCGTGCCGCTTTTCAGGTGCTCCAATATTTATATTCATCCACGGTGGATACTGGCAAGAGTTGAGTAAAGATGTAAGTGCGTTTGCTGTAGAAAACTGCGTGTCAGAAGGCATCAAAGTTATCTGCGTTGGTTACGACTTGTGTCCGAAGGGTAACCGACTTTCACTTTGCATAAATTTATTCAACACTACCGGGGACACTGCGTTACAGTCCGGAGTCCCCATGCCAGTGTTACAGCAGAAACCTAAACCTTTCAGCAAATGGCGTTGAAGCGTCAAAGGCTTATACAGTGAGTTTTCCGGTGTGCGAGTCGGTAGGTGCACCTAGCGGAAAACTCACTGTGTATAGCTATACATTGCTGCCAAATCAAAAGGAAATTCCTAACGACTGCATACACTATCACAGCGCAACTTTTATTCGATACAGTCATGAATAAGGAACAAAAGCGGCATGGGGACAGTGGAGCACAGATAACAGTGCTGGAAGTCGCAGTGTCCTAGGGAGTACAGTAGTATTACAATCTGTAATTTGAGCCAATGCTGTTTCGTCTGAAATCTTACAGTCACTCTGCGAGACATAGTAAGCCAGATTAAAACGGCGACGCATAAGATTCTTCACGATGCCGCAACACGTGGATCACGGTGAGAACAATTTTTAATAACTTCACATTTTTTTGCATTGATTCTTTATGCATACATGTTTCATTTATATCATGGTAATCAACAATTGATCAACTCTCTCCATCCATCCAACAAATTTCTCAGTGGGGTTTGGATCGGTGGTCACAGTGTTGGTGCACATTTGACCGTGAGTTTACTGGATACAGATTGGCTTCGAAACGAACCGAATACAACGTTGATCAAAGGTCTAGTGCTGCTTGGCGGACTGTACTTTCTGGAACCAGTCGTTGCTAGTTCATACAACGAAGCTCTGAAGCTAGATATGTATGGTTTTGATAAGAAGCTCGTATGATGTCGTAATAAGAGAGAACGGAGTTTCAAATGAATCTGCTTTTTTTAGTAATGAAGCAAAACTGATGAGTGCCCTCAACGCGACATTGCAGACTCCTATGCAGCATGTGAGAGCTTTGGTTGTTGTAGGCGAATGCGACTCTCCCGAGTTCATAGAACAATCGCGTCGATTGATGGAAGTACGGCATTATCAAGACCAATCAAACGTAACAACTGTTCGTTTAACTATGATTTTTACTCTTTTATAGAAACTCTGCAGCTGCATTGACGAGGTTGAATTCTTGCTACTCAGAAACAGCATCGACCACTTCAATCTGTTGGAGAATTTGTCGGATAAAGATTTTTCACTTACCAAGCGGATAATAACATTTATAAATCACTCGCCCGTTTGAACAGGATATAAAGAGGGATTTCAGTGTTTGGAGTTTGCATTACCAAATTGAATGGAGAACCACAATTTTTTTTCATCGAGCCCCTCACAAAAGCAATTAGTTTTTCGCTTGCAATCAGACGGTAATATCAATGCTCAATACACGGTTATTTCACAAGTATGTGCAATTATCTTTTACATAAACTACAAAAGTGTAACAAAGACCGGAAAATTAATGTGTGCCTGAATTATTGAAATGTTGAATAAATTGAGACTTTAGTATTAGTATTTATTAGCTTTAAGGTTCCGGGGTCGGTTTTCGGTTCGGTTTTGGGTATACTAGACTCTAATGATTAATTATTGCCACTTGGCATTTGGGATTTTGTAAAGTGTAGAATATTTTGTAGATTTTGGAGCCGTGGTCACGGGGGGTGCGCGGGATAACTCGTTGAATTGACATTTCAATGGTCCGTGAATGAATGAAAATTGATCCAAATTAATGCGAATTAATATGAATAAATGAATTATTTCGAATTGATATGAATTTGGTCAGCATTTTATGGATTATTTCAAATTGAGAAGAATTGAAAACAAATTGAGTTACTTAACAAATCAGTTTGGCTGACAATGAGGCGAAATTAACGAAAATTATTCTGAATTACTCGGAATTAACGAATTAATCGTTATTAACCTGGATTTCGTTACGTACATACCTACTGTTGTGGCAATGGAATTTCAACCTACAGATTCCATTTCACATAAAAATCCGAATAATTTTAGATGTTTTACCAGCAAATTGGATTCACCACTCCGATTTCCGAGAAACTGTCCTCAGGTTCGTACTGATCAGCGAACCAGAAAACTTTCGGATACCAATTTCAATCAAATTATGAATATCTTTTCAATTTTCCACCAGCATATTGGATTTGCAATTCTGCATTTTGCAAATCTAGCGGTGGAAATCGTCTTCAACTCGAGTTGCACTCGCACACTCATAAGTGCGGAAAGAAGGCGATATCCGATGAGTGTGAAGTTTGTAACACGAGCGAAGGCGAGCAGCCAGCATTCAGACGAGTCGAGTGCAGTGTTGGGCGAATTTGTAATTAATTAATTTGTAATTAATAAATTTGTAATTTGTAATTTAAAAAAAAATCAATTACAAATTACTGAAGTATTGAAGTAATTTGTAATTAAATCAAAATCCATTACCCATTACAATTGTAATTTGTAATTAAATCGAAATCCATTACCCATTACAATTGTAATTTGTAATTGAACCGGAATCCATTAACCATTACAATTGTAATTTGTAATTAAACCGAAATACATTAACCATTACGATTGTAATTTGTAATTGAATCGAAATACATTACCCATTACAATTGTAATTTGTAATTGAACCGAAATACATTAACCATTACAATTTTAATTTGTAATTGAACCAAAATCCATTAACCATTACAATTTTAAAATGTAATTAAGTCGAAATAAATGAACCATTACAATTTTAAAATGTAATTAAATCGAACCTAACCGAAGCATTACAATTTTAAAATGTAATTAAACCGAACCTAACCACCATACAATTTTAAAGTGTAATTAAACCGAACCTAACCGAAGCATTACAGTTTAAAAAGTAATTGAACCAAAATAAATGAACCATTACATTTTAAAATTGTAATGCTTTGGTTAGGTTCGGTTTAATTACATTTTTAAATTGTAATGGTTCATTTATTTTGGTTCAATTACATTTTAAAATTGTAATGCTTCGGTTAGGTTCGGTTTAATTACATTTTAAAATTGTAATGGTTAATGGATTTTGGTTCAATTACAAATTACAACTGTAATGGTTAATGGATTTGAGTTTAATTACAAATTACAATTGTAATGGTTAATAGATTTGAGTTTAATTACAAATTACAATTGTAATGGGTAATGTATTTCGATTCAACTACAAATTACAATTGTTACAATTGTAATGGTTAATGGATTTCGGTTCAATTACAAATTACAATTGTAATGGTTAATGGATTTCGGTTTAATTACAAATTACAATTGTAATGGGTAATGTATTTCGGTTCAATTACAAATTACAATTGTAATGGTTAATGGATTTGAGTTTAATTACAAATTACAATTGTAATGGTTAATGGATTTCGGTTAAATTACAAATTACAATTATAATGGTTAATGGATTCCGGTTCAATTACAAATTACAATTGTAATGGTTAATGGATTTTGATTTAATTACAAATTACTGAAGTAATTTGTAATTGATTTTTTTTTAATTACAAATTATAGCTGTAATTTGTAATGGAAATGTAATTAATTACACCATGTAATTTGCTGCTGCCCAACACTGGTCGAGTGTCGTTCACTCACGAGCCGCAGGCGAGTGCGGGATGACACGAGACGAGTGTGAATGCTGTGCGAGCCGAGCCAGTGATGCAAACTTCACACGAGGCAGATGTCGCCTATCCGCACTTATCGCACACCATATTTTTTATAACTCCTGCGGGAAAGCTTGATTTGAGATACAGACGAATAACATCTGACAGCTGAGCAAATGGCCGACCATAACCAACCCGAAGTTAGGCGATTATCTAGGTTGACACATCGCTGCCGCCTGGGGGCGCCACTTCGCGGACGCTTGGACGTTGCCACCGACCGATGGCGCTACTGAACGACTGACTTACTTCAAAGTGCGCATGCGTGATAGTGAAGAAATGTAGATTGCTTGAAGTGCGCATGCCTGTTGGTGAAAAAATTATGATAATGCACGATGTGCGTCTGCGCGATAGTGAAGAAATATTACTTTTTTTCACTTATCTGAAAAGGGGCCCTTTCCAAACCAGACACAGGCATTGAAAATCAAGCTTTCCACGCAGGAGTTATAAAAAAATCATTAAAATCAGCGATTTTTACGCCCGTTACACGCGATCTCTTCAATTAGATCATAGAATACTGCAAGATGAACCAAATAATGAAAATGTTTGTAAATAATAATGTTTGTAATAATAATGAAAATGACGAACTACTCATGATTGACTATTTACCTTTGCGAAAACACATTTTAGCTCCGAAATATTTCGTGTGTTAAGTACGAGATTCGATGCGCCACCCTATCGCTCGCTCTCGCCTTTCTAGCAGTGTTGACCAGCAGCAAATTACATGGTGTAATGAATTACTTTTCCATTACAAATAACGGCTGTAATTTGAAAATGTAATTAAACCGAAATACATTAACCATCACAATTTCAATTTGTAATTGAACCGAAATACATTAACCATTACAATTGAAAAATGTGATGGTTCATGGAATTCGGTTTAATTACATTTTCAAATTATAATGGTTAATGGATTTCGGTTTAATTAATTACAAATTCGCCCAACACTGCTTTTTAGTCGCCCCCCCACCCCCCCTGTTACGCCAAACTACCTATTATGTACTCGTAAAACTTTCACGTATTTATGATCATAGCTTCATCTTCATCAATTTTGATGAGCGTTCTACGCTGCTACAGCTATGAAAAATGATCCTCAAGCAAAAACGCGGAAGTCAGATTTTCCAGAAATCAGATACGTGAATCAAGCTATCCCCGAGGCGTGCAAAACTCTTGGTTCAAAAGCCATAAGTGTGCCTAGAGCTTATCATAAGACTTACGCAAGGTTTTTTGACCCAAATTTTACAAGGTTCTTAGGATAAGTGTTCGGCAAGAGACAGACAGGAAGTAGAACTGACAATACGGGGTATGGTACGATGCGCATTGCACAGAGCTACTGTGCAACGAATTCATGAAGTAGTGTATGAATTATTTTAAACTACTTTGGAATTTGGAATTTAATTTGAATGCATATTGAATTTCGAAATACACTAATTATAATGTCTTTTGAATTTTCAAAACATATTCATAAATTTTTAGAACCAAACAATATTTAAACACAAATTGAAATTTCGAGATTTCTTATATTAATTCCATTTGTAATCACCCGGGTTTGTGAATTTCATTCTTGTTTTAGAAGAAGTTCCAAAGTATTTTCAAAGTATTGTATTGGAAACCTTGCGCTCCGCTGTGAGATTTTCTTTCATCAGGTGGGTATAAAAAAGCCTGAAATTTCGCTGTCCACTCTCTAAATTTTTTGGAGTGAAAACTCACTCCATTGCAGTGAAAATTAACTCCTGAGCTAGTGAAAACAGCGCGAATCCAAGAGAGTGAATATTCACTCCAATAGAGTGATTATTCACTCTAATCGAGTGAAACGTCACTCTTCTTTGGAGTGATCTGTTCATTCAAATCGCTTGGAGTGAAAAATTTCACTCTAATGGAGTGGGAAAGTCACTCCATTCATTGGAGTTGCGCGGTTTTCACTCCAAAAGATTTAGAGAGCAGCGCTTTTGGCCGCGTCCGGGTCAAATAGTCGGCACACTACCCGTGCAAAAGGGCTGTGAGATAAGCTCCCACTATTATCGCAAACGTGCGCGTGTATAACCGACGGGTCAAACCGAATCTGAATGAACAGTTCGAATACTGCCATCGGTTGCTCATAGAGGTTAGCCAAATCAATAATTTTTTTATACCCTTACATAGAAACAAACAACTATTGGAGAACTCAATAGTAGCTAATTTAAAACCACTGAGGAACTTGGTATAGACTCTGGTAGAATTTCTGGTAGGATCTGGTAGAATTCTTTTCTGGCCCAAAATTTTACATTTTGAAGTATAAAATAATTTTAGGGAAAATCAATTTTTTCTGCAGTTTGATGAGTAAAAAGACATCTAAATTGATAAGTGAAACTCTTTGGGGACCCAATCACCGAATATAAGTCCACTGTTGTGAGTGTTCCGACCGATATCGTGGAGTTAGGTGCCTTAATATAGTTCCTACCAGTAGTGTTGCTCAATGGTTCCTACGACATAAAAATTGAACGTTCAATAGTTCTATCGTAGAAACTATTGAACGATAAGTACTAGGTACTCGTGGAAACTACTGGAAAAGTCATGGTGCTACCCGAAAGTTTCACCAGTAATATTCCAATTTACTATACGGCAGAGCAAGTGCTATGCTAATGGTCAATAGTTCCAGATAGTTTACCAAAAGTCTTCCAATAGTTCTCAGTCGTTCCTCCAATATTTTTCAACTCGTTTTCTAATAGTTTTTCTATAACTTCTCAATAGTCTCTCAATAGTTTTCGAATACTCTGGACAATAGTCTTTTTGCTATTTTTTTTTGTCTTTTTTAGTAGTTCGCAGTAGTTTGTTTCCATACTCAAATAAATCTTGTCGGAAGCTTCAATCAAATAAGAAGATTTATTGCGTAAGGTGTGAGTATAATCTCCTACTAGTTCGGAAGTTATTTACTGCGATAGTTTTTTTTTACTACAAATATATTCAGATAAGTTATTCGTCGTGTTACGAATTTGGTAACTGATTACACTGTACATAAATTTTGATGCAATGTTGTTTTTATCTATACATAAGCACCCTAAAGTCATGCTGCCCACAAGAAGTCGTTGCTGATAATAAAGTCTATTGTTGACTTGTGTCGAATTACTTGATAAATCAGCCTCATGTGCCAATTGCGTTAGATAACACCAACATTTCAACAACTGAGAAGAACATGAATAAATACAGGTTTCACCCGTGGGGCAAGAATCTTAGGCATTGAAAATGTTTTTTAAATTACTATACGCTCGGCTGTCACTAGCCTAGCGAGTTTTAGGTTCACGACTTAAGCATGTGCGTTCCGTTCCACTGTTAGATTTTTTTTATTCTTTCACAGATATCTCCACCACTTATAAACTCCACTTGTAAACTCCGTTTACGATACATTTTTTGCCGTTCGGCATTAGTTTCAGTTCTCGAAGTACTAGAATTCATTCCATCCATCGCGGTATAATTGTCAGTTTGCGACGTAATCGATGACATTTCGACTATCACGGTATAACTAACCATAATCCACATTCGGTTCTCTTGTTTATATTAAAACAAGAAACTTTCATACTTCCCATGCCCACCATATTTATCCACTCCGCGACTGCAACAATTAAAACGTTACATCCACGATTTGTCTCCTGTACTTTCTAAAGACATCCAAAATAGAAGCATTTTCAATGCTAATATTATTGAAGGGAATGATACATGGACAAACAATCAAAACTTGAGTCGTCTGTAATACGTCACACTCGTCAAGAATCACCAACTTCCCGTACTTGATACCATTCTGTAATATTAACATGGTGCCAACACATAAGGCTTGGACGGCTTTTGTTTCATCCGTGCTTTCATGTTTCAAGTATTCTTCGCGGGAAAATCTAAAGACGGAATCACACACTGCAAGGCTAATTACTAGCCGATTGCAGAACGGGCGCAATAAAGAAGCATTTCGACTCATTTTTTTTTTTCAAAAACAATTTTGACCCCTCCGCCTCATCTAAATGTTACGTGATACGTATTTGAACACTCTTTAGAATTGATAGACCATTCAGATTGCGAAATAATAAGGCACCGTATACGATTTTGGCTTTTTTTCATCCCTTCTCCATTTCGAGCGTTATACCTACGTATTATTTGATGGACCAAGTTTCGAGATTTCTTTATTGAATAACAAAGAGGGTGCTTCGATTTTCTTTATACATACTAAAGATGGTATGGGAGTATATCATGAACTTGGCCATCACGGCAAATTCTAGGGGAGACCGGGGCAAAGTGGATACCCTAAGACTAATTCGGACATAAAACATAAAATATCGACTAAAGCTTTATCATGTCGTATATATTTTGTAGTTTGTACCTTTAGGTAAGCGATTATGACGGTCAAACCCGATATTATTGCGATGTACTTGCGTCATAATCGATATAAACCTAACATGCAAAATGATCACTTTGCCCCGATGCTGGGGTAAAGTGATCAAGCTTATGGGGTCAAGTGGAAAAATTCATATTATGACGGATTCCTTATTCGTATTGGGATGAAAATAACATCAAAAGATTGCAAAATCTGTACATATTGCCCTGAGTCTGATAAAAGCATGTGACTGTGAAAATTGTGATACTTTCTCGAATCGAAAATGTTCGAAACACGACACCGCTGTCGCGATTCAAATGTCACCCGAAGTGAGGTTAGGTTGACGCTCGGCGGCTAACAGCGCTCGTGGCGTACATGGCCACTTTTCCCTGACCATATTACCCCGCAGGTAACCCGACAACAATTTAATTGAAAACTTGATGCAAACTATGTTTAACAAAAAAAGAATTGATAGTACCATTAAGTAGACGTTTCAAGGAATCGAGAAAAAAATAAACCTAGTCAAAACATGCCATTGACGGCACGATAATCCGAAATCTGAGGTGACGGAAATTATCAATCTACACGGCATGAAACTAAATTGATCGATTTTTCCCGAAATATTGAATATTTCATAGGGTTCAACTATTTCATTTCGTAAAGTACGTCAGCACAAACCCTCGGTGTAAATACTGCCTTCTTAGAATCGCTCAACAAGAAATTATTCGAGATGGTCACTTTACCCCGCATGTCCACGTTACCCCGCATGTCCACGTTACCCCGGTCTCCCCTACGTGGTAATTTAAAAGCAACATACCACATGGACCACGTCGCTTGTTGAGAGGAGTTCACAGTCCAATCAACGTTTGGAACATGAAAATTTGATGTGTCTAGACTTTTAGCCCCTATTACTGTGCACCAAGACTTGCTGTTTGAAAAATGTTCGACCTCCATTTTTGCACCGAAATTGAAATTTGAATTTTTAACCTACCTTTCCTGTCTCTGTAAATTTTTCGCAGTGAAAACTCATTCCATTGGAGTGAAAATTCACTCCAAGCGATACTGAGAACAGCGCAACTCCAACTAGAGTGAATGATCACTCTTTCCTTGGTGTGAAAATTCGCTCTAATCTTGAGAGTTGGATTTTCACTCCTTGTAAAAGTGGCGTTTTCACTCCTCAAGAGTGGCATTTTCACTCCTCAAGAGTGTCATTTTCACTCCTCAAGAGTGGCATTTTCACTCCTCAAGAGTGGCATTTGCACTCCTCAAATAATACAGGTTCTTTTTTCACCTCAGAAAAAACATAGGTATTTCCATTACGGGAAGTTCTGCGATATCACAATTTCCCGCCTGTCCGATTTGCAATGGATTCGGTCTATAGCGACTGTGCATCAGAGATTACATATTTTGTTAGCATTCGTTGAGATCCTAACAAATTTGTAGTTCATAACCATACTTCCGCGAATCACTTTAAGTTTGCTGTATACCTCGAATCCTCACACTTTCGGATAATGAATAGCTAATTACGTTTCACAAGCATATCGTAATATCGTACAATTAATACTCAAAGGACGACTGGAAGAGATGAAACTGTGGACAAAGTTGATAAAATTGAAGAGATTGTTCGTTACGCCGCCGCGGCCGAGGGCCTGCACAGAACATACTGCGCGGGATCTCCACTCTTTGTGGAGTGATAGTTGGAGCGAAAAATAAACCACTCCACACGTTAGCGTGAAAATATTCACTCTTTGCGAAAAAGTGATCTGTTTCACTCTAAAAGAGTGGTTTTTCACTCCAAGTCGAGTGTATGACGCTCTCACTCTGAGCTTGGAGTAAATATGTCACTCCAAAAAATTTAGAGAGGTCGTAAGAGAAATATTTTTAAAAAAGTTTCCTATGAAGGAAAATGTCAGATTCTTGAATTTTATTCTTCCAATTTCGTGTATAGTTCCTCAAGATCCACTTGGTGAACATTCTTTGCGACAGAAAGATCAGCTATTTACATGCACCTCAATGTTCTATCTTATTTTCAATTTTTCATTGGACACCTCTGATTCAATAGTAAATAACTCCATTTCTCAGAGTGGAACGGCTGCGCGGTTTTGACACAGCATTTGATTTTTCAGTACTCAACGAAGTATTGGCAATACACCCCTCGACTATTCGCCATCTGGTGGCCGCTTTTGAACTACCAAAAAAGAAAACAAACCGTCTAGGTTATGTTGAATTTTCAGTAATTTCGTTATTATCTGTGATTGATAAGTAAAAATGATCTCTATAGTTTTGATTTCATTCTATACATAAATTTTCAGCTATTTTACTAGCCCGAAGAAATACCCCTGTGAAATAGACATCACCTACGGACACTGAACTCTATATACTAACTGGAAGGCGCATCGGGCGATTGACGTGGGACAAATTGAAGACTGCCATCTTCAGTTGGATTTTAAGGCGACCAATCAGAGGTTGCATAATCCGATAGAAATAAATAAGTAGTCATTTTAATTGACATTTATTTCACTATTATTTACTCCATCTTTCTTCTTCTGTTATGATCGTCATCTTCAACTTCAAAAAAAAGTCCATGAAATTAGGGGACAAACTAATCAAAATTAGACAGCACTCAATCCCAAACGAGTCTCAGGCAAGATACCTGGGGGTCATTTGGGATCATAGATTAAATTGGCAACCACACATCGACTACGTGAAAAGTAAGGCCACGAAGCTGATCAACATTTTATCTTCAATAGCAAATTTCAAGTGGGGCGCGCACCCAGAAACCATGTTGAGAGTATAGAAAGGGCTCATTAGACCGGCAATGGAATGGGCTGGCTTCCTGTTAGAGATGTCCAATTACGAAAAGCTGCAGAAATTAAACACGATCCAATATTCGGCTTTACGAATAAGCTTAGGGTGTCTTCGAACCACTCCAATCAACACACTCTTGCATCTGAGTGGCGTGATCACTCTCAGGGATCGATACGAAGAGCTCACACACCGCTTCTTGATAAGGAAACTGAGCTATTCCAATAATACTCTGGAAAAAAAACTCAAAAAAATACAATCCCTAAAAAATCAAGCTCATGTGTCGAGCGTTCAATCTGCAGATTCAGGCATTTACCACCTTTGGCAAAGAATAAAGCAGGATCTGTCAGGATGTGAGAAGAGTGACATATTAGAAACATATCATATAGAGTTCGATGCGTTATTTGTGAGCAAACAAGTTGATCTAACCTTAGGGCCTAATCTCCAACCCCCAAAAGGTGATCCAGAGGATTTTAGAAGATTGGTCTCGTTAAATTAGCCGAACCACCAAATAATATACACTGATGGCTCGTTAAACAGGGACAGGAAAAAATGCGGAATAGGTATTTTTCCAGAAAACCATCCGAATCAGGCGTCTGCAGCATCGCTGAACCCAAACAACACAATCTTCAGTGCAGAAATGAAAGCCATCCTTCGAGCGATCAAATTAGCTGAGTCAAACGAATTTCAGGGTAATTTGTTAATATGCTCGGACTCTTTAAGTGCATTAAAAAATCTTCACAAAGACGGAAGTGACCCTAAAATGACCAAAGATGCGGCAGATATCCGGAAAAAAATCAAGCAAGGAAGAGATGTGATAGATTTTCCCAAATTCCACCACCAAAATCTGCTAAACGGGGCTAAGGATAAAGCTATCGAAAAAACTTCGGAGTTCATAAAAAACTACGCCAAGCCTCCAGATCCAAAGGGGTACAGGTTCGTTCTGTACAATAAGAAGAAATTTAGCCCAGTTCCGTGGTTCAGGAACTCAGGAATAGATCGGGTCAGAATTGGCATGATAAACAGAATAATGACGGGTCACACAAGAACGAAGGCTCGAAACGAAAGAAAATAATAGAGGAAAACGAATGCGGTTGTGGAGAGGAGGCAGAGTCTATAGATCATATAGTTTGGAGATGTCCCAGATTTACAGATTCACGTCAGATATTGATGAAGTTCTCTTAGATAAAAAAGCAATTGTTTATGATTCCCCTATCGATAAGTTGTTTCTTGAGGGAGACAGAGAATCCTTGCTCCGAATCGTGGCATTCCTCCTCACTAATGAAATCTTAATATAACCAAACGGGGAACTCGGTTAATAATATAAGAACTGATTAATTTGTAAATTAGTTTGTAAAGAATTATATATTAATAAACTTAAGGAAAACGAATATATTGAAAAAGGAAAGGGGGGAAAAAAAAAGAAAAAGAAAGGGAAAGGGAAAAAAAAAATAGTTATTGGAATGCAAATAGATGTTAATTTGCTAAGATAGATTTTAGAGTAAATAAATAAACAGAGGGGAAAAAAAAAAATAAAAAAAAAATAAATAAATAAATAAAAATAAAAAATAAAATGCAAAAAAAAAAATAATCAATTAAGAATAGATAGAATTAGATAATAACTTATATTTAATTAGATTAGAAGATTGTATATTAGTAAGATTATATATTAACTGTTGATTAATGTTATAGTTGCTGTCCCATTCCACGCTCCATCCTTGTGTTGTCCGGTAGATACAAGATACACCTAAAGAACGGAACCATTCAGCCTATGGATTAAGAGCCGCCTTACAGTCACGCCATCTAACAACGAGAAGGAAAATATAGTGTCTCAGCAGAGAGCGTCAACGAAAACACTCCCACTTCAACGCCACCACCTACCAACCTTAAAATTAAAAAATTAACCCAAATGAACCAAGATTGCCAAAAATAATAAATTCACAATCAGTCAAGAGGGACGGATTCCACATGCAAGAAGGCTCTCAAGAGATACCAGTGTTTAGTGGACGACTAACCCTCGAAACAGAATTGGAATTTCAACAGGCTACCAATAATCCCTCATCATCATCCTCAAGTGTATTTGGGAGATGGTAAAGGACCGATACCTAATGGTTTAAAAAAAAAAAAAAAATTCCTACGACTTTCATAATTCCTGTACCGTCCTGACAATAACCAGAACCCTCCGCACATGTGCAAGCAGTAAAAATTGAATTCTATTTCAAGAGTTTTTCTCTTACAATATTTATGACTTCCAGTCATTCTTCTAGCTTATTTATATCTTGGGTGACCATGCGTCTTATATCTATGAAAAAATATTCTTAACTCTAATCTTAAAGGTATTTCAAATATTCCCTCCCTCGTTTGATCCGTTTAGGTCAGTATGGCGGCGCGCGATTTTAATCCATCTACCGGGAGATTACAGGATACAACAGTATATCGCTCGACGATACTTTCAAGTGCAAAGAGAAAATTAACGTAGCCACCTATCGGAGAACACGCGAGACTCGACGCGCGGGGTTTTAGTTCGAGCAAGTTTGTCAAATTCCAGGGACACCATTCCACACCGTTGCTCGGATCATATCGGACATATTCGGGAGTTTACGGAAAAAAAAAAATAGACACTATCAAACACACAGCGACATGATGGGTCGGATCTAAGGGAAAGGACCAATAGTATCGCAGTGTCTGATCGTGTGTCTCTTGTTGGGAAAGCTCCCTACTATTCTTCATAGTAATATTTGTGAGGCGGGTGGGCATCAGTCATCGAAAAAATAAATTGACCTTATGATTATCACGATGATTATACTCCGATGAAACGGAAAAGTCTACGGCTGGCATTCCTTACTACTCTTATTTTTCTTATCAATAGTAAAACATTTGATTCAAGATATCAGGGTTTCTCAATTACCGTGAGAAATGTCAGGAGAATGCAGATGTATCCATGAATTACCAGTAATTATTGGAATCTTTGCTAGAAAGAGTCTCTCCTTTCGGCATGCCAAGAGCTGTAAATTCGCCTCTTTATCCCTGCAAAAAATATCAAATGGATAAGTACGCAGTCCGATCCGAATTTTGATAGTGTTTCAACTGTCAAGTAAGGTACAATTGTTTGAAATGTTTTTATCCCTCCAGATTATCGTAGTCTAGGTCATTAGCTTCAAAATGAGTTGTGAATGAACCTTTTAGCTCATTCCATTCCCGAGATTTCCGCCAAAAAATTATATATATTTAGGAAAATTTGCATGACTCTTGGACGCGTAACTTTTTTGACGAATTCTTCTGCGTGACTTTTCTGGCGGTACACACCGTTTCTCAAATTTTAATCGAAATCCAATAGATCAGAAACGAATTTTTCATTTTTTTCGTCGAATTGACATGGAACGATCCCGATACAGTGATTTCATTTGCTGAACTAATTCATTGTTCATATATCTGTGCCAGACATCAGAATACGCTCACAGAGATTATCAGAGTTATTCATAAGAATTCCGTTAAAGCCTGAATAAGTCGAAAATTCTTATAATCTCTGATTATCCCTAAAAATATCCCAATTTCTTTTATTCTCAATGTATTCTTTACCTAGGCACTAACAAATTAACGAAAAAACTCCAGAGAAAAATATGTATACAATATGATGCGAAATGAGCTGCTGCAGTAAAGGATGTGATTGCTGAGAATACACTAGGCCCTAGTGACTAGGGTATACTGTATACATATAAGTAGAGAGGAAACGGAGTGTCCTTTTTGTATCATGGTCTTTATTATAAAAGCAATTGTTTTTTACCTTACAACTAGACAATAGAATTACCACATAAAATAATGTGATACATATACGGAACAATGCGAATAGCCCTGCGTATGATCAAAACATATTTTTATCAATTTCTCGAACTCAAAATTATAAACAATTTAGTCACACAGACTCAGCCTTTTTTCGCATTTCTGGCATATAAATAAGTAGTAACGAAAAATTTAAGATCTATTCTATTAGGTAGGTTGGAACACCGTTGTTAGATGTTTCGTATACTTTGTCGTCTTTCTTTGAATACTGGCGAGAAACTTTGGAAGGCGACGTATTCCTAATACTATTAGAAATTTGCAGTTTTACATTAGGAACAGCTACAGTTACTGAATTGCTGTTTGATCTCTGATTTAAACTACGTGGCATTTGATTTTGAACACCTGCTGTCACCGCAGGGACATTTATATTCTGAGGATTAGCCCCAAGTGGTCGGTTGATAATTCGATAAAGTTTTTCCGTCGTATTCCGAGGAAGAGTATTGATTGCTATTGGCCTCGGTAAGCGAATCTGATGCGTGGTGCTTTTGATTGGGATCATTTGATTCTTGTACTTGATTGTCGGAGTTGTTGTAGATCCTGCTACGACGTTATCTTTTTTGGCAGTTGTATTGATTACGCCAACATTAGCATAACGGGTAATCTTCCCACTATCGTTAATTTTGATGAGATTTTTTGGGGCAATCGATGTAATTCTTGTCGGAAATTGAGACGGATTATTGAATTTGACTGTCACATTATTAGTTACCGTCTTAACGTTAATCTGAGGGTTGATTCTTGTAGAGTTCGGTGGTATCAGTACAGTTGACGATTTGTTTGTCAGATTAATGAATACGTCTTTAGTCACCTGAACCATCTTTCCTATTTGGGTTGGTTTATTAATTTTTATAAACTTGTTTTGTTCACGTTCTGTGGGCTTGTTAATTTTTTGGCTCTCTGTATCCTCATCGGTAATTCTAGTAGTCCGAGTCTCTGACGCTGCGCTCTTCGCCGGAAATTGGAAATCCTCCCAAGACCCAGGGGGTTTTGCAAATGGTCGTAAGCGCAATTTCGGTTGCGTCTCCTCGTCCTTATCAACTGCTTCGATAGATATGGCCATGACCGGAGTATCCCTTACTGTAACACAAGTAACGAGATCAAGCCCATCAATCCAGGATGCTTCAAGCGTGTTATTTTGCAGCCTCCGCCAAAGGAGGCCCCGCTTGAGAGGTGCCTAAAAGTTGTCAGAAAAAAAGTATTATAAGAAAAAACGTTATTTTCGGTGCACTCATGGATTGAAATGGCAGGACTTTCGACGTGTCTTAAATTCTGAATGCTTAGATATCTTTAAATTCAGTAAATGCTTGAATTAATGAATGCACAACGAGATACAGATAGAAAACAACCATTTCTCGATTTATACTGCAATGGGGTCTAGTTGTTACTACCATTACGTTTGCATATCGACCGCTCCTAAGAATAAAGCCTTAGCTCGCGAAGCTCGCTTATATCGCCCTATCTCAGACGTAGCGGTTATAAAACCGTAGTTCGCGCTCCCGCTTATAAAGCCTCAGTTCGCCGTTGCGCCTATAGTTTTATATGGGCAATCGGTGAACTGAGGCTTTATAAGCGGGAGCGCGAGCTACGGTCTTATAAGCGCTACTTCTGAGATAGGGCGATATAAGCTAGCTTCGCGAGCTAAGGCTTTATTCTTAGGAGCAGTCGATATGATTACGAGTCACTGACTCCGGAAGAACTCTGTTCAAAAAATGCTGTCATTATTGTGAAATAAACATTTTCGCCGTAGGAAAAAGTTCAATGATGCTACACTGCGAATTCCCCTAGATGCAATTTTGTCACAAACCTTCAATCTCTTTAGCAGCAATCACAGTTGAGCACTTGTCCACCACTTTCAACTCGGATGCTTGGTCGTTTTCAACCAGGTTCAGTTTACATGTAGGAATTGTAGAAGTTGCTTTCTGAATTAGGCTTTGTGGCGAAGCAATTTTGTCAGTACTGCTTGATCCCGCAGTTTTTTCCGTAGTCCTATCACATCTAACTACTTTTGTAGCTTCATCTTTGAATTTAGTCTGATGCACCGAAGATTGTAGCGGTATCGTTTCCACATTTTTTTCCTCTGTGATTTGGACATCGTCCAAATATTCTTTTTGGCTAGGCTCACTGGTGTTTCTGTCAATGTTTGATGCCACATCATCTCCAACATTGCCTTTGCTTACCCCACTAGTATCTATGTTAATGCTAGATGTACTGATATCTTCGTCGATAGACTTTGTTGCAGTTTCTTCAACTGCGACTGACTCGTGGCTCCTGTGATCATCTTCATTCGACACCTCATTTTTAGTGATTTCTTCTTCATCGGTATGATCGTCTGAGCGTTCGACCCCGTTGATACTTTTTGGCTCTGCATCATCTTGAAGTTCAGATTCTAGGAGGCCATACTCAGTGTCCTCAGAATCATAGATCGTCTTACAATCGTCAGAATCAGAATCTTCATCGTCAGAATCAGAATCTTCATCGTCAGAACCATCTGAAATTTCGTCGGCACTTTTGGAATCTGCTTCTTTTTCTGAACGAGAGCGATTTGAAGCATCTTTGGATGCATTCTGTTTCTCGACGTATTTCTGAAACTCTTGGTCCAGTTTCTTCTTTCCTAGTTCCTGATTTTCCCTCAATTTCTGAGCCAAAGTCTCGTCATCAGATGCTGGGTCGCGGTCTCCTTTTTCTAGGTATAATGAAAAGGTGTCGTAATAGTCCATATGTCTGCAGCGCTGCAGATATTTTCCCAGCTCGCTGAACGCATTCTTCGCTGTAACATTTTATAGAGAAACATGTCAGTGTTATTCGTTATGTAGAATATGTTAAAAACTATTCTGATACTTTCGGAAGTAGGATATAATGAATAACTTTGAGATAATCTTGAAGAGACTTGCATGATGTATCTCACCTATATCTGCTACTCTATTTCTGTTTAATTGTAGATTTTCTTCTTCGTTGCATTTTTTCACACATTCGAAAATGTCTTCATAGTCTGGAAAAATCAGAGCATCTGTGAAGTTCTGTGGTCGAGACTTTGTCGATTTAGTGACCATCGACCTATTCATTTTTGTGATCTTCATATTTATGAAACTTGTGATGGCATTGTTAAGCGTTGATAGGGGCGTTACAGCGAGATTTTTTGGTCTCAAGTATGGACGAGCTGCGTCCGCTATTTGTCCTGTAATCTCGCAATACTTGTTGTAAAGCTGAACCATTCTTTCTTTATATTTCTCAGCCAATATATAATTGCTATCGTTTTCGTCATCAAAGTCAACTTCCGCCTCTTCGCACTTGATTATGTACCGTTCACATCGTCTCATTGCTTTATCCAGGGATTCTAATCTTTCTTGATCTCGCATATCTAGGTACTCAGAATCTTTTTGATCGACCGCGTCTCCCTCTGGTATATCACTTAGACTTCGATTTGAATCAACATCTGCGAGTCGACTGCCATGTTGCTTCTTCTCTCTGAACGCAGCCTTATTTTTAGTTTGTCTGGCCTTCATCTCATCCATGACTTCGGAAATATAGAGGTAAAGCTTGGCTTTATTGCACAAAATCAAATTCTTTTTATTACGTAGAAGTTGGATAAAACTTCCTGACTTGGCGTAAGGTGGTTCTAGGTTGTTGTAACGTTTCCTCAATTTGGAAATGATGATTTCCATTTCTTTCCCAGGAGTTCGGCTTCTACAAGCTTCCAAAAACGATTCGAAAGCTTCTGTACTTGGCGTCGTGACGTCATCAAACACTTCGGATACTTTGACTGTATTCATTACAGTCAACTGTGGGATATTATTCTGCTTCGACGACGATGCGCCCTCGTTAATCTTGAATGAATGACAATTGTTTCTGTTGTTTGGCGACTTTCCATTATTCTCAAGAATCGTGTCATTGGTGAACAACTTCACAGAATTGTAACAAGTTTTGGAATTACTCTTATTGCAGACCTCAGTCGCTGGCTTAGACCCCAAACTGCTGGGCGTAGAGGGAGGCGAAATTGTCTTTGGCTTAATTCTCTTCATAACTATCTTCTGCAGTGAAATTTCTGGCTTTTTATCTAGCAAGTTAGTCAAGACGTTTGCAGGATCATGTTTTTTGGCTTCCTTTATTCTCTTATTAGGACAACTGCTGTTGTAAGCGTGACCGATCGTTAGTTTTCTTTTTCTCACGACGTTCGCCACAATCTTGATGTCGTCGTCGTTGTTGTTTGGGGACACTTTCTTCTTTTCATCGCGAACTGCTTTCTGAAATGATCACCAATAGTTATAATCTAGTCTCTCGAATGAAATTTAGCTTCAATCATCGTGTTTAAATGAGTTTGACAACGAGACTCAATATACGATAGAATGAAGACAACAACAAGGCGGACTTCACATGATAATAAAACAGAAAAATGTGCGACCAAAAGTAGGTATATGTAATAAAAAAAAGGTTGTCCAGAGGCGTAGAAAATACATTGCGTCTATGCCAAGGGAGATTGAACGCGATGTATGGGAAATTTAATTTTTTTTTTCTTTTCTAAACACGTTGAGCGTCTACTTACCCTAGGCGGTGAGTTTTCATCGTCGGAAGAAAGATCAATCACTTCCATAGATTCCATTTGGTGCTCGTTTTTTAATATAACTCAAATCCCTGCTTGATAAATGAACGGTGTCGTTGAAACAATTAATGTCTAGAGCTTAGCCACTGATGCAAACCAAAACATAGGTATTGAGCAAAATCTAGTAAGAATATTCAATCGAAGGTAATCCGCAGTGGTACTTTGGTACATACTGATGTGTTTTTTCCCCCAGCCCTAATTAATCGTAAACGAATATTACACTCGCCGTAACGAAAGTCAAAGTACCAGACATTACACCACACACACATTAACGACACTCTGCCGCCATTTTGAGTTTCCCTCATTGGGCTTTGTAAAAATGTTCACACACACAAAGTCGAAAATTTTGGACGAACCGACAGCAATTATTCACATCATTCTTATTTTCATCGTGAAATGAGATGAATATCGTATTTCGAATCCATCGGTATTATGGGTTCGAGTACACCAGTCAATTAACGTAGTATTCCAGCACATTCGCGAGGTGGCACGGCTGTAACTTAAGTTCAAAAGGCTAAAATATCCCTAGACTGTGGACAAGCTATATATATATAATAGCGCTCAAGTCTGATTTCCATACGATCACTGAACTCATACTTTAACTGGAAGGCGCATCGGGCGATTGACGTGGGACCACGGTCTTATACCGTGACATTTCGTGGAAGGCAGTGTGGAAGACGAACGCTTCGGGCGTGCCACCTGAAACTCGCTCGGCAAAAGTCCGTAGCCCTAAGTTGGTATTCCTAGCGTTCGGTGTTCGACGTACCTCCGTGAAGTTGGCCGGAAAATGTCGATTTTCCAAAAAAAAAACTTCACAAAACGTTTGTTGTTCGTTTGTAGGTGATTGTTGGATAAATAAAAGGATGTCGCTATTCGCACGGTTCCGTGACTTTATTCGAGTCACACACAAATTTTCGTGTCCCGTTCAAAGTCCTAGAACACCTTCTGTATTGTATCATGTGTGTGTGTGTGTGTTGTATGCGTTTGGCTAAATTAAAATTTTCATTTTCTGGAAAATACTTGAGAGAAATCCGCTTCTTTCAAGGGACACGTATTTTTTTCGTGACTCTTATAGAGACACGAAAATTTTTGCGTGACTCCTGCGTGCCTACTTCGTAAATAAAATTGTTTGTTGGATTATAGTTTTTTAATTAAATGTGAAATAAATTTTTGAACAAAGTTAGCCGGACGATTTTCGATTTTGATTTTTTTTTCGCTGTAATCTATGCGCAATCGTTTGTTGGTTACGAATAAAGCGATAAAAACGTTTGTTGGATCAGAGTTCACTCAAAAATAACGGATAAACATTTCAGCCGATCAGCCGGGGGATCAGCACCTCTCCAGTCGGATTCCAAAGTGAGCTTAGCCGCTTGGCGTAATTAGATTTGAATCCGTTTCACCACTTTCATCATTTGAATATAATCATTCTCTAACCGAAGTACATGATAATTTCGATCGACGCAATCAAAACGCTTGGTGGAAATCGAGCGATAAACCTGGCATGGTTAATCTGCACAGGCGAGTGTCTATGTTTTTTTTCGCCTATAGGTTATGTTGTATTTTCTATGTACTTGTGTTGCATGCCTCTTGACGGTTCAGTAAATTCTGATATATTCAGTGCATTACTATTTTCTTGATTTTCATTTATTTTCCAGATCGCAGAGACCAGCTCCAAGGTATGACCGATGAAATACCTATTACTAATTGTCTGAAAACGCCACAACAATACCTATCAGATTACAGGTAAGCACAAATATAATGCATGAAATTGAAGAAAATGCATTTCCTTTGCTCCCACTTTGTATTACTTGTTCCGAGTATTCCAGCTACAGCTTGTCAATTTATTTCAAACCCCCGTAGCACTAGTTTTGCGTTGCAAAATCCAGTGCTCAACTCAATAATGCTGCATAAACTTGCGGAAGATAGTTTGAACTTACATTCGTTGTTCGTACTGCCAACGAATTCATTATTACAATGACACCTTGCTTATATATATATATGTTTTTCATGAAATATAGTCATCTCTATGAGATATAAGAGACCAATACGGTCGAGTAACAGGCAAACGCAGAAACCAGGTTTCACCGAACTTATTCCGTATTAATCTTTTTTTTCTCTTTTTTCATTGATTCCAACTTTAGTAGGGGCCTCCGCCATGAAAGAGTCCGCACTATTGATTTAGAATAGATTTCGATGAATGCAAGCGATTCTACTTTGTAATGCATGACTTCTTTTTTCAGAGTACATCCTCTTTGGTGTATGTATGGCGTTGTGGTTGGAAATTCTTGGACTAAGGTACACCGGGATCGCATTGACCCACTGCCTCTGCTAACATCCGGAGGATAGGAACGTAGTTTGTGAACAATTTGTCTGCAGTTATTCCTAAAACTAAATATTATAGTGTCTGTGAGTATGTATGATAATGTGTAATTGTGTAGTAGATACATCATCCCAGCTTAGTCCAATTCTGAGCTTAATATTTGACTCGACACAGCATTTTGAAAATAATTGTTCAAGGAAATAATGAATAAAATACATATCTATGTAAACTGACGATATTTTCAATAAAGATTCATACATTGGAACTTTATCTTTTTTCAATGCTCCTAATCGATGGTTCAACCTCATTGAACTTCGAATCTACAATTATAAATTAGAAACGATACTAAAAATACTTTTTTGGCGATAAATATGTTCCAAGTTAGGTACTGAGTATAGATTATATTCATTATTAATATTAATATGATTATATTATTATAATATAGCATAGTCCATAGGATACGGGTAGACTATAGATTAAACGGCATTGGGTCATACTTATTCTTATAATCATAGATTATATCATCACATTATAGCATAGTCGTCAGGATACTGGTAAGTATAGACTGAAAGGCATTTACAAAAGGACATTGGCACATATTCCACAAGTTTCGAATGGATTCATATCAGGATTATAATACACCCTGTGTGTTACTTATAAATTATTATATCACAGTAATATCGATTACTTGACTTAGACAATTTTATAGGAACTGACGCAGTACTCAGACTAGACAAAGCTAAGTATCACAGCAATGATTTTCCTTGATGATAAATATCTTCCAAGTTTAGGTACCAAGTATAGATTATACCTATTATTCATACAGGATAGATTATATCATTATGTAGCATTATTATATTACACAGCACAGTCCGTAGGATACTGGCAAGTATCGTGCCAGGAAACAACAATTTCAATTTCGGTTGCCCATGCGAATGTATACCGCGAGATGAGGTTCTATTTCGGTATCCAAATCGCATCTTCCTATGTCTTTACTCAGGTCGTTATACAGTTCCCAACGTCCCTTCGTACGCCGGCAGTACGCTACATAGTGGCCCGGCTCATGGGCTACTATTCCGACAAGTCTGGAAAAGTATTGCAGGTCAGTAAGTTATTCGAACAAGAATCTGAAAATCTGGAATCTGAAATTGAACTAAACTGATCATAGTTTTACCCACCTGTATTTTCGTAAGTCATCACTGCAGCCTGTCCCACGTGTAATGTCGTAGGCATTTGGCTCAGCTTACATTTTGAACCACTGGTAGCTTTTAGATTTGGGCGTATATCCAGTTCGATGAACAGGTGGTTATTTAATTCCCTGGAGAGTGTATATTTTCCCGGACATGGATTACGGCAACAAATATTGTAAATGGGTGAATGAAAGTCCAACGCTGCTTGCAAGCCACTGAAACCAAGTCTTCAAATGGTTTTGTAATTTGGAGCTATAAGCAAGGACGGGAATAATTTAACCACGATGAGAGTATCCTGATTCTAAGTGATACCTCAAATCATACCTCGCTTGAAAAACTCGTGGCATTTCACGTTCGAGAGTTATTCAAAAGTTGAGAGATAGAAAGCATCTTTGGTTTTGTCCAATTTTCAGTGTCGAAAGACTTTCGGAACACATCTCGCGTAAGCCGGACATTTCTGGCTAACTTGTTTCTGCGCACAGGTTTTTCCTCTAACGACCTCTGCGCAGAAACAAGTTAGTCAGAAATGTCCGGCTTACGCGAGATGTGTTCGGAAAGTTTTTCGACACTGAAAATTGGACAAAAACCACAGATGCTTTCTTTCTCTCAACTTTTGAATAACTCTCGAACGTGAAATGCCACGAGTTTTTCACGTGAGGTATCATTTGAGGTATCATTTAGAATCAGGATACTCTCATCGTGGTTAAATTATTCTCTAGTCAGACCCGATAGTTTATTATAAAAGGTATCGCGAGAAATGTTCAATGCATTAGTATATAGTATATATAGTATATAGTAATATGCATTAGTATATAGCGACGGCTGAGAATAGTAACATCGTCGTTCAGAATTCGCTTGGAAAACATCGTCGTTCAGAATTCGCTTGGAAAACATCGTCGTTCAGAATTCGCTTGGAAAACATCGTGGTTCAGAATTCGCTTCAAAAACATCGTCGCCCAGGATTTGCTTCAAAAACATCGTCGTTCAAAAGCGGATTTTGTGGTAATCATTTTCTGAGTCTACGCCAATGCCAGGTACACGATTAGCGGAAAACAGAGGATGGTTCGAGTGAGAATTACGACAAAGCGTTTATATTCCTTTATTAAATAGCGTCATTCCAGTGCATATTTTCGGTTAATTTTGATGACTCATGTATCATAAACATTACACTGATCGATAAAAAAGTTTTTTGACCCAGCGACACCCAAAATCAGTCATACAGCTATAAATCAGTAAAACACTTTAAACCTTCTTGATGGACGTATAAGAAGCGAAAGCAAATTTTATGAGAAAATAATGAATATTTTGGTCATTTTACATGTATGGAATCAGAACTTGCGTGATGAAATCGAAAATAAAAAAAATAAAAGTTTTTTGTCGATCGGTGTAATGTTTATGATACATGAGTCATCAAAATTAACCGAAAATATGCAATAGAATGACGCTATTTAATAAGGGAATATAAACGCTTTGTCGCAATTCTCACGTGAACCAGCCTCTGTTTTCCGCTAATCGTGTACCTGGCATTGGCGTAGACTCAGAAAATGTTTCCCACAAAATCCGCTTTTGAACGACGATGTTTTCGAAGCAAATCCTGAACGACGATGTTTTTGAAGCGAATTCTGAACGACGATGTTGTCCAAGCGAATTTTGAACGACGATGTTTTTCAAGCGAATTCTGAACGACGATGTTACTATTCTCAGCCGTAGTATATATAGTCTAATTATTGCGTCAAAGTGAAATTTGTGCATTAACCTGTAACCTGAATAGGATGATGCGCCGTTTGTTTACATTATTGTTGAGGTACGTATTCTATTGATTGTTCAAGATCAGTATCGCTAAGGATATTGCTATACTCAAAATCAGTAGAACATTCGTGCGTAACGTTTGTTAACGATTATTAAGTCTGGGTTCATTAAAAATTTGAGCAAACATCGTAAAGATCTACCGCGCAGTCAAACGTTGTTCCAACAGCTAGGCTGACACATTTCCTCTTGGAAAATGTATGTCGCGTGAAAATAGGCTTATTGCCAACATTGCTGACCACCATGCGAAAGCAGACCGACACCGATGACCCATTTTTCATGTGTTCACGAGGTTCAACAGGAACACGTTTGATTCCGTTTGTCTCAAATGCTTCATAAAAAAAAAAAAAAATGCTAATCAGCCAGTCTTACCCCACGTCTAACGAAGAGAAGATCTAAAAATAAGAGAATTAGAAGATCTAAAAAGTCATAATGGCGAATAGTCCCGTTACCTTTGTTTCGTTATTACAGGTTTTGAGGAGCGATATGCCACGTGTTGCTGCAGTCACGATAGAGGAAGCCGTCGCAGTCATCGTGCAATTTGGAGCACACTTTATGACTGATCGGCTACCAATCTGGTCCTCTAAAATATGGAATGAGATGTCCGCTGCCTTAGATGAAAAATGGGGCCCGGGCAGCGTTTATACAAACGTGAAAGAGAACAGAAGAAATATTCTGGATCTTGCCTGGAAACGAATGAATGTGACGGCTTTGAAAACTCAAGATGAGAATAATAATTTCAGCTCAGACGAGACAGCGGTGAGTGAAGCGGAGACCTCGGAGAGCAGCGACGATGACGATTCGTGGGAAGCAGATAATGTGCAGATCCAGAATGAAAACCTGGACACGTTTGACTTGGTATTGACAGAAGAAGAATGGGCACAAGTCAAACCAGATCCGAAGAGTTCCTCCGAAGAGCAGCAAGTTAGGCTAACGCCTAAGGTTTGGACGAACGTTGTGGCCAGGGCGATGTGGCTACAATACCGAATGCCGTGTGCATTCGTATTCAAACGGGTAGATGTATGTATCGCTTTCAGCTGATGCAAACAATTATGCTATACACATTATTGGTAACTGCAATAGCAAAAAGTGTAAAAACACTTTCGATGGAAGAGCTACCAAGAACATCGGTATCGGAGCTGGTCTGACTTTGAAAATACTAACAGAGGACACCCGTGGAAAACCACACGAGGTGGTAAAACGCCCGCTCAACGGAAAGCGACGTAAAGAGGTTCAACAGGAAGTGAAATCCGAGGGTTGTGCTATCTGGAAGCGGCGACAGGACAGGGACGGGAGCTTATGCGGCCAGGGGACACTGAATCACCGCTTATACCTAATGACGATGTTGTTCGACAGACTCGCAAAGAAGGCGTCGATGCAGAACTGGACGTGAAAAAAAGTGATGGACGGGATCTGATACGTACGATCGAGGAACTTTCAATAAATTCAGAATACTGCGGTGTCATCCACAGCATCGCTTCACGACCATTCCACATATTTTATCACGCTCCAGCACAATTACACGCGTACAAAGAATATTGCCGCCTGAACCGAGATTCATCCACCATAATCATTGATTCGACTGGAAGTGTGGTAGAGGCTTTTGATCGACCAGATGGTTCCAAGTCGGGACACATTTTCCTCTATTCAATTGTCATTAACTTTGACAGTACGACGATTGCCGTGAATCAGATGTTATCTGAACAGCATGACACCGAATTTCTTGTATTTTGGCTGCGACGATGGATCCGAGCGGGTGCTCCCAAGCCAAAATCGGCGGTATGCGACTACTCACGAGCGTTACTTTCTGCGCTATGTTTGGCATTTAACAACCAAACTCTACGAATGTATGTCAGGTGCTGTTTCAGCATAATTGCAGAACCAGAAGTCCGCCTCCCACAAGAACCTGAAACTCTTTTTAGTGTAGACGTAGCACACTTGATCCATTTAGTATGCAGATGGAAATGCTTCAAGTCCCTGAAACACCCATCTGTCAAGGAGTTCTTCGTCCGTTGTGTCGCGCTCATGGTAGACTGTGTATCTTTTGCCGATTTTGAAAAAATTTTGAGCTTCACCGGTGCTGTTGGGCAACAAAGTCATGAAGATGCAAGCCTGGATATTACACACGCGAGTACAACCAAGGAAGCGCGTGAAAAACTGGAAAATTTGATAGCTACATGGGGTATACAGGTAGACTTCAACACCAAGGGTCCTTCAAACAAGCGGGCAAAGGACTGTCCAAAATCATTCACTCCGAATGATGTTGAGGAGCCTACCAGTGGTAATAAAACTAATATCCATAGATGGGTTAACCGAGTAGTTACCAAAGCATCCATGACACAAACTGCTGGCGAAGATTTAAATCCTTTTTTTCTTCCGGATTTTGTAAGAAATTTGACGCGGTTGTGTCTTGAATTTCCTCTCTGGACCAGGGTCGGGAGAAAAAACAGTGTACGTCGTGCCACATCCAGTTACGTAGAGTCCTATTTCAATTATGTGAAAAATCAAGTCTTCAGGAACAAGAAGCGACCAATCCGTGTGGATAAATTCATCAAGATTCATGCTAGGGATATTACTGGGGCAACCCTACTCGGTGCAGCGAAACTGCTTCAATGCAATATTGAGCGGCGTATAAAACCATCTGAAGAACCCCAGATCTCTGAACAGGTTTCTGAAGATGTTGAAACGCAATCAGCACCTCAAGCAGTCATCGACCCAGACTTGCTGTCTAGTGAAGATTGGCGTCAAAAGGCTGAACCACACGATCCGATGAACTTAGATTCGACACCTATAAATTGGAACGTCGACTCGGATTTGATTTTCGTTGGAAATCAGCCAGCTGAGACAACTTACACAGCTGATGCAAGCTCTGTGCAGGTTGTGGAAAATTCAGCTGACCTTGATTTAAACATAGATCTTGTATGTTCAACGCCATTAGAAGAAAAATCTCAAAAGGATGAGTTGAAGCTTTTGGCATTGGCTGGGCCACTCATATTCTAAAATTGACGATATCACTGGACTTGGAAACTTGATCGATACTTGTTCTGGTAATACATCCACACCACTAAACAGGAATTCCTCCCTGGATGTACAGCATAAAACATTCGCAAGTCCATTCAATTACACAGGTATTTATGAACTTGTTTAGGAATGTATGATAACAGAATATTTGCAACATATATTCTTGTTACTTGTTCATTGACTGTACTTAGATTAACATTTTGGTGTTTGATAAAATACTAGGTGTAATTCAGTCTAGAAAGTTGTTTTGAACATGAATTTTGGTAGAAAAAACCATATTTGCAACAACTGAAATATGTGATGGATGACAAAAATATATAACCAGAGCTCAAAGTAAAATTTATTTTGCAGCGAATATAGATGCAAGTGGGAAACAAGAAGGAGGCGTGTTGGCCTATGTAGCACATGAGGCAAAAACAAGTACGACTGCAGCCCCCGGTCTTCAACCTGAAAACCTTCCGACAGAAAGATGCCAGCCTGGGAAGACAAGCAAATTTTTCAGACCTCATCCAGAAGTTCGCCACCAGAATTCGAATCTTTCAAACAACAACAAAAAAAGCTGTACTACTAGCAGATGGACTGCGTTGCCGTGAGGTTAAACTGAACGGAGAATCATTCTTTGTGCACAGAACTTGTAGTTTCGATTCTTTCGCACAGATACTACTTACAGCTGCGATCGATAACGACGATTACTTTACCTTTATTCAGAACTCTACGAATAGCACTTTTCAACTGGTACTCGGACTAATCCAGGAAGGAGTAACGCAAGAGACATACCGTGACAGGTTATTAATTCTCAGAGCATTCCGTCCATTAACAGTTAGTACCAGCACAGACAAACGTGTGATATCGTATTCCATTGATGGAGAGAAGAGTATCGCCGATCTCGTCGAAAGAGTAATGAAGTCTGAGCCCAGCATCAAGAACGTAGAAGAGTGTTCACACTGTGGTCATCGGACGTACCCGTCCTTGCGTATAGCTCCAAATCACAAAACCATTGGAAGACTTGGTTTCAGTGGCTTGCAAGCAGCGTTGGACTTTCATTCACCCATTTACAATATTTGTTGCCGTAATCCATGTCCGGGAAAATATACACTCTCCAGGGAATTAAATAACCACCTGTTCATCGAACTGGATATACGCCCAAATCTAAAAGCTACCAGTGGTTCAAAATGTAAGCTGAGCCAAATGCCTACGACATTACACCTGGGACAGGCTGCAGTGATGACTTACGAAAATACAGGTGGGTAAAACTATGATCAGTTTAGTTCAATTTCAGATTCCAGATTTTCAGATTCTTGTTCGAATAACTTACTGACCTGCAATACTTTTCCAGACTTGTCGGAATAGTAGCCCATGAGCCGGGCCACTATGTAGCGTACTGCCGGCGTACGAAGGGACGTTGGGAACTGTATAACGACCTGAGTAAAGACATAGGAAGATGCGATTTGGATACCGAAATAGAACCTCATCTCGCGGTATACATTCGCATGGGCAACCGAAATTGAAATTGCTGTTTCCTGGCACGATACTTGCCAGTATCCTACGGACTGTGCTGTGTAATATAATAATGCTACATAATGATATAATCTATCCTGTATGAATAATAGGTATAATCTATACTTGGTACCTAAACTTGGAAGATATTTATCACCAAGGAAAATCATTGCTGTGATACTTAGCTTTGTCTAGTCTGAGTACTACGTCAGTTCCTATAAAATTGTCTAAGTCAAGTAATCGATATTACTGTGATATAATAATTTATAAGTAACACACAGGGTGTATTATAAAATGTGGAAAATGTGCCAATGTCCTTTTGTAAATGCCTTTCAGTCCAAAGAGGATAGGGTAGAGTGGAAGGTCCCATAAGCGCCCGTGTAAAATTTCGTAGCCGGTTTCGCAGCGCCTCTGGTGAGTCGGGGGGCAAGTGAATGACCCCCCACTCCCCGATTTAGCGGTAGCTTTGAATTCGAATATTGGAATCTTAGGTATTTACAAGGTTAAAAATACATAAACACAGATATAAAGCCATAGTAATATGTGTATTAATAATAAAAAATTCAAATTACATGAAAAAAATTGAAAATTAGTACTTTGATGACACATTAATATCTACGTTTTTTGCGCTATTTACACTATTTACAGTATTTACAATCATCAAACTATTTACGCTATTTATTTAGGTGATTAATTTTTTATCAGTCACATAAGAAATTTTTTAGACGCACTTGTGCTTGTACTTCTCCCTGGCTTAATATTGGGAATGCTGATTCGAGCCAGTAAACAGCGTGGATGGCGTTTGTATATGCAGTTTGGTTCGAAGTTGGTCTATGCAAATGGGACACTCTTTACCGAATTTTTCGACTCCAGCGAAAGATAACCATTTTGCACGTCTGTAATGCACACAAAATCGATTACCGAGACGTACATGCTGCTATATTGCAAAACAAATCGTAATCGAGTGAACTGAAGTAGGTTATGTTATTCGTCGTCGGTTGAATACTTACAATTCCGGATCTTGCGGAATACGGAAAAATGTATGACCTGAGTGCCTACGGAGGTTTTTTTTTTTTTGCAGTCTTTCACCCCACATTCGTATACCATTTTTTATCAGTAAACACGTTTCACACCAAGAAAACTGTCCCGTAGCCGTACTTGCTTTGCCGGCTTTGTGGCATAGTAGTCCCAGACCCCAGCGGTCCCCTTACTGTGGAGTATGGTGTCCCTCGCGTTAGCATAAGTCACATGGACATGCGGACACGTCACTAAACAATCACGCGTGCCCCCCGACTCGCTAGATGGCGCTCGCGGCGGTGGCTACGCGAACCTTCCACTCTACCCCATCCTCTTTGATTCTCGAGTTCGAACCGAATCAAGTTAGCTTGAACAGGGTATGGTCGAACCACGTCGAACACCGAACGCTAGGGATACCAACTTAGGGCTAGGGACTTTTGCCGAGCGAGTTTCAGATGGCACCCCCGAAGCGTTCGCCTTCCACGAAATGTCACGGTATACAGTGAGTTTCCCCTATAAGCGGGTCGGTACGTGCGCCGGAAGCAGGCAACCGAACGTACGTAGAAACAGTACATACCGTACGTACGGTTGCCTGCTTCAGGCGCACCTGCCGATCCGCATAGAGGAAAACTCACTGTATATTGACTAATAAATAAATTTTTTGACGCATAATCGTTTATAATTTTTCTTCATTCCGCTGTAATCCTCTGTGATCCACCGTAATCATCTGCGATCATTTCGGTTTGTATTCCTTTGGTAGTCTTTTGTCATCGTTGATGACTGATATACATCAAATATTGGAGTGATTGCCCCCTAGATGCAACCCAACATACTGCGGCGTCTTTTACGTTTCTTGATTGAAGGCGCTCGCGGATGCAACCCAACGTACTGCAGCGTCTTCCAGGTTTCTTGATCGAAGGCACTCAAGTCAATTCCACTCATATCAACTTATCATTCACCTATGTAGGTCATTCGACGCCAAGTCGGACAGTTTTCTGACCACTCGTTTTCTGATTTGGGACTACATTTTCTGACAGATTCTTTGGACCGAATGAATGAATCAAACTATTTTTATTTTACTCTTATTTTTATCGCCCCTGCAGGTTTAGAAGTTACACGGGGTTGAAATTTCGGAAAAAAAAAATCGGAAAATCGAGAATACGATCTCCTTTCACTAGTTATATCACCGGTTTTAATCATCCTACAGACTATGTCAAAACGTACTTTGAAGCTCTTGAATGACACTTTCATTGCATATTAATTTGATTTTATGATAATCGACGATTTCGTTTATTCTAAACAATTACTATACATATTATTCAAACATGGTGTTCAAGGCTTTCGTGCGCTTTGACAATTCTAAAAAAAAGATGAGTGTATTCCTTGATTAATTCTCTTAATTCAATAGAAACTGTGTCAAAACGATTGTCTTATAAGTGATAACGCGCGCTGCCCCTGAACGACACGGCTGATCGTTTCGCGGATAGTGTAAAGAGCAAATGGAGGGCATTGGGGGTTATAGTGTATACTGAAATAATTGAATAAACCAAATAACTATACTTGTTTATTATATTATTATTATATTGGCAATTCCACCAATTATCAACCAATGTTTGGGCCCGAAAAAATCGATTTGTCTCAATTTTTTTCCTCGCATTCTGTGAAGTAAGATTGCTAGATTGACCAAGTTTCAGCCAAATAGGACTAACCGTTCACGAGGAATACGATATTCAATTTTGAGGACAAAATTTTTTTACGCATTTTTACAAAAAAGCCAATATCATCAGAATCTGTCCTCCTCGAAACCAAACAACTTTTATCTGAAATATTTTTCTCTGCAACCAATACTTTCCGAGATATTCGGCTGCATTTTTTAAAATGGGACACCCTGTATTTATTATAATCTCAGTATTACGGTTTCTGCGGTCACTGAATCCGAATCTGAAATCAGATTTCCAAAATTCAAAATGGCGGATCAAACATGGCGGGAGAAAATTTCAATGAACATTGTTTTCAAACACAAAAGTTGGCACGAAAATCCCATTTTCGCATCACTGCACGGTTGGAAATAATATGTGTAAATGTTAAATTTTTTGCGTGTTAAGATTTTTGTGTCAAGTTTAACAATTCTTTTGAGCTGTTTCAACATTCCCGAATTATGTCAGCGCATCTAAAAGTGTTGACGCGAAATTTAACACAAAAGCCGCTCATTTTAACACAAAATCTCGTTCGCTTCTTGGTGGATATAAAAAATGTTAAATTTGTGTTGTTTCGTCAACACAACACACCATTTTATGTGAAAATTTACTACTAAAAAATGTTGAAATTATAGTAGAACAAAAATGGTCACCGTCATTGGATTTCGCCTTTTACGACGTGTCGCGTATGGTCTTCCCAACTCAACAATCCGATTTTCTGCGAAAATCTGTGAAAAATTTGCTACGCTAACTAATTTCATTAGTACATCTGCAGAAATGATATGAAGGAAAAAGTTGAATCTTTTATCAAGCGATGGTATAGCGTAGTGGTTAAGGCGTACGACTCGTAATGCGAACACCGGTGAGCGTCCCGGTTCAAACCCCGGCTAGGATTAGGAATTGCGAAAAATGTCACTGCGAACTCGAAATGCGTTTTTCTCCTCATGTAAGTTTGAATATGCGTTTTAATATCCTATACTAGTAATATCTAACAGCGTAAGCGTCGAAAATAATCTTTTTCTTTTAAATTCAATTTTAGTTCCAGCCATTTACTTATGCATTTTTCACGCATATTGAAAGTTAAAACTACACGTGATTTGACATTATCGTCCTGTTGAATCAACTCAAAAGTGTGCTAAAATTACAAAACAATATGTTGAATTTGTGTTAATTTTTTAACCATTTCGTTGTGTTAACGCTTGACATTAACGGTTTGTGTCAGATCAACATATTTTATATAGTGGACCTTCTGGGACATGCAAAAAATGTTGAATTTAACACTTTTTTTCTAACCGTGTGCGGCAAGGGGTTAATCATATTTCACATGCCACCACGTAGTCGTCCAACTCTGAAAATTTGGGTTTCTCACTGAAAAAGTCTCAACTTTCGGAATAAGAATTGAAAAGAATGATGAAACATTGAGCGGGAGGAGCAATCGCTGTTTTTCGTCAAAAAAACGTGTTTTTGAGTTGGTTTTAGCAGAGTTAGTGAAAAATAGAAAATGAATTCGAAAAGCTGAGAGTTTTTCACATAGAAAACGTATTTTTCGAATTTTTATTGTGACGTTGGAAGTACGTCAAAAATGCGTGAAAAAAATTTGTTCTATGAATTGAATATCGTATTCCTCGTGAACGGTTAGTCCTATTTGGCTAAAACTTGTAGGTAAATCTACCAATCTTGGTTTACAGAATGCGAGGAAAAGAATCAAGGCAAATCGTTTTTTCGGGCCCAATCATTGATTGATAATTGGTGGAACTGCCCATATATCCAAATAACATTAAGTGAATATAGCCTTACAACCTTTACATAACACGAAAGACAACCGGCCTCTACTTTATAACTAAAAAAACAGTCTCTTAGGAGATCTGAAGCTGTAAACACGTGTCTCAATAAACCGCATTTCTCCATATTTTCCCTTGTCCCCTCTCATTTCGTACCGACGAACCCTGGTGGTAACGGCCAAACGTTACAATACCTATAACTACACCATAATTATCATCGTGCCTCGTTATCATCCAAGCCGTTTTTGTCCGGCTTGACATGGAATGACTCATTTGCTCCTGCAGTCTTACTAATTTCAACGAAATTTATGATAAAATCAAGAATGATAAAGTGCATGTAAACAGTGACGTAGGGAGAATAAGTTTTCAATAAAAATACTTATTTTATTCATCGTCCAATTATCATCTCTTGTAATCCTTGAAATCACTTGTGATCTTGCTGGAATGTTTGTAAAGTTTCTATAATCTTTGCAATCTTCATGCAATGTTTGTAATCTTCGTAATCTTTTGTAATCTTGCTCTAATCTTTGTAATCCTTCTGCAATCCCGTAATCTTTCTGTAATCCTTGTAATCTGTTGTTGCCACTGGCTTCGGCTCAGTTCGCCCTTGCACCCACTTCACGTGGGCCCTCTAGCAGATCCCTTAACTACATTCTGGTTTTCGACATATACCTCAAAGACTTGGTCCCGTTTTTTCTTCCCTATTCCTGATTTTTCCTCAATTTCTGAGCCAGAGTCTCGTTATCGGACGTTGGGTCGTGGTCTCGTTTTTCTTGGTATAGCTCTTTCAGTTGTTCAATTTGTTCAGTTTTCAGTAAATGCAAGCGTATTCAAAGCGAGATATGAGTGAGTAGGTCACTGAATTCGAATATGAAATCAGATATTTTCATTTTCAGATACCATCACTCGCAGAACTCGAGGGTAACGGATTTGTAGATCAGTGAAATGCCAATTTAAAACTTTGGATCTCAAATTCGAATTCAGGCATACAGATCGAAATTGGAGTCCAGAATTTCGGATTTTAAATTTCAATTCTGTAATACGAGATATTCCGATAACAACAATCAACCTCGCCAAGATACCTTGCCGATAATCTAGAAATTGGCTGAAACGCATTACGCAACGACTGATAAGGTATAATTTATATATAGTTATTAAATTCAGTGATAGTTAGCGGATCTTGGTTAGTCTAATCCAACGCTATACCTGACCTACGATCCAAAACTATTTATTTCGGACCGCGCAGTCGCAATACATACAACGGATGTGGTTGTCGCTTATTGCGAGTCTTCGGTGATACATTTCCCGTGATCTTCCCTATGCCTTGCCTTCCCGTTGTATTGGTATTAGAATGATGCACGTCCACTGATCTCTATATTACACTGGATGATGAGCGCCGCGGATACGGCTTATAACTACTTTTCTGGTCGATCGGTAGGCTATCTTAGTATGGAGTAAAATTACAAATATGGTGGTTGGCGGCGGTCTTTCTTATATAAAATGGGCTGTAGTTTATTGAGTGTTTTCAACTGTTTCTTTTCATTTTTATTTTCAAAACAAATTGGGGTCCATTTTCGGATTTAAAATAGTAAAAATGGTAACATTAGTAAAATGGTAATAGTACTAGATAACAGATTGAGAAGATCTTTGTATTAGAAACGGCATTAGATTACATTTAGCGTAAAATTTACTTTCAAAATCGAATGAATAGGTATATCGTAGATGCAGTGAAAATTCTTGTTACAAGTAATAATAATAAGATTTAGATGATGTAGTAGTTATTTCTGTTTCTAGTACCATGATCTTCGAAATCAGTATTCATATTGTTATAAAGGTACCCGTTGTATGAGGGTTTGTCACGGGAAGTCATAACGAGACACCCCTGAACTTAGTATTCTGAAGAAATAGTTGATAGAAATAAGTGACATGAAATATCTGAATTACTGGTTACTGCGTCAACCAGTATTATTGTTAAAACAATCCTGTTTCAGACTTTAAACTGATAACACGTACATTTGCACTCATAAAATAAATCCTCTTTCCCTTGAAATATTTACTCTCACGTGTCGCCTTAGTCACTTTGAGAGAACCCTTTATATATTCTGAAACACTGTCCCATCCGGAGTTTCAATATTATTACTGACATGTGAATTAACTGCAAAATACATACTCTGTTACCATTTCGACTATTTTGAGTCCGGAGATAGACCCCAATGAGTTTTGAACAAAAAGAAGAGAAAGACACGATCAAAAACACTCAATAAAGCCCAGTTTATTTGGAAAAAGACCGCCGCCAATCCGCCATGTTAGTAATTCTTCCACATACTAAGATGGCCGCCCGACCAGGTAAGTAGTCACTACGGACGTATATAGGGTATGTTCCTTTTTTCACTGCCAGTACTGGCAGTGCTGCGAATCCGTTCCGAAATGTGGCCGCAGTGCGCTGTGGAGCTTCGATGACGTCACGAAATCCGTCCATTTGATGACGTAGTAATTAGTGCTGTGACTGCATAGGCAGTTGCAGCGAAACCAATGTGGCGTCAGAAAAAGCCGAAGAAGGGGAGATTTGGCGGTTAAATTTCGCGGGATATGGCAGGTGGGCTAACACATAACCTCAATTTCTTTCCGTTATTCTGTTATTATGGACAAATTTGAAGAATTATTTCTCATTACGATTATTGTTATTATTATTATTATTAATTAATTAATTATGTCAAGTCATGTCTTACTCCGTACTCAACTTTATTAATTATTTACATTTCAGGTTAGTTGCAGCTGAAAAAGCGAACTGCAAACTGTTCCGTTTTACAGTGCGGCAATCGCTGAAATCTATTTCGGAACGATCTTCGCAGCGCGCTTTGACGCCGCCATATTGAAGTACTGGCAGTGAAAAAAGGAACATACCCTGAGGCTGCCGTCCCATGGCCCGGAATTTTTTCCGACTCCACGAACCCGGAATCTAGTAACTTTTCAAGCGCCAATCAGAGGCGTTCTGGACATTCCGTTCCGTGTGCACTACCAGTAGTTGCGATCCACTGATCTCTATTATACACTGGATGGCGGACTGCGCCCGTCGAGTGAAGCCAATTGAACAGCGCCATTTGCTGGTTCCCTATTTACAGCGGGCAGTTTAAATTGAAAAAAGATTCACGGGCGCCCGTGCGCTGATGAATGGGAGCGTGGATTTCGCTTTCGTATGCTCAAAACAATTGGCAAATTGTATGGTTTCTTCTGTTCACACAGTTTGCTTACACCAGAATTTCTACAACTCCTACACTTTTACAAGAGCATACATTTTTTCTTAGATTTTACAATAATTGATTTTTTTCAGCCGATCAGCTCCACTTACAAGCATTTATTTGGCATGAATTTGCTTATTCGATCAAAAAAAATTATACATATATCTTTTAATAATCAATTGCTGTTTTATACCGAGTAATTATTATCATTATTAATATTCTATATTATTCACAACATAACCTATATTTGATTTTCGACAACGAGCTAACTTTTCAGAAATCGAATTTATTCAGCATTGTCCCATAAACGTAATCACCTATATGTTGCGTCGTTGATTCTCAATCAACGGTTACATGATCCTGTATGAAAGAAAATAAAATGAGACCTGCTCGACGGGCGTGATTGTTTTTTTTATTACTCTCGACTGACAATGAAACATATTATATCCCTTTTTAACGTAACTCCACTACAAAATCTTAATTTTTGAATCGTATACGTTGGTTTTCCTTGTAATATGAGAGTCGCAACCCTCAACCCGTTTGAATTTCCCGCTGTAAATAGGGAACCAGTTCGCCCCGCTCCTCCTTCCCCCCAAGTCCCCTCGCCTGGCTCCAAATTGCCTCACGCTCTTGCGGCAGAAAGGGTACCCGTCCGCTATCCAGTGTATAATAGAGATCAGTGTTGCGATCTGTCAAACAAATCTCTGCATCTGTGCGTACGTGTAACAAAAGGCAAAAATGAATTCGTTAGGACCCGTCAGTATAATACGAAATTCATTTATTTATTTATTCGTTTGTTGTAGTTATTGTTGAAGTGGAAATAATGGAAACATTCGTCACGTTTGCCCTAATATCACCCGATTTTTAACCTATATAATTCGAGAATATTCATAACCTGTCCCGAATCGAAAATCGAATTAAGTATTTATGTATGCTATTGATATAGGGAAAATATCCCTGAGCAATAAAGATTTATTTCTAATTTATTCTTCAGCATCCATTTATTCTTAATAATATTACAATTCATTTACCAAAACAGAGGTTTAGCGCGCACGTGCATCTAAACAATACATGTGCTTGTGTGGGTGACACGAATCCGTGCCTGCCAGCATCGGGTGTCCCATGACACGGAATTCACAAGCCCGGAAGTGCCGACACCCAATCACAGTAGCGTATTTCGAATTCAGCGCTAAAAGGAACGATCGCAATTCGCCGGCGATCGTTCCGTGCGTGTCAATTCCGGACCATGGGACAGTAGGAGAAATGTATCCCGTAAATCAGTGGGGCCGGAACGCCTCTGATTGGCGCTTGAAAAGTCACTGGATTCCGGGTTCGTGGAGACCACGGTCTTATATACAGGTCTTGGAACGACACCTAAATTTCAGTGGTGGGGGGGTTCGCTTAATGGCTCAAAAATTAGTTGCGGCCACATGGGCTGCGCCAGCGATATTGGTTGAGCAATGGGCAGACCATAGACATAACCTCTAAACGTGCTTTAAACCTATATTCCCGTCACCTGTATGGAGCATTTTTGGAAAACTGTCTTAAAAAAAGAAAGGGAATATAGTAAAAACGTGGAAAACGTTCTATTACCAGGAAATTGAACCAAATTACGAGTTCGAAAAATCGAGCTTCAAAACCACTAATCGTAATTGAATGCGCGCGTGCGCCGCGCGGTTTATACACCCCGTGTTCGATTTTCCGAACTCGTAATTTGGTTCGATTTCCTGGTAATAGAATTTTTTCACGTTTTTAGTATATTCCCTTTATTATTTTTCCAGTCAGTTTTCCAAAAATGCGCCATAGAGGTGACGGCAATATAGGTTTAAAGCACGTTTAGAGGTTATGTCTATGGTCTGCCCATTGCTCAACCGATATCGCTGGCGCAGCCCTTTCGGCCGCAACTCGAACTAATTTTTGAGCCATTAAGCGAACCACCCCCACCACCTTCGTTTCAAGAACTGTATACCGTGACATTTCGTGGAAGGCGTACACTTCGGGGGTGCCACCTGAAACTCGCTCGGCAAAAGTCCCTAGCCCTAAGTTGGCATCCCTAGCGTTCGGTGTTCGACGTGGTTCGACCATACCCTGTTCAAGCTAACTTGATTCGGTGCGAACTCGAGAATAGCGCGCGTGAAATTTGAAGGTTAAACGCATTTTGTTAAAGGAAGCGGAACGGAAGAACAAGAACAACGAATTCTGCTCGTGTAGGAATTATTCTGCGAATATTAACCAACAATTCAATTTTGATAGCACTGTTGAGTCAGCCTCAAGGTGTATCGTCGGGGCTCATCGAGGAACTTGACTCCGGAAGCCTGCTTTGCGGCAGCTGATTGTATCGTCGAGGCTCTTCGAAGAACTTGACTCCGGAAGCCGGCTCCGCTGCGCCTTGATTGTATCGTCCAGGCTTATTGAGGAAGTTAACTCCGGAAGCCTGGTCCGCTGCGCCTTGATTGTATTGTCCAGGCTTATTGAGGAACTTGACTCCGGAAGCCTGGTCTGCGCCTTGATTGTATCGTCCAGGCTTATTGAGGAACTTGACTCCGGAAGCCTGCTCCGCTGCGCCTTGATTGTATCGTCCAGGCTTATTGAGGAACTTGACTCCGGAGACCTGTTTCGCTGCGGCTGATTGTATCGTTGAGGCTTATTGAGGAACTTGACTCCGGAAGCCTGCTCCGCTGCGCCTTGATTGTATCGTCCAGGCTTATTGAGGAACTTGATTCCGGAGCCTGCTCCGCTGCGCCTGATTGTATCGTCCAGGCTTATTGAGGAACTTGACTCCGGAAGCCTGCCCGCTGCGGCTGATTGTATCGTCCAGGCTTATTGAGGAACTTGACTCCGGAGACCTGTTTCGCTGCGGCTGATTGTATCGTCGAGGCTTATTGAGGAACTTGACTCCGGAAGCCTGGTCCGCTGCGCCTTGATTGTATCGTCCAGGCTTATTGAGGAACTTGACTCCGGAAGCCTGCTCCGCTGCGCCTTGATTGTATCGTCCAGGCTTATTGAGGAACTTGACTCCGGAAGCCTGCTCCGCTGCGCCTTGATTGTATCGTCCAGGCTTATTGAGGAACTTGACTCCGGAAGCCTGCTCCGCTGCGCCTTGATTGTATCGTCCAGGCTTATTATTGAGGAACTTGACTCCGGAGACCTGCTTCGCCGCGGCTGATTGTATCGTCGAGGCTTATTGAGGAACTTGACTCCAGAAACCTGCTTCGCTGTGGCTTGATTGTATCGTCGAGCACGTTGAGGCATCAAATATTAACACGATTTACTAATTTTCTTGAATAGAGCACCTAATAAAAAAAAACTACATTGTTGGTTAATATTCGCAGAATAATTCCTGCACGAGCAGAATTCGTTGTTCTTGTTTTTCCGTTCCGCTCCGTTTGACAAAATGCGTTTAACCTTTAAATTTTACGCGCGCTATTCTCGAGTTCGAACCGAATCAAGTTAGCTTGAACAGGGTATGGTCGAACCACGTCGAACACCGAACGCTAGGGATGCCAACTTAGGGCTAGGGACTTTTGCCGAGCGAGTTTCAGGTGGCACCCCCGAAGTGTACGCCTTCCACGAAATGTCACGGTATAAGACCGTGGTGGAGACGGAACAAATTCCGGACCATGGGACGGCAGCCTAAGGATACCAACTTAGGGCTAGGGACTTTTACCGAGCGAGTTTCAGGTGGCACCCCCGAAGCGTTCGCCTTCCACGAAAAGTCACGGTATGGGGTATTATAGATGCACCGTTTTTGGCCACCTTAGTACCGTCTCTGGCCACCAATTGCTCCATTAGTGGCCATATATCAAACGCGTATTAAAAAAAGCGGTGGCCAGAAACGATACAAAAGGTAAAAACACACTTCAACCTTAGAATAAAGCGATTGGGAATTAATTAATTATTGAAAAACTGTATCCTTATCTTTCTCCAAGCCGTACTTAGCCTAGTAATCGAATATTTTGATGAAATATAAGTATCAGAAGTAAGTATTCAACCTTCAAGAACTGGCTTCAAATGGTAGGGTGACCCAAAACGGTGCTTTTACCCAAATTAGGATTGACGTTTTCTTGTTTCTTTTGAATCGGAAATTACTGTATTTTTTCCATTTTCGAAAGAATATGATTTATTCCATCCAAAGTTCCATTTAAAAAATTTTTTTTTTAATATGGTAATTTTACAGAATATTGAGTTGTGCCACAGTTTCCTTTGAATGTTCCTTTTTCGTGCTAGAAAATTGCATCATGGTTTCTTCTTAGTTCGTGCAAAATCGTCGTAAAAGGTTTATTAATATAATTAAATAGACAAGCTAGAAAATAGATTAATATGCTATTCACGAAAATATTGAATTGTGAAACTTATATGTACAATAAAAATGAATAAATACAATACGTTTTCCAGAAGTAAAATACAGGACCGCATTTCAGGAAAGAAGTCTGATTTTTTTTTCAATTTTCCAAAAATCGATAAATGAAGACAAAAACAGTTCTTGAAAAATTGTATGATACTTATATCTTTACTGAAAATCGATCAAAAACTTCTAGTTCAGCCGCTGACGAATTTCGTTGCCTGAATCACTTCATTATAGTTTTCTTTATCACTCTCATTCAATCGTGAAGCTAACCTCGGAACCATGCAATTATAAGTGATAACTGATTATTCTTCCAGAAAATAAAGGATTGCTCAAGACGATGAAAGCTGAACCAATTGAAAATACTCAGATTACTGCCGATTACGGGAGATTACCATAGATTACCAGTGATTACCGGCGATCGCAATCATTTTTGAGAATACACAATGATTACTAGAGATTTTAAGTGATCACACGTTTCATGTATACACCAGATTACAGGGGACTGGTTCTCCCTCGTTCTCCATCGTTGGTATGGCAGGAATCTACACAAACCTTCCGGAGTAACATTCTCTCTGCGTTACCATCGACGAACTGAGTAACTAATAACTGCTAATAACTATACATCCTAATAACTATACAATCGTAACTATACATCGTAATATTACGTAATTCTTGTATACAATCTGGATATCTGCAGTATAAAAAATAATATGTCGACTATTATGTTGAATAATGCTGTAGATTATAGTTTTTTTTTTTAAGTTACAGAGCTAGGGCACACTTGACGACGAGCCTGATGAGTGATAATACGGAATGTAGTGCTCAATTATGTTGAAGCAATTTTATAATGACTATTCGAGTTCAATTTTCTGGAAGTTGAATTACTTTTCTCTAACACACATATCCCTGACGGATCCGTTCACACCAAAATTACACCGGAATTACACGGTGTATTTGCGCCTTTTTTACACCCATGTTTACACCAGAAATACACCAGAAATTTTTACACTCAAATTCACACTCCAATTGCACCGCAATTACACCATAATTTTTTCCCTATTAAATTTATATTTATTAACTGTTGCACAGAATTTCAAGAATGAGCATAAAACATAATTATTGAAATTTTCTCATAGGGCAAATAAAAAAAAAAAAATGCATACATAATACGGATTTTTTTTTTTTTTTGTACCATCAGATATGGCTTACATAATACGGATTTGAACAGAGGCCGCCCGCGTGCCAGCGACACGCCTTACCTACTGCGCCGCGCTCGCTCACTTAACAATACGAGAACTTTACCGGTATTCGCTATGTGCGTAACCTTGAACGGCAGCGAGTTTCGACGCTCGCGCTCGCAGTGGCCAAAAGTGGCGATGACACTGGGGAAATTGATACAGTTTTGTATAGAAAACTGGCAGGTCTTCTGTTATATCCAAACAAACAGCAAGTAGTCACGTTGCATACTTTTTCTGAGTACGCTGAAAGGAATTGGAAACTGTATGGAAAAAGTCTGATCCCGATTCATTTCAATTTTCAACTACTATGAATTTAGTAAAGTCTCTGACTACCTATCATGGCGCCTGGCAAACAGCAGCTGAATGCGTTGATGTTTACATAGGCATATGCTGTGATCTGCCAAAGTGTATTCCGTACTTATTGTGGTGAACAAAAGCGAATAGAGGTGATAATTGTTTTTATACACCTCAGGGATATAAACGGCGGTTTATGTTTGTCAGCCTCGGCTTCGCCTCGGCCAACAATTACGTGTAATCTGAGACTTTTCTTACTTTACTGGCCTAGGTACGTAATATACTATTTCGGCCTGATATCGAGTTTTTCATTCCGGTGTATCACGCACGATATCGGTGATAAATGTCGTTTCGACTAATCAAAGTCTCATTATTACCGGTGATACACAGATTTTTCATTTATCACTAGAGACGCGTCTTCACTTCTTTCCCGTTGCATCGTATAAATGAGAAAAACGGCGACAATGGATGAAATAATCTAGTGAATGGACGAAAATAGGTAGAATATCCCAGAGCGTAACATAACCTCAAATTAACACTGCCTACCCTACTGAATGACGTTTAAAAAATGATAAAGTATGAGCCGATTTCAGCCCAAACGGTTCATTTTGGTAACCAAGGAAACATTCGCCGATATGTTTCATTATTATTTCCGATATCAAGGGATATAAACAGTGGCAAGAACATGCTTCTCACGTGTTAAGTCATATGTTCGCGCTCAGTATTCCCCAGTGTGATCGCGTCTATTTGCCACTGGTCGCGCCACTTGTCGAAATGCACGGAGCGAATAGAGCGTACGCGTGCAACTTTTAGCTTGTAAATCTTTATTCTTTGGCGTAAATCCGGTGTAACATTGGTATTCATCTGGTATAAACTCAAAGATCGTATGCCTTAGCGTAGATTCGGTGTACATTCGGTGTAGGCTCCGGGATTCCTGTTTTTTTTTTCGCTTCAGTGTAATTGCGGTGTAGGTCGGGTTTATTTTTGGTGTAAATTTGGGTGTTAACTTGGGTGTAAGTTTGAGTGTAAAAAATGCGCAAATACACCGTGTAGTTTTGGTGTGAATTCAGTATTTTTTCCGTAAATTACCGAATTCCCACTAAATTTACACCTACGCCGAACCTACACCAGAAAAATACCGAAAACACACGGTGTAGTCGGATCCGCCAGGGATACTTTATTAAAAATTTCCATATGAAATTTAATATAAATGTGTGTGAAGCAAATTAACATATACTTTTTTAGGCACGATCGTAGAAAACGGAGTGCCTTATACATTCGCCATCGCAAAAAACGTTGGATCGAGTAAAAGTTCTGGAATCATGTAGGGAGCACGTTTTGGCACCCGGGTAGTCGTTTTCGAGCATTTTCAAGAGTGGTGTATGTGACCCCCCCCCATTTCTTGTAAACCCACTATCATCCAAACTGCTGAACCGATCCTGATGAAATTTGCAGAGGATACTTCTTTTACCCTGAAGATGTCAGAATTTCGTTGTGTACCCGATCCGCCTTCCGGTTCAGAAATGCCGTTTGCTGACTTTGTCAATTTTGAAGATACAAAAGCGAGCTTTGGAATACAGCCTCATGATTTCGAATCAAAATTTTGAGAATTTTCGATAATTTTTCCGGCACCTGCGTCTCGATGTCAAATCGTTGAAGTTGCTTGTAAACACGCTATCAGCCAGACCGCTGAACCGATTTTGATGAAATTGGCAGAGGATACTTTTTTTACTCCGAAGATATGCAAATTTCATTGTCGACTCGATCCGACTTGCGGTTCAAAAACCGCGGTCGCTAGCTTCGTCAATTTTGAAGTTACGAGAGCGGTCCTTGGAATACGATCTATTGGCTTCGAATCAAAATTTTGAAATTCTTGGGGGATTTTGAACACTATTAAAAAACAAACTAGCACTGTACGATCGTGCCTTACGCAAAAAAGCGATCAGCTTTTTGGCTAAAACGGGCTAGTCTCATTAAAATTCAAACATTCAAATTATTGAAAATTAAGACGGATAGTTTTGAAAATCCAGAAATGTTATGAAAATTCAAAATCATTCTCAAAATTCATGATGATTTCCTTTGAAAATGGGTTTCCACTGCTACAATAATTGCTGAATCAGATTATAAAATATTGCGGGAATCAATCAAAAAATAAAAATTTTACGCTTTTAATTGGAAGGATTACTAATGATTGACTGAAATACCTTTGTTAAAACGCATTTTTAGCCCTGACAATTATCATGGTTTCATTCGGGATTCGATCTGTCGCTCGCTCGCTTTACTGGTCGCACGCCCTACCTACTACGCCAAACTACCTATTGAATGATAGTACAACTTTCACCTGTTTATAATCAGAGCTTCATCTTTGTCAATCTTGATACGTATTCTATGCGGCTGCACTTATTAATAATGTTGCTCAATCAATAATGCCGAAGTAACATTTTCGGCAAATCAGATATGTAAATGGAGCTATCCAAGGCGTGCAAAACTCTTGGTTCAAAAGCCAAGTGTTCCTAGAGCTTATCAAAGACTAACGCAAAAGACTAAAGCAAGATTTTTCGACCCACAACTTTGCCGAGGGTTCAGATTAGTGTTCGGCAAGAGACATTTTGTGACTCTTTTGAAATTTAATATAAATGCATATTAAATTTCAAAATACAGTTCCGTAAATTTTATATTCATACAAATTTCATAATGTGCTATCATTTTCAATGACGGCACTAAAAGTCCGAACACAGTCACTGAAAATTAAAAAAGAATCATAATTTGTTTTGAATCTTCAAAAAAGTTTCTTAAATTCAATAGAACCATATTGATATTGAGATATAGTCATTGAAAACTCAGTATGTTATTTGAATATTAAGACACAAATATGAAATTCCAAGATGTTTTATATTAATTTCACTTTAATAAGCAGGGTTTGTAAATTTCATTCCAGTTTGCATACGAATTTTCAGGATATTTTTAACATAGGCATGAGAGTTAATATTACGCTGATGACACTCCCCATTTTGTCGCGAAAATTTGATTGGTAATTTTATTTATTTATGTTGTTATTCTCGGAATCTTCCATTTCAGACAAATCTGTTTCGCTTTTTCATCAGAATTATCACCAAAATTGCTTTCCTCAAAATTCTGATGCATCGTACATATCTCAGTAGCAATAGCAAATCGAAATATTTTTTCACACGAAAAAATATCGGAGAACGGATTGCTATTCAAAAAAATATGTCAACAATGAAACTACTAATTGTCAGCAATGCAAAGGCTCTAGAAAGTTTCTATACTCCGTAGGGATCGCCGTAGGCATCTTCTAACTCATACAGACACCCTTCCTCATAGTAGAAAATCAACATCATTGACCAGCTAATCCAACATCAGATACGAAATCTTTGACGTTGAGCCTGAAATTAATTTACCCATTCCGAGAGAAGGTGTATCGACCAATCCATTGTTGGATCAAGATGATTTACGACTCGGCCATTCCCGCACGGGAAAATCAATACTTACTCGCTCTCGCCCATACACGCACGTATACCTCTTGACCCGCCATTTACCCACCCGCATGTAATGCATACATATATTCTCCGAACACGTGGAGGGGTCGACGTGCCATCTCCAAAACATGTGTAACATTTGTGGGCCAGTCGGGTGACGAGCGTTGGTAAATGTTAGGTCATTGTCAGAGGAAGTTCGGGGTTGTTGTATGCCTACAACTAACCGAAGGAGGCATTATTGTAGTTACTTTCAGCCTCTGCTTCAACACTTCCGATTTACTTCATCGCAAAATACTTGCAGCTGAAATAACAATGAAGCCTCGATGCATGATCAACCATATGAGCTTCTGCTGTGAACTAAATCATTTTGTACAGCACCTTTATTACATAGCCAATATTATATCGATATTCCACCTATACCAGTAGGTATTACTCGTCTACGAAACTACTTAATCATGCTTTGTTTTGAAATCACGATAAATTCCCCTTGCAATTTTACTCTATGGATTGAAATGAGTCGTCAAGAATGATCGACCCAAGTGCATGGTTACCTGTACCAGTCCCAACTCTTTGGAACAAGAAATCGACTCATGTATATCATAGACATTAGTCTTAAATGTCATCGTAGTCGGCAAAAGGCTATTTCCATTTCCAAATTCACACGCTCAATGATAAGAAAAAATCAGTCATCAAAATTCAAGAATATAATAGAGGAAAATATTGTATGACGTAAATTTAACGGTTCTCTGAAATTTCACCCTCACACGTGAATATAGATGGCAGCACCGTAGTTGTCTAAAATCTAGATTTCACGCACTTCACGATCAGTAGACTACTAAGCAGTACGACTACAGCCTGGTGTAGACGATGGTGCGATTGCGTAGCACTTACAATTAGATATAGGATTGAGATTAGATGCATTTAGCCGATTGACAAAATGAGACTAGTCATAGGAAATTTAACGTGTTGTAGGTATTCTCGAATTATGGGATATTATTTTTCCATGTATGTCATAATTCAGTCGTTTGGGTTAAATAGGATTACCGTATGATTCAACTTACTTACTAGCGGGACTCTACTCACCTACTTGATATCAATTGTCTACACTGAAGAAAAATGTTTCTATCACCAATTAAATCAATTTACTTGACGTGATTTACTAGACGCAAGAAGAGTTCACTAAATTTGACTCGCCTGTGATTCATTTAGTTTTTCATTTACTTGGTTGGTAATAGATATAATATATTTTATACACCTCAGGGATATAAACGGCGGTTTATTGCCCTGTTCCAGCCGGAAAAACCACTTTATTTCCCTTTGGTGTATAAAATATCGTATGCACCACAGGGCAAACGTTGTTTTAGACTCGTGCGATTGTATCCCTCGGCATCGCCTCGTGACAACCTCGACTCGTCAAAAACAACTTGTCGCCCTTAGGTGCATAATATACTATTTTGTAACACACGCACGATTTCTGCGTTTTTTGTACCTATTAAGCGGGCGTCAAGTGATCCTTTTTTGACCGGCTCGAAAAAGCGGGCAATAATGAATTCATTATTGCCCGGTTTTTCAATAAACGGGCTATAATGAAAATAAGCGGGCTATAATGAATCCATTATAGCCCGCTTTTAAAAAACTGTATATGCGACTGTATGTGTGTATATATAGTACATATACATACATATGTATATACATATATGTACATAGGTATGTACATATATGTACATAGGTATATATACATATATACGTATATGTATATATATATATATACATACTATATGTACGTATGTATGTACATGTATATAATCCTTTATTCGTATGATATTTACTATTTCCTGTTAGAAATGCAATCTAATTGTAACATGACTATGTGTTGCCGTGTCAAAAAAGGTCACCTTCGTCCCGCTTATAGGCACAAAAAACGCAGAAATCAATACATGCGTTACAAAAAATATGGTGTGCACCAAGGGCTCAGTGGGCTTTTTTACCTCGTGTGATTGCAGTACTCGTCTTCGGCTCGCAGACGCACTCGTCTTCGGCTCGCTCCTGCACTCGCCTTCGGCTCGTGCGAGTTCACCTTCGACTCGTGCTAGCTCACCTTCGACTTGTACTGCAAATTCCACACTCGGTCTAAAAAAGCCCACTTTACGCCCTAGGTACACAATATACTATTTTTCGTGTATATCTAGTGCCTGCAGTATCTCGGCGGCTCGGCGCTTGTATAACTCCAGACCCGGTAGGATAATAGTCAATACGCCGAAATGGTTCGTTTAACGGTATTAATAACGTGTCTGTTGACATAGCTAACGACCACGTGGCACTGTGCATATCGAATTGATCCCAGAATCACGAACACGCCCACGCCACGTGCGCGTTGCACAGTCGCACACTTGATAAAACAAATGCACCGTTTACGATTGCAACTAACTGCTTGGGAATTTAACAATAATAGTTGCCCAACAACGTATCGACTATCTAAGATCAATAGTGTCCTCATTGGCATTGTATAACATACTACCTGTGAGCCTTGGCATTACCAGGCAGCTACAATGCAACTTGTTATCATTGTACAGTGTGCTATATGTAATCCAGGGTACTATGCAATTTTTTCGTTGATTCAAATAAAGCGCAAGATAATCTAGAGAGGTATTGACGTTTTGCAGAGTTTGTAACTACGCGTATGTTATTGCTCGTTAATTACGTGTAAATAGTGAGTTATGATTAATTTCGCACGGTTAGAAAACACTCGGAGCAAAGAATACTTCCAATGTCCGAGCAATATTCTTGAGTCATCTCTGCTGTATTCTTATCGTTGCAACATACTGAAACTGGGTCATTGCCTGTTTGCGAACGGCTGTCACCCTTGGCCCTGCGAACTGTTACTTCCCCGGGAGACTTCGTAAATGGAGATTAGAAATAATGTAGCCGTGTAATATGCGCAGGCGTGAGCATTGGCGATCCTCTGGTTTTTTTTTCTACTTTCCGAAATGCGTTTCACGCAAAATATTCTAGAATATTTTTTAATTATTTTTGTTCTGGCTAAAACACCCCACAAAATATTCCGAGATGAAAATAATCTTAAAATTCCAGGTGGCTGCATGAACTCATGTTGAGCATGAAATGTTTTCACCTGATAGTGATTTGTATCACTGTTCAGACTATGAGCTGAGATTCCAAAGGCTCTTTACCATACATTCATCGACTAGCTACGTTTATAAGAACACTTCAATATCCTGGTTCGAGTTGTGGAACAAAGTAACGGCTCTTCGTGAGGAACACTCGCCGTTTCGTAAAACAGTGGAACAATGAATATTGTTTGACGTTTGAAATTCAAATTTCTACGAGTAGGTATTCTATCGTCCTCGACTTCGAAACTTGTCTCGCGTATTAATCATTGAATGCCCGCTCACTAGACGTTTAGCCCGGAAAGCAAATAAAAATCCGTTACATAATGAAACGTGTTTCGAGCCAACTATACGGTGCACAACTCTAACGTACTTCGGTAACACGCTACGCAAATTATGGCTAGGTATCAGCGAGCATGTGTGATAGAATTCTCGTTGCCTCGTCCCTCTAGACTCTGGTGTGGCCACGAGCTTAGGTTAAGAAGAATGAAGTAAAGGGTGACCTTGGAATCAAATTCGCGGTCCTCGCGTACGATGTCACCCACGTGGTGAAAGCCGATGTCTACTCATCATTCTCTACAACATAGCAACGAGTCGCTGGAAAGAGTCACATGATTATCCAATATCATATCTTCAGGTGAACAAAAATGTTACCACGTCGGCGTTGGAGGGGTCAATTAGAGGGAAATTGTGTCATGTATTTTTATCCCCTGACTATCATCAAAAACCGTATTTGCAATTATTCAATAGTCAACTGTTTTTCTTTCGTTTACTAAGCTACTAAAGACCATTCGGAAATGAAAACAGCTGGTGAATGCGTAATTGCTTATAAGCTTGGAGAAGCCTTAGACCATTTTTTGAAGGTTTGAAAACCTTCTTTACAGAGGTACCGGGGCGGGGACGGGGAGGGGACCGTTACGCGTTACGCGTTACGCATAGAACGGAAAAACAAAGGTCGATCATTTCTCACGATGAAAATCTGCTGAAAGCAGGTTTTCAAACCAGCTTTTAGCCGTAAGGTTGAATTTGGCAATTGTTGCTAAAAGCGGTTCAATTTAAGTTGTCTCGATGAGGCAATTTTTAATATATATTTTTTTTTGGGTAGGTGACATCTTTTGCAGAAAAAATGTGACTTATTTATTAATCGCACTACGCGGTGGTTCAAATATCTTGCTACTATCATATAACTTCATACAATCGAATTATTAGGTTTTATAGCTCCATTGCTGCATTGCGTCATAACTGTCGCGTGGCAAATTCTCCGTGCAATCTGACAATGAGCCAAATAAGTGAGGGTTCTGGACTACACTGTTGACAGTAGCTGAGGAGGCGAGAGAGATTTCCGACCGTCGAGAAATCAACCGAACTTCAGGGGGTACATACTCCTTAAAATATAAAAACAAAAAAAAAGTAAAAACTGCCAAAAGTCATTTTTCATATTTAAGAATGTTTTTTACACGATTTTGGGAACACATTCGTTTTGTCTACCATGCACGACATAAAATCTATTGGTGGATCGATTCAAGTTTTTCTGATCTCAAACTATTCAGTAAAGAGAGGCCTTTTCAAAATGAACAGAGAGCTTCTTGATCAGATCAAAATTGTACCAGATATTCATCATTTTCTAGAATAAAATAGCGTTTTTCTGTTTTCATATGTTACTTTTTATGATATCTCGAGTAAAATTGAAGTTCCGAAAAAGTTCCCTGTTCATATTGAAAAGGCCTCTTTACTGAACAGTTTGAGACCAGAAAAACTACCGGTAGATTTCTTTTCGTACATCACAGACAGAAAATAAAATTCTTTCTAAAATCATGTGAAAACCATTCAACAGTCTCAAAAATGACTTTCGGTGGTTTTGACATTTTTGACATTTTAAGGTGTATGTTCCGCCTTCAGTTCACCGCCAGCAACTTTGGAAATGATGAAACTCGGAAATATGAACGCCTTCGATCGTCGTGTCTCGGTAGAATAAGAATTTATGCAAGTTTATCACAAATGTCGTTGCGTTTATCCTCGGAGTGCTGATGAATTATGTGATTGAAAGCACAAGCGATTGGTAGCATAATAGAAACACTCGGCTGTTCATTAAACATTTATTTTGACTGAGGTGTACTGACTACGTAGCGAGACCAGGAAGAGTGCAAGCAGTAGATCTCGAAAACTGTGAAGAGCATGAACGGTAAAATGCATATATAGAATCGAAATGAATTAGGCAATGCGTAAGTGTGATTGAACTGTGTTCTTAATCAGCGAGGAATGCATTTTTACAAGAATCACGCCTATCATAATGGCAGGTAATGGGACTGTTGACCGTGAATAGTACGCCCGGGAAAAAAACAAATCATATAGTACCATTCTCGAATTAATCCTGAGTATCAATTGTCGCATAAACGTTATGTTGATGATCGTCTGATGTCAGTGGATTAATTCAAGGGCAGCATTGTCCGGGCTGATCTTGTGGAAGTATCCCGATCGAGCTGAGTGTCAGTAACACCAACGACGAAATATCGGTATATAGTTCACATCGTGATTAGTTAGCATCGAAATCGATGCGCGGAAAGGCAGCTATATAGGATTTTATGAAATACAACGAGTGACTTGGAATAAAGATAAAGATGCCGAAGCGAGGCAGGGTGGGTGGGGTGACAGGGGTAACGGCGATAAGCTGAAAGGAGATAGCACACAACAGGCGTCAACGATGACTCCGTGTAGTATCTCAAAGTCAATGTCCTATGAAGGACTGCGCTCACCCACACTTCGCGTTTGCTGCACGCGTGACCCCTGCACGCGTGTACTCACGATGTATCCCAAGAGCTATATGTATGCTCTACGCAACTTAGTTGGCTGCAGTTTACTGTCCAGCTCATACACCTACAACACTCTTGAAGATGCTCGAAGACGTCATCTCAGGTACCGGACCATGCTCTCTATATTGTTGGAGACTTTTAACCCGATCCGACGTTTTTTTGCGTTGGCGAATTTATAAGGCACTCCGTTTTCAACGGTCGTGCCTAAAAACAGTATGATCAACGTATACATACTGTGATACAAGATCGTTGAATTATTTATATTTAATCGTTAGAATTATCAATATTCTTTTAGACAAGTTCTTGATTTTACGTGATGGCGATTTAGTTAGAGAGATTTATTATTCATCAACCATCAGGGACGAACAATTTTGAGCATATAATTTGAACAGCGGTTACCTGAAGCACACCATTCTTTCACCATCCGCATTATAGTTGATCGATGTTCTCGGATAGTGGATTAACCATGTGACCTAACAGGAGGTGCATGAATGATGTTATGATCGGAGACCAGTCAGCTTTCAAGGAGGATTAGTGTGTCAGCTAAAATATAAGTTAGGAATTATATTGACTGACTTGAAAAATATACGAATATTATCAAAACACGTTTTATGAAGATGATTCGAATCTCACTTGAAAATAATAATCTTTAGATGTGACTCAATACATTGGATCGGAATTATTTTGTCGGATTATGAACTTTCTTTTACAAACCACGATGATCTACCCCTCTGTATTTCTTTCTACTCCACATATGTTCAGGAAAGTTCAAAAGCTGGCTCGTAGTCAGCTCAAACCCGCTTGTTTAAAATTGATCTCATAGATCTTGATCTGCCATGAACAACCGAAAATCAGGCTGCGAAATGGAACTGCCGTCAGAACCAGTGTATAAAATCTGATTTTACGTAATTCTCCTTACCAAAACGGTGCGAATGGAATTCTAAAATAAACAAGGAGATACATTGGGTAGCAGAGAATATTATATACCTATATAATAAAATTTTTAATGCAATGGTATACGCAATATATTTACCAAAACGTTGGAACCCCTTTTTAGAGGACACGGAATTGGAATGGAATCGGTTCATATTCATCAATATTAGAAAAAGAGAAACAGATCCATTAAAATTTGAAAATCAAAATCGGTTACTCAAGGGAAAAATGTTTCTCCACCAATTTACGTATTTTTGATTATTGTTTCTCAAAAAAAGGTTTCTTGAAACGAAGCAGAAGCGAGACATATAGATGAGGGTGGGGGGCAATGGACCAGTGGGGCAGAACGGACCATATCGTTCGACATGCTTGAAAGTTGGTGTGGAAGTTTGAAAAATAATAATAGGTCGAAAGCTGAAATTCATTACGATGTCAATTTTTCCCTACCCTTCCCTGCCGATCGAAATTTGATATTGCATATTGTATAGTTGAGCATTGTTGAAAGTATAAGATGAAATGGAAGAATATGGTAGCTTACTTCAGCAACACATAAAAAGGCGTGTTGTCTTTGTCTATCAACTCATTTGAACTTCATCGGACGATTAGAAATGGCGATAGGTAAGCCTGATTACACATATAGTACAACGGTGTTTGCCAACATAAAATATCGCGGCTTTATCACAAGCGGTCTTTGGAACTGCTCTTCCTATCGGATTGAAAATTATTGTCGTGCACTTGATTACGTACCTATATGTACCTATTTATATATATTTTGCAAAATTCGCTTGTCAATTGGATCTTATAGGGTTTAATTTATCTGTACAATAACGAATGCATGGTCAGGACAGGAGCTACCTGTTTAATCGTCAACAATAATTCGTTTTGATGTACCGATCACAAGTATTGCTTAGGGAAATGAACTGCCAACTATTAGCCATACTGGTATATACTAGCATATGCAAAGCTCTACGTTGCTCGTTACATGGTTGTAACGATCCCAGATCAGAGAAGGGAGGACTATGTAATTCATCACGATTTTAATAAAGAACGGGTTGATCAATTGTTACATAACCGTTCAATAGTCCGAACTACGTAGGGGGCGTAGTTCAATAATCATATCATAGTACGCATTGAAGCCTTTGCCGTGTGGGAAGCTACGAAGTTCCCGAGAAACTGGGTGTCAGTTAAATCTAATCTCGATACGTTATTGATATGCCGATTAGATATAGGCCCGTTGGCTGCGTACATACTTACGTATACAACGAAACGCTGCGATCTACAGAACCAACTCACGTGGTAACACTGGTGGGTACGTAAGAATCGGTATGTATGTCGCATTGTCGTACGGACGACCGAAGCTATAATGCTGCAATAGGGTAAGGTTGCTATCGATGGACCCCCTAAGCAAAGTTGGTTATAAAATTTGGATTTTGAGTCGAAAATGCAAAACCACTGGTGGATGTTTTCTTCGAAACCTATTCTACAGAGCAGTCATGGGTGAGCAAGGTTATTGTTACTTTCTGATTATTTATCACCGACTTTCTGTTTTTTGAATTTGGTCCATTCATGGCAACCCTGCTCCATGAATGGACCGCTAAAATAATGAACATAAAACAATACAAGGACCTGCTCCATGGATGGACCACCCCATCTCCTTCGATGGACCACTAAAATAATGAACATAAAACAATACAATGATCCAATGACCTAATATATTGGTTTAAATGATAAATTGATGACGTATGAATAGATTTTTGAGATTTCAAACAAATTGTAGGCCAACCACGATAGATGCTCTCAACAGTGTCTTACAAACTGAAAAAAGTAATACCTTCCATACTGGTCCATTCATAGCGTTGTTGCCCGGTCCATCCATGGAATTTCGCATCGCAACACATAACCTATCCTACTACCACAGGATGGAAAGATACCTAAAAAAGTATCGGTATCATTTTGAAGAGCGAAGTATAAGCTTCAAAACCATCCAACACGATTTAGGAAAAATCACCGATACAAGGGTTCAAACACGTTTGCAAAATTAGGAAAAATAAGATCAGAAAGGGCAAATTCCTACCTCGCTCAATTTCAGCACACCTATATGGCACCCATGTGACTGTTTTTAACATGGCCACTCTTTGGCCACTAGTAGACTTGATCGCACTGATAGCAACGCCAAGCACTAACGCATACCTGAGATCTACCACTGGTCCATCGAAGGCAACGGTCCATCGATAGCAACCTTACCCTAATACTCTGCAGAAACTGGCATCTAGCAGAGGTAAACAGTTCGTGGAATCACCCCGGTGTGACTGTGGGTACCCTTATCAATCGGAAAAAATTATGGTATTTTATTGTACGTTTTAGTGAGTAATTCTTCTACTCTCTATTTATGGTTTGTACCTATTCAGCAATGTTACCCTACCTTCATAATTGTTAGTTGTTCCTTACTTCACAATGAGTTATGTACTCTCATACTGTCTTCTGTGAATGCTGTCCGCGGGATACATGTGCCATTCCATAAAAAATCTTCGAGTTCGATCTACTGTTTGTCACATTCTCAGACCCTCGACCGACGACATAACGTTTGAGATTATCGGGATCGAAAGACTGGACATATCTGAGGTTGTGACCTAACGTTAACGGCACAGGGTAAACGGAGAAAAATATGCATAATGACAATGTGGATGAAAATTTTGGCTCAGCGGTAAGAGGGCTAGATCAATGGAGCTCTATCGGACGCGATAAACTGTGTAAAGCTCGTGACATTTCGTGTTCTATCAGAGGTTTCGAAATCGGTGTCAAGCAGACTAACAGCGTGAACCTCCTAAGTTGGGTTACGTTTAGTAAATGCGCATTCGAATCACTATGTTCGGACAATAATTTCGACTTTTCGTCACTTTTTCTTGAATTTAGATCCTTCTTTTTGTTTGGAAAAGTTCTATATGTCACTATCGTTACGCACGCTCATTGAGAAGTTTGCGCGGATACCTAGAGGGCCTCATGGTAAGTTACGTAACCAGTTCGCGTATTAAAGATCTTTGGATTCCAATTTTTTTTTATAAGGGTATGAATCGGTATGGATGATGTGCAGGGTTCAGTCTCCATTTTAAAGATATAGTAATTCGTATTTACACTGATCTACATGAGTCATTCCACGTCAAACCGAACGGCTTTCTGACCACTAGTTCTCTGATTTTCAAATAATTGATTATACAGGTTCTTGGGAAAAAATGAATCAGTGAAACAATTTTTATTTTACTTTTATCACCCTTAGTTTAGAAGTTACAGGGGGTTGAAATTTCGCGAAAACGACCGAAAATCGAAAACACGCCCTCTTTCAACTGCTCATAACTTCGGTTCTATTCAACCTATAGGCTTCAACAAAAACGCATTTTGTAGCTCTTGAATGAGACTTTCACGATATATTTATTCCATTCCACGATAATTGACTATTATATTTGTTATAGAAAATTACATTATTCAAACGTGGTTTTCGAGAAAATAGTCACTTTTTAAAATTCCCAAAAAACATCAGCGTATTTCTTGATCGATTCTCTACAAAATCCTAAAATTATATACTGGAGAATTGATAAGAACTGTGTCAAAACAGCGATTGATTTATAAGTGACGGAGTGCGCTGGCGCTAAGGGGCCATTTATTAATTACGTAAGGATGATTTTGGCGATTTTTGACCACCCCTACCCCCATGTAAGGGTACATAAGTTTTCTCGAACCCCCCCTCCGTCTTCTTACGTAAGATTCTATCTCGTTTTTTAGAAAAATAAAATGTTAGAAAAGGATCAGTTAGTCGATTTCTAATATTAAATTTCGACTTACAAAATATTACGTAAGAATGGGTTTTACCCCCCTCCCCCCAAGATAAGGACATGTAGGGATTTTTTAACCCCCCCTCCCCCTCGGGACCCTTTCGTAATGATTGGCCCCTAATCGACACGGCCTGTGACGCGGCGTAAGGGGCAAATAGAGAGTATGGGGCGCCTAATGTGTAATATGTACTAGAAGAATTGAATGAACCAAATAACGATTGAATTTATACTTGTTTATTAAATATCAAAGTAACATCAAGTAAATTATATGGCTAAAACTATTTGATATGTGTTTAATTATTAACTAGTGACTATATTTAACGTTTAAAAAATTGAATGAACCAAATAACAGTTTAATTTATACCTGTTTATTGAATATCAAAGGAATATCGGGTAAATCATATAACTAAAGTATTTTAGTATATATATATATCCCCTAAAAAGCACCTCTGGTGCCAAAAACCTTTCGCCAAGTACATTAATGTGGTCCACCTACAAAAATTCACCACAAAAAGTCTTCCACAAAAAATCTGTCTGGAAAAATCACCACCAACCAAAATTCGTTTTCCACAAAAAGTCTTCCTTCAAAAATTCGTTTTCAACTAAAGTCTCCCTTCAGAAAAATCTCTTTAAAAAGATTGAAATCAAATACAACTACCAAGTACCAAGAAAAAAAATCAAACTATGTAGCGTTGTGCTCGTTCGCTCGCTCACTCGATCGGGTTTTCATAACTGGTCAGGAGAATAATTGGGAGCACGAATTTCGAAAAGAGAATTTTTTGGAAAGAAAAATTTTCGGGAGTGGTACTTGGCGGGCCTTCATAGCAAGATAAAAAAAATGTGACTTGTAGAGCATAGTGGTGACTCTTCCGCTTATTCACACCTGGCCCGCAAGTACCACTCCCGAAAATTTTCTCTTCGAAATTCGTGCTCCCAATTTTTCTCCTTACCAGTTATGAAAACCCAATCGAGTGAGCGAGCGAACGAGCACAACGCTACATACTTTGATTTTTTTTCTTGGTACTTGGTAGTTGTATTTGATTTCAATCTTTTTAAAGAGATTTTTCTGAAGCGCAACTTTTGTTGAAAATGAATTTTTGATGAATTACCCGATATTCCTTTGATATTCAATAAACAGGTATAAATTAAACTGTTATTTAGTTCATTCAATTCTTCTAGTACATATTATACATAGGCGCCCCATACTCTCAATTCGCCCCTTACGCCGCGTCACAGGCCGTGTCGATTGGCGCCAGCGCGCGCCGTCACTTATAAATCAATCACTGTTTTGACACAGTTCATATCAATCCTGCAATCTATAATTTTAGGATTTTTTAGAGAATCGATCAAGGAATACGCTGATATTTTTTTGGAAATTTTAAAAAGTGACTATTTTCTCGAAAACCACGTTTGAATAATATAATTGTTTATAACAAATAAAATAGTCAATTATCGTGGAATGGAATAAATATGTCGTGAAAGTGTCATTCAAGAGCTACAAAATGCGTTTCCGTGGAAGTCTGTAGGTTGAATAGAACCGAAGTTATGAGCAGTTGAAGGAGGGCGTGTTTTTGATTTTTGGTCGTTTTCGTGAAATTTCAACCCCCTGTAACTTCTAAACTCGGGGCGATAAAAATAAAATAAAAATTGTTTGATTCATCCATTTGATCCAAAGAATCTGTGAAAAAATTGAGACCTGAATCGGAAACATCGAGGTCAAAAATCACCCATTTTCGTGCGGTTTGACGTGGAATGACTCATATGCTTACTAACTGGAGAGCTCAATAGCTGCTGATACCCTCGATAGCAACGGGCCGTTTAGAAGTCTCGCCAGCGCCACCGAATGTCTGCTGGAGAACTAAATTTCCCTAATCTGCGCATGCGTCCACGCTCTTCATTCAAACATAACCACGTACAGATCAGTGATTCGATAATGTACGAACGTAAACTGACGTTATTATGATATACCATACCATACTTCCACATTTTTTCAAGTTGGTCAGAGATAAAGAAGTAGAATGGTTTTCAGATCTTGCCGTACGTGAAATATTGATTACTAATCTTTCTTAATAAACCCAACGGCCCATATTTACTGTGTATATCGAGCATAACTTATTCACGACTTACAATTCGTTTTGAAATTGACGCTATCAGCTACGCATGGCAGCGCATGTCTGCTACGGCGCACGCTCAGATAGCACTCATTTAGTTCTCCAGCAAATATTCGGCGGCGCTGGCGAGGCTTCTAATCGGCCCGCTAGGACCCTATGCATTTGTATGGCAAACAGCTATACAGTTGGTATTTCATTATCGAATTCAAATGATGTGAAGTTGTTTCTTCATTTATCTTTATTGTGGAAATTTTAATGCGAAATACTAAGTTACAAACACGAGTGTTCTATTGTAAAACATGAAGGTTTGGTCTCGTAGATTCAGCTAGAACCTGTGACGACAATCAGTTATACGATCTATGAAATACTATCAAGCTAGGCACTTTATATCTACTGATACAAAGCGGCCCTTTTTATTCTAATTCGAGAAAATATTTCCATAAAATATGAATTATGAAAAAAACTGTAGACTGCAGAACGTTGCCGATGACCTGTACGGTATATGTAACACAGTCGCTATTTGCCGATTGTGGCACCTGAGCAAGTGCTGCTATACGATTCGAGATGATTGAGACTGTTCGCTTTCTGCTGAAGTATCACATTGTCAACTTGATGAATAGACAATTTACGTTGTTCCAACGAAACGAGCGAGGCTCTGTTGCACCATAGAAGACTACTGATGCAAGACATAGTGTAATCAGCCACTAGCGCATCATTTAGTTTTTTTTTCATATATGAACGGAAAGGCCGATTTTGCTACCTGTTTTCGGGGAGCAAACAGTGGTTTTACCGACCGGGAAGTCTTCTCTCCCGGTAAGTCTTTCTTCCCTGCTCTTTCTTACCGCTAAGTCTTTCTTCCCTGAAACTCTTTCTTCCCTGCTTTTAGTTCCCGTACCGACCGCGCTACACTTCAGCCACATAACCTGAAATGATCACGGTTTTGCCCGCAAAATCGACCTTTCCGTTCATGGTGGAAAAAAATACAGTGTGCACCGCGATCGCAGGACTTTTCGCTCCCTCGGTGTAGTTTGCTGCACGCTCGGGAGCGAAAATATCCTTTGCTCCCTTGGTGCACAATATACTATTTGTCGATCAAGCGATCACCATCCGATCTATAAAATTTCGATGAATTTTCACTCATTATGGACCAAATTCGACGTTACATCTAAACTGAAAGCTAAAGGACTGAACACGGCAATTCTCCGCCTAGCTAACATGAATAAGAAATAACATCTAGTTTCTTTCCTGATCATTCATCGGCATCGAGTGCGGGTTCACCGAACTCATCTTTTTCATACTTCCTCTATCATTTCGCGACCGATTGCACGTCTGGTTGCCCGAGTCGAAATTTAACGTCCGCTTAGAACCTCCAACTTTCACCGTTTGGAACTTTCACGGAGCTTTTGGAGGGTCTAGAGAGGTTCATTTGGTATAGAAAATCAAAGCCTCTACAACGCCTAAAACGTGCAGATACCGGACAAAATGTAGACTTTTAGGCTGAAATGAGGATCTTACGAGAACCTCACTAAACCCTCGCTACACCCAGCCGCCTGTGATGATCTATGATTCCGGTGGATTTCGAGGTTCAAAATAGGAGCTCGAAGGTGGGCCGGACGTTATGAGTATCAAAATAGGCACTAAATCCCGAAACCAGAGGACTTGGAAGCCCTGAATGGGAGCTCGAGTTCGAACACTTGAAAACAGTCTTTAAATGGATGCTAATTTTTAACTGTGGAGGACTTGGAGGTTCATAATAGGAGTTTGAGGTTCAAATGGGGTCTAGGAGGTTAAGTTGGATGCTGGCAGTATTAAACTGGGCGCTAAATTTCGACTCGGGTGTTACTCTCCATATCCCTTATATCCCTTTTTTTCAACAGAACGGATGTTTCACGGGAACGACGAATGGAGCCGGGCGCTGCTATCGTCGCCAAACGCTGGCGAGGTGGTTGACGTCGGAGGGCGCTGGAGGGCGCTGGAGGGCGTCGGAAGGTGACGGAGGGTGGCGTAGAGTGTCGCAGGGTAGGGCGTAGCGGGAGGGGGTGGCCCACAAGAGGTGACCAAGGGTGGCGGATTCAGGAAGAGTCGTTGCACCGCGCGAGGGTACTGTACCAGTGAACCCGCGTTGGATCGCTGCCATCCCCCCTCGCTCTCCGCATCCCGTTGCCCGGCCACCCCACTGCCACCCCCGGAAGAGCCCCAGCGAAATAATCAGAGTGGGGATGCCTGCAGGGTTGCAGGGTGAATCGCTCCCGGGATGGGAGAGCCCTAGCGTCTAAAGGGTGGGGGTAAGCAACCGATGATCGCGCGTACGTTGCTTGTCGGGTGGGGGGAACGCGCGTTCTAACCAACGTTGGGGCTGCGTCAGGGCGGGAGGGAGGAGCACGCGGGGCGGGGGCTAGGGGAAAGAGCGCGGGGGGTGGGGGGGACACGGAGAGCTCGCCGGCAAGGAGAGAGGTCATTGACCCGAGCAGCTCGCTGCTGGCTGTTAGAGCGCTCCGCTGCCGGCTCTCCGTGTTCGTACCGCGTGTGCGCCCGTGCGCCCGTCTACTAGTCGTTTTGATTCTTAAACTCACTACGACAGAGTACACGGAGAGAGCAGCTCTCTTTTGCCGCTTGGCTTGCCTGATTTATTAAGGAAGACCGATAGATAAAGGGTCGTAGTGTCTCGTGTCTTGTCAGTGGATTTAGGTAGAAAGTGTCGTTTGCGGGAGGATTTTAACGCGAAGAAGTCGCGGAAGTGACAGTGTCAAGTAGGGAAAAATTGTTGTGTCGGTTGTTTAGAAACGACGAATGAGTGTTTTAGTCAAGTCTCTTTTTACGTACACTGCAGTCGGTGTGTCGCGGAGCTCTGACGTTCGACTATGGCTGTTACGTTTCGTTGATCGTTTCTGTTAAGACGAGACTGGTGTACGTATCGCTGTGTAACGAGTGATGAAAAATGAAAGTTGCAGTTGTACCTCGTCAATACGATACGGACATAATTGATAAAACTCGTTGTCAACTATTCACATATGATTAAAATATTATTATAAAATTTGAGTGTATAATAATTTTAATATCCATGTGATAGAACTATGAATTGGCATAGAAGAGTTATGTTGAAATTGAAAGAAAAAATTATTGCGAATTCCGGCGTCATTCTGTTATGGTCAAAATTTCACGATGCTTCATCAATATTGTAGAAAAAAAATATCCACTAAACTGCTCATACAACCACCACGCCCACACACACGTACATACAATCACATGTGTAATACCTACTCGTATATCAATCAGACACAACTTACTATCGTTATCTGTCGATTGTTTTTCTTTCTCTTTTTCCGCTGTGTCTTTCCTTGCCACCGTTATCGCTACCTTTACTTGATCCTGAATACAGTTTACTTTCGTACGTTTGAAATAATAGGTGATGCATCGTGATCTCTTTCCGATTGATTCTAATACAATAGATAATTCACGCGCTACTTTGACGTTGTGCATAATGACAGGATAGCGCCGGAGTTTAATTTCAATTTTTCGTTTTCACCTGCCTTACCGTTAGGACGGGAGATTGACCCGCGTAGGCTCGTCCGTCCCCGTCCTTGAGTAGGCGACGGGGTACAAAGCCGAGGTACTGTTTCATCGAAGATTAGAAGTTTATCGGTGACCATGCACGTTTTTGCCATCCATACAGTAATTAGATGATCGAAGGATCGGTAATTCTTACACCGCAAGAACATCTATCTTCGTATCAACCACCGAGGGATTAAGGGCGCCAAGAAGCCAGTCCACCCCCGACAATTCTCCACTGTTTACATCGCAGTCGGCACTCGTTATTGCCGTCACTGCCGCCAAGACCGCACACGTGTCTGAAGAGAACTATGTTACCATGGCGGTAACGCGGCAAGGCGGCTGGGCAGCAGGGCGGTGAGCGTGATCCACGGGCCAGAACCTAGGCCTAACGGGATCACGAACGGTCCGACCAACCCGACTAGGGATAGTGCAGGAGCGTAAGGCACCGGTTTAAAAGTGAAACTATGACTATTGTGGTGCTCCGTCTGGCGAACCTCGAGCCCCGTGACTGTGAACCGTTGTGACGCAAGGAACTAACCTGAGACCGAGTGCACCTCAGATCCCTACGCCCATCACCCCACGCAATCCGATACCTTATGTAACACAACGATCAAAACCAATTTATCCGCATCACTCTCTCCGCTGGTGCTACGGCCGCATCTTCTTGCCCTTCCCATCCAGTCGACGTACATAGTTTCTATCAATTCGTCCGGATCTCGTTTATTTCTTTACTAATTGGTTCGCTCCTTTTGCTTGTCGTTTCGTGATCGTATCGGCAGCAGTCCTGAATCCTGATCCTCCGATCGGTCCAGACTTCTGTATCCATCACTTCACGGTTTGAATTATGTTATGGTTGGAGTATGTGATTCGATAAGTTTTTAAACCCTGTGAGTTTGATCAACGAAAAGGAGGAGATTTTCTTTCACTTTATATCTGCTACTTACCGGTACTACTACTACTACTTCGGGGGAGCTATTTTCATCGATGTCAGTTTACCGAAGAACCAAAAATGTAAGTCAGGTTGTATTTACTAAACTTACAATAAACTTAGCTGTAACAAGGTACTTCATGCAATCTTCGGTTAGTTGTACGCACATACCCACTAAACAAATGTACTTACATATAATCGTATTCCGAGGTACACCGTACACGTATTCATCCTAGACTTGCGTCACACATATGTGACATTGTAAAGCACTCGAGAGAGCCAGAGAGACAGCAGTAACAATTAAGTTATAATAGCAACGAATTCCAAAAATAGTAAGCATCTTTCACCAACAGAAGCGCCCATGTATGTATAAGCCTTCTCTTACGCTACTGGAGCCGAACATTTCAATAATTGTAAATTTTGTCTGCTAGCTCGATCAGCAGTGTATTGGTTCCTCGTTAAGGATGTATAGGCTATACAATCTCAACCAAAAGTGAGTCTCGTCGTCAATATTGAGTACTTCGAAATGAGATAAAAATCGGAAAAAAATCAACCGCATTCAAGATGATAAGAGTATTCATTTTCAATAATAATAATGCCCAAAAGTTATCAACAAATTGTTTAAACAAATCATTGTTTAACAAATTTCCTGGTGACGTTATTTTTTTTTCATGTCAAATGAATTCGTTAATCTTTCTGAATACACATGAATTTTTTCAGAATTTTGTCACTTTTTTGAAATTTTTTGAAAACGGAAATTTCAAAAAAGTGACAAAATCCCTTGCGTTCGGGACTTTTTAGGCGAATTATCATAAATATTTCGTAAGAACAATGTTAGGCTTGTTCAAAAGATACTTCTACTGTACGTATGTGTGTACTTTAGCCGCATATATGAATTTGTATAAGTGTCCATGAATACTACTTGGGAAATGGGAGGCTGGACAACGAGATGCTCCATTTCGCTCAGGATCATCATTAGCAATGTCGGTTCTACTGATCTGAAATAGAAAAATCCAACCACATTCACAATCGGAAGGTCAATCTCTATCACTCGAACGATGCTTGGTTTTTCTATTTCAGGTCAGTGGAACTGTCGCAAAGACGATCCTGCAAGAAATGCAGAATCTCGCGGCCAAGTCTTCCATCCATAAAGGAGTCATCACAGACACTCGTTCAAACACAATGCATCGTTCCTTCTGTATATTATCTACGAAGCACGTATAGTACCTGTACGTTGAGAAATATGTGATTATGTAACGCCTGATGAGCATGTTGTCGCAAACAAGTCCACTGCTGTGTGCACACGTTTGATGATGAGTGAAAGTGAGTTATTGGTTATACGCATGGTGCAGTGATGGTACGAGTCGGAGGTAAGCACGTGGGTGCAGCTTTTTTCATGTGAATGAAACTCGACCAAGGGAATAGTTCGTGAGGACGATGGGACACCATTATTCAAAGTTTACAAGTACGAACAACGAATTCATATTCAATGTGTTGAGTGTTCCAGCACTAGAAAAAATACATTGTTGGGTTAACAAAGTGCCGTGCTAAATAGGGGACAAGTCGAGTTTTCTGTAAAATCTACATCAAGTTCAGTGAGAGTTACAAGGCTCTTACTTGGAGCTACCTTATCTTTTTGTAAATTTTACGGGAAACCGGGCTTGTCCCCTATTTAGCATGGCACTTTGTTAACCCAACAATGTATTTTTTACCGTGAGGTATCCATTATGCACTCACTTTAAAGTATTAGGAAATCCGATTTAATTGAGTGGATTCTAGTGGGATGGATCATCATTTTTCCTCGTCTGACTGACGACACGTTCTCAATTTTTTGATCCCATATCATGTGGTATTTTTCATCCATACCAACATAAACGTTGCTACTTAGGGATGGTCCTTGAATTTGCAGCAATGATATCAGCCAATGATTGAATGTGCCGTTTGGGAGGAAGAGGACGTTTGTGTAAATAGCAATAGCCAGTGCAAATGCGACTGCAATCATCACAGTTGGAAGAAGTTGTGGAAGGGAAGTTTCACAAGGAGTTTGATTCCTTTGGACGTCTATCCCTTTGCGGATCTATGAAGTCACGATGAAACATATAAATATATGTATAATAACAGAATTAACAAAATTGCTTGAAACGTCAATGAGTGACGGCATTGCAAGCTTACAGAGTCCCGAAGTGTGATATTAATTGTTTACAGTGGAGTCGACTGAATTGCAAACGATGTGTTTGAAATACCGGAAGTGTATGCAGTTTACATCTGCAGTACCGTTATAGCCGGTACACGCGAGAGTCGGCAGGGTTCTGAACTAAATGTCATTCCTTTGACGCTTAGAGCTCTAGTTTGTTGATATTGGTTGTTTGAACCCGTCGCCATACCAGCCGTACACGTGAAGTTATTTCATGTTCATAATATCCGCGTACATTAGATTCATAGAATCGAACGGAGTCGTTTCTCCTATTTTGAGGAGAACAAAGGGAGAATATCTATCATATTACCTAAACTGTATAGTGATTGAACAGTCGAATAGACTAATGACCGTCGTTTCATTCGATCTAACGATAAACTTGCCAGCGGCGTATCTCGGTTTAATAAGAGCGAAAGTCAATGGCAACAGATAAAAAGTAAATACGCATGAAGCAGAAGAAAGAAAATGGAATAAAATAACGGACCAGGATATGAAAATGAGTGATATGACCAAGATACGTAATTATGGACACCATATCGTTGAATCGCGATCCGCGATCTCCACTTTCTTACGGTCCACCGTCATGCGCGGCGCCGTTACAAAATCTGTAGTTTCGCGGCACGAGCGCGAGCATCGGTTCAACCGTGTGCGCGCGAACGTTGGTGAATGAATGTGTGAGTTCCTCCGTTGCGGACGCTAGCGTGGTGTGCCGGTGGAGGCCGGCGAAGCATTCGGGTCGACGCCCGCTGACTCGACAATCTCCGTTCGAGCTCGGAGGAACTCGGCACTAGGTCAGTGATGGAGTCACTGCCCGCCCTGAGCGTCGAGGCAATGACACCGGGACACCGCGCTGCTGCCCGCGCCGCCCGCAACCGCCCGACCACAAACGGCGCGGCGTTCCCTACCGTTCGTCGGCCCGATCCACGATGCGATGCGATACGATGCGATGTGATGATCGCGGTGCACGGAGCTCGCTAGCCTTTTATCGTCAATTCACTTATTCCGAAAGGAATTTTACGAGTACCGTCACCTTCACGGACGAACTTCCGCATAGGTTAGAAGCGGACGGATTCAATTTTGGCGGGAGTTTCAAGACTCGGAGTCTACGGCAAGAGACTTGTCGATCTTTTAGAAGCAGTTCTCGTTAGTCAATGACCTCTCCGGCTTATCTGAAGCATTGGCAATCACGCATTTCATTGCTTTTCTTTTCTCGTCTGGAGTCACAAGTTCGTCCTGATAGTGTATTGGAGCGTTGGGTTTTCGTGACTAGACCTCAGAGTCCGTAGACCGGTTCAAGTTTGACTCAAAGGGCACTGGAAATTGAACTAGCCACATCGTTGTTAGAAAGTGGGTTACTATCCGACGTTCTTAACAATGTTTTTCGCATAATCTGTCTGCGGGATTGACTGGGAGCGTGTTGGCATGAATTTTTCAGCAGCAAAACCTTCATGCGTTATGCATGCTAGATAATTCTTGACTTCGGCTTACGCTGTATCATCACTGCTTTATCCAGACTCGTATCTCCCTTCCGACGGTATATGTCCTCCTATCATCCCCTGTAACAGAAATACCAATACGTTCTGCGGATTCGTTTGTAACGTTATATCCACGCGGCGGTAATCGGAGACTGAATCTGTTACAAATATATTCTATAAATAATATTGAATCGAGGCTTCTGTATTTAGAGTTTCATTACTTGATATAAGATATTTTTTTCACATTATTCACTGTTTCCTAAATGAAAATTTTTTGAAGAACCAAGAAGCACTCGCTTTGATATTCAAAAAAGTTACAGATTGTAATGCACTTCGGCGTAAACCGATTTTCAACATACAAAATTATTTACGGAATATGTGCAAATTTGTTGCCTGAAATTATGCGCCAATTAAAAATAGTTTCGGTTACAATTTTAGTGATGAACAAGAAGAAGATGTTCACGCGCAGGACGTCTTCTGTCGTCAATCCAGGAAGGTATAAGAGACGCGTGTCGCTGTAATAGCCACGCGTTCACTGCAGGAGCGACTTTCCATTGACCGTTACTCTCTCATGCTCACTTGCTTTCTGGTTAGCGTTCCTGTTCCTGGTCTTGCTGCAAACACTTTCTTTCACTCTCGGTCATTGAAAGGCACAGGTATAAGAGAAGGTCAAACTCATCACGTGCAGAAGTGGGAGGGGGATTATCCGGGGGAATTGAACCAGTAACGTAACAGAATTATCTGTTAACACGTAAAATACCGGAGATTATTACCATTTTATCATTATACGCGTTACCGGTCATTCGGGCGACCTTCGAGGCAGTTTCGGCGTGGATGACCTTGAAGGCTCCGTGTGGGAAAGGGAATCGCGGCTTTAAATATTGTAGAGAAATTTCGGAGTGTGTAAATAAGAGCCTCGCGACGTGTGAGCGAGTCTATTCGGTTATATAGAACCGTAGTGGCTCGCGATTAGCGGTACCAGGAGTAGCCAGGGAAGGAAGATATAGCGGTCCGCGACGTTCCGTACTCTGAGTATGTTGTATAACCCCCCTCGTCCGGGACGGACGTCGCGGTTGAAACCGAGTCCTGGAGACTTTCACCTCTTGCAGATCGGCCTGCCGCGAAGCGGAGGCCGTTGCACCTGCGCGTTCACTGGGAGGCGAGCACGAGAATCGCCTTCGGCAACCTAAAGCACTCTCACTTGCTTCGGTACGAGCTTAAAGACTATTGCCGTTGTCAATGGACGACTTTCCCATATATAGCGGGACTGTTCATAATTTTTGTCGTTATTTTACAGTTATTTTGGATCCACTGGTCCGGTGTTCGTACAGAATTTTTCGGAAACTATAAAACCTATATGTTACCTGAAAGGTAATTTTAGAACTTTAGCTTTGAAAAAAAAATACAATTACTTGAGGTATCACAGTTTGAAAAAGTAACTAAATTTTGCAAATAATTCCATTCTCTGTGTGGTAAACGAGGAATGACTGGTTGCCGATTTGTCTAAGCTTTTGCATATGTAGACTCTTATCAGTAGTAGTTCTGGGCGAATCTAGGATCCTATACACGGTCATAATATTTTAGGACACGTGCTCATTTTTCCTGTCTTCACCGCTTTTGAATTTTTTTTAACATACTGGCGAATCCTAGTTTGAACTGCAATGTTCCTATATAGGAATACTCGATTTTAATGTAGACTAGCATGCAGAATTGTGCTATCTTGGCCTTTTTTGCGTTTTGAGTTTGTGCGGAAATATCTAAGTCGACGTCAAGATCTTGTACAGCATCCGCTTAAGAGCCAATTGGCAATGAAAATCGGTTCCCTTTTGCCTCATGTCTCTCCAGTTTCTTCATGGTGGCCACGGTCAGGGAAAACCGGGAAAACCGGGAAATGTCAGGGAAAACAAAAATCGGTCAGGGAATTTCAAACTTGGTCAGGGAAAAAGTAAAAGAAATTGCTAACGTGTCGTAAATGATTCGGCAAGAGAATTAAAAAAATTTCATATAATTTTTCCCAGCATTGTTGGATTTCCTAATCAATTTGCATCGAAATGAAATCAAGAATTAGGGGTATTATCTTGTAGCACTAATTAAGACAATATTAGAATTTCTATCAGGGAAAATTGATCAACCAGTCAGGGAAAGTCAGGGAAAAATCTGAGAATTTTGTTGCCGAAAAAAAGTGGCCACCATGTTCTTGCAAATCACGCGGTCGGAGAATTTCGTTCCGTCGTTGTACCCGTTGTACGTCATCAGGAATTTATATTTTCCCCGCCTGTCTACTTTTCCGGTTCGTAGTTTGATAGAAACATCCTCGAAAAGATGGGTTTTGCGATTATTTATGAGAAGTCAATGGCTGCTATGAGGTACACTGAAAGAAATTTTATTAGACTTTTTGCTTTTCGGCGAACCGAAAAGTACAATAAAATATAGTATTTTAGGGGCAAACGAGGTACAGTTACGAAAAGTACAATAGCGCTTTGGAATTATTTGGTATGGAGTCGAATAGCAAAAATTACAATAGTGCTTTGGAAGGAGCAAAATAAAATGTTGCGCGTTCTCTGAGCTCTAATAGCGGAAATTACAATAGTGCTTTGCAATGAGTACCTAAAATAACAGGATCATGCAGGGTTTGGTATTAGGACATTGCGATCTCTCTAAACCTCTATTCCAAAAAATGTGGGTCAATACTGCTTATCCACGAGTAGTCGTCGGTCCAGTTTTTCAAACTGAATCCTGGCTATTTTCGGTGTTTCAGGCTATCCTGACTTATATGCGACAAATGCATGTGAATTGCAACGCATTTGAGTTCGCTGCAAGTATCTTCGTTTTTTCACGACCTCGCCGCTGTTCGTATGATTATAGTCGCACGCAACAATATTTGTTTTCGTAGACCACCGTCCACCAGACGACGTTAAAGTCGTGAATGATTCCGATCGGGTGGTGACACGTAAGTGTAGCCGGCCCGGTGCAAATTTGCTCGCGAGATCCGAAAACCACTGCCAACCATCTATCGGCGCGCTACGGTGCCACACAGCGGGTGACCGACAGCTAGGGTGTCCGCCATATTCCTATACCCCATACGTATTTTTACTATTTCAAATTGTAAAAATCGGGAGCAAATGCAATGGCGGCCACCGGTCTGTCTGTTGACTGTTCCTCGGCTGGACTCGGCTCAATTCGAGAACATTCGGCGATTTCTACAATAGTGTGTTACGATATCCCTCAATTCCGAGTTGCAAAAGGCACGAGCGCTTCTCATTTCAATGCGCGTTCTTACTGAGAATAGTAAAGTTTTCTAAAATTTATTGCAACTTATGTTATTTTGAATAGCAACTCCCATGAAAAGCCTTAGCAAAACTTCTAAAGAATCACTACCATTATCTACAATTACAATTTTCCAACAGCAAAATAGCAATATTTCTGAAGGTAATATAGTAATTCTTGCCACTCAAGATGATATTAATACATATGGCCATAGTATAATGTTCTATAATTATTGGAATATTTACGATTTTACCTCGTTGAAATACTATATTTTATACACCTCAGGGATATAAACGGCGGTTTATTGCCCTGTTCCAGCCGGAAAAACCACTTTATTTCCCTTTGGTGTATAAAATATCGTATGCACCACAGGGCAAACGTTGTTTTAGACTCGTGCGATTGTATCCCTCGGCTTCGCCTCGTGATACAACCTCGCACTCGTCAAAAACAACTTGTCGCCCTTAGGTGCATAGTATACCATTATTGTACTTTTTGGTCCGCCGAAAAGGAAAAAGTCTAATGAAATGTCTTTCAGTGTACCTACTTCGAAAGCAACCGGAAATAATTTCTCATGCGAAGTTTTAGAAGGTTTCCCTTACAGCCCATCTCTACAACTTGTTTGTAAAACACTTCCGAGAACACTTCGCGGTCGCGGGCATGGTCACGAAATAGCTCTTAGCTGTCTAATTTTAGATGGATAATGGAGAAATTATCATTAGCGGACGAACATACCGATCAGTCGATATCAAAGAAGTCAAGTGGGTAAAGCATACGTGTGCCTAAATTTACTCCTTATTAAATAATATATTCATTAGATCATTAGATTTCGCCTCGTTTTGCAACGGTTCAATCACTTTGCGCATATTCTATGATGATAAAAGCCGTTTTCGCCTAATTCTTCAAAATGGAAGTTCAGAGCCAAGAAGTACCTACATCTATCGGATTTGTCAGATTACGGTTCAATAAGAAACGTAATAAACCGTAACGTACGTGTGATATTCGTTCAAATTTTTCCCAGAAAATAGATAGCGAGGCCAGATCGCCCGCCATCAAGTATTCTATGTATATTTGTGACAAGAGATTCTGGATTTTTCTCTAATCTCTCAACCATCGGACGCAGCTTTGCTGGCCACGATTTTCAAACGTTTCGCAAAATATACAACTTTATCATCGCTGTCCGTCGCGCATGACAATTGACTGTGTGTGTCAAATCGATCGTAGATTTTTGTATAATGTGGGCTCAACATTAAACCTCACATTACAACGGTAAACGAATCCTCGATGAGAAACTAAAGCAGTTGCCCAGTGTTTTCTGAGCTAATAATGCCCAATAGGTTACAGGTGTTTGCCAGCTTACGCCTGTTTGAATACGATTGAAGAATCATTCGACAATGCTGTTTGTTACGAGGTTTGACCAATTTCGAAAGGGTGCAATGAACTGTTGAATGACGTCGGGAAACTATGACAAGATCGCATTTTTATCGATCTAGATTCTTATTAATATAGGCTGCGGTAATTGACATTAGAAAAAGGAGAAGAATCATAGATGCAAGGTTCTCGCTCGGTACTTGACCTAGGAATTGAAATATTATAACCAGTACATGGACGAATCAATATGTTCTCAAATTCCTGTACTTTCTCGCCGCTTGGCTAGAGCAAAATGTCAGTTGCGTAACAAGCCCGTCGGGAATGATGACGCTGATGCCAACTGTAAGAATTACTGCAGTTCACAATTTACAGCATGGTGTAGCTACTAGATTACATTCGTAGTAGTGAGAGTCTTGAGTGGGGGTGGGATCATTGTCCTCATAGAGAAAGTTGTTCCTCAGATGCTGCACAGTGTACACGAAATCTCTAACACGCTTATAATCCTATATGTAGCAAAGTTAGTGCGAAATATAGAACACTGAGGTCTATGCCTACTCTACGTGCAACGAGGGATAGATTTCTGCCTATTCTGTCGTTGGTAATGCAGCGTTGTGGATTATATTTACACCGCAGTTGCACAAGCGGTACAAAGCAGCAGAGGCTGACTTCCGGGTTGAGAAAGCTGCGGGTGACGGGCGAAAATTTAGGTACTATAGAGATAGAAAATAAGGATGAGTAACTTTCTAGCCGAGTGGGTTTTTGATCATCTAAAGCGTAATCCGTACGTGGTTGAAGTTAACCCTTGTGAAACTTTCAAGAGGTGGTTAGCCACGAATGGGAATTTGATCGATCGGAAATAGTTTTCGAATAACACGAATGGCTCTTTATTGATATCGGATGAATGCTGAGAAGAAGTGAAAAAGATGTGAATTGACATTCCGGATATTATTAACATCATGGCAAGTTGAGCGACTTGTAAGCCACCCCGTACAATGTAGTAAGGGGTAAATCAATATTGCTGCGTGAAAAATTGGGTAATTTCCAAAAATTCTGCTCACAAGTAAATCTTACTTGACCCAAGTAAATAATTTACTTCTATATATGTAGTATATTATCAAGTAAATATGTACTTGAATTGTAATTAACATAAATAAACATTTTCTTGTAATACGAACAACCGCAAAATCATTCGAAAGAAACACAAGATAAGTGAATAAGTAAATAATTTACTCCTATATATGTAGTATATTATCAAGTAAATATGTACTAGAATTGTAATTAACATAAATAAAAATTTTCTTGTAATACGAACAACCGCAAAATCATTCGACAGAAATACAAGATAATCAAATGAAGGAATTACTTGATATAAAAAAAGCAACGATTACTTACACTGAACAAGTAACTTTTATAATGGAAAAATGATTTTTTCGTCCTACCCCCCTTGAAAACGCGTCTTTTCATACATGCGAAGCGGATGGAATCTGAGTTATTGTGACTGCTTGGCTAGCGGGCGCACATTTCCATTACAGCCAGCTTCGAGCGGGCGGAAAGTATGAAAAGGTGTGGTTTCAAGGGGTGGGGACGAAAAGTATCGTGTGCACCACGGACGGAAGGCGAGTTTCAATCGTGCGACAGCCGCCCTCGCTACGCTCGGGCGGCTACCTTCGCACTCGTGAAATCGCCTTCTTTCCGCCCTTGATACACAATATACTAAACAGATCTTTTCGGCCCTCGGGCGGAAATGTGCTTTGCGCCCGCCTAAAGCGGGCGCAAACGACTCTTTTCCTGCCCTCGGGCGCAAAGTTCTGTTTTGCGCCCGCTCACTCGGTCTGAAAAGAGGCATTTATGCAGACCAGGTGTTGAGAAAAAAATCGTGTGCAACACGGGCGCAAAACACTATTTTTCGAGTGTGAAATTTGCAGTACGAGCCGAAGGCGAGTGTACTGCAATCACACTCGTCAAAATAGCCTTGATACACAATGTACTATTTCAGAGCAACCTCATATTTGAATTGTTTGTGTAGAACCTGAACTTTACAGACAGAATTTTCACTGTCTCTGTGAGTTTTCTTACATTTAGTTTTTTGTATATTTCGTCATTTCTTACATCCCACTGAGAATTTGGGATCATTCTTGCTCCAGATTGGACAGGCGTACAATATGATTGGTAAAATACATACATTGAATATCACAGATTTGTTCTTTCGACTTATTACGCTCCCTCTACAGATTAGCCGATATAAAATTGAAATTGGTGTATTAACTTTACATTTTATTGACTGTACGTGGTGTGAGAAAGTTAATTTTGGATCTATGAACAGCTCCAGATATTTGACTTTATTTGCTGTTTGAAGGGTTTCTCCATATATTTTAATTTTTTTGTTTTGTTTTTGTGTGATGAGATTTTATATCTGTTTGGGTTACATTTATTTTGGTTTTCCATTTTGTGTAATATGCTTCTAGCATATCAATATGTGCTTGCAATACCTAACAATAGAAGTCCCCGGCTCGTGGTCATATTGAAGTTCGTGCTGATGAAATCGGTGAGGCGGGCTAGAGGCTCTAATGTGCTATGGATTGTCTAAATCCAAATTACTCAGCAATTAGAACATTATTTTCTACTATGAAAGCTTTTAATCTTGTATTGATGACTATCTCGAGAAATGACATGACCACCTTGTCACGCCCGAATATATCCTTACCACTGAGACTACCTGGGTGTGAGAAGCAACGCTGCCGCGTGGCGATCACAAGTACTGAAACTTGGTGTGTCGGAAATGTGTCTAAAATGTTCACCGCACAACGACGTATACAAATGTTGGTTTCATTATTTCTAGAATATATTTTCTTGGGTCAGGAAATGTCAATTTGTGGCAAGAAATGAAATGATTGCCATCGATGAAAGCTATCACTTATTTGAATCTTACTGTCTCCTTTATTCGCGTTCTAGCGTTGGTATGCGGCCGAGTATGAGTGGTTCAGCTTACTCAACCCATACAATTTTTATTTAATCATTATTTTCGTAGCATTGGATGATACAAACACAAATCCACAAATATGATCAGGGCTGGATCAGGGATTGATCAGGAAGCTTGATCAGGAAGCTTGATCGGGGCCTGATCAACAAACGTAATCAGGACCTGGTAGTCCGGCCTCACCAGGGCCTGACCACTGCAACCTGATCAGATGATCCTAGAACGCAGCGTTACATTCACTATCAGGGCCTGATTGGAGAGCCTGATGGCAGCCTGATCAGGCGGTCAGGCAAACCCGTACAGGGCTTGGCCTGTGCCTGACGTCAATTTCTACTCGGGTTATTGGATCAAAACTTATCTGTTTGTAGCAACCGATGTTAATATTGGGATGAAAGGATTCATTACTTGCGTTAAATCATCTTGCCTATAATAATCGACGAAAACATATTCTTGAATCAAGCGGTATCTGTTTGCGGTAAGAACTCGTGTAATTGATTGTCTGGATCAAACACACGGATTCAAGGAAATGAGATATTAGGCGCAATACCCAATATTGCGTTGGATCAAACTGACTTTTCTTACCGTCAAGTGAATATGACTCAAGTAAACTAGTTTATTTGTGTAGAGACATTCTTCTCTCCGTGCATAAAGATCTACCTATGGTTTTCGATATACTGTTCCAAATTGTAAGTCAATCGGTCCAGTAGCGTTGGACATTTTCTTACCACCAGTGAAGTATGGGAACTCTATAACGGCACCAGCTGCAACAGCGCCATTTCGTTAAATTTTCCAATAATTTGGGACCGAATGTACTTCAAAGTATACAATCTTACATGACCAGAGACAAAAAAATTTAATTCGCCATTCTCAACTCCGTCGTTCTTCGAAAATTACCCACTTGGGACATTTATCTGACGTACAAACCAAGTTTTGGGGATTTTGACCAAGGGTGAAGACCACCTTTAACGAACCTTCTAGGCGTTCTTCGTTGGAGGAGACTACTTACGTAATTTCTTCATGTCTAGTAGCTTCAGCGGTGTTTACTGGACCGTATGGTGTTTCATATTGGCAAATTATAACTACAGCAACGGATGTTCTAGAAGTAAAAAGCGATAAGATTGAAATTCGGAAGGTGGTAGAAAAACAGAGTCTTCAAGTCTTGACTGGGCCACTGTGACTCATTCTTCGGGAGACATTGACCACCGGGAACGCGGAGTTCGGAGACTCCTCGCACATTTGTAGACGCCTGAGTTATACCTATATACTTACATGCGTGTTGCATATGATTACACGCACGTACGACGTGTCATTCTTGCACACGGGTACTTTAGGAACGCTGGGACAAGGCGGAAGCGCATTCGTCGCTGTTACTAGTTGAGTAAGAGTAAGATCCAAGTCTTCTTAGGTTCGCTAATTGATCGTGTTTGCGTCACTATGATGTTCGTTATACCCCTTGAAACCTTTAGTAATGATCAAGGTTGACTTTTTATTTTATCAAACCGAGGAATCTCGCATTTTTCGTAAAACTCAATCTCAGTTTATCGTTGGTCTGCAATTACGAACAAAAGCTCGTCTCTATCCGAGGTTTGTTTTTTGGTAATTGAGTATTTTCCACATAGGCACGTACTTGCTCGACTTTGTCTCTTGATTTCAACTCCCACGCGACTCTGCGTTGAGCATACGTGCCGCGTAATTCAGACCTGCTTACCAACTGGGTGGACTTCATGTCCACTTAACAGATAAAAATACGTTCTGGGAGCGATGACTGCTGGGTAAAAATATCAAATGCATCACTGGCGACATTAGTTTTATTCTTGATTTCTCCTAACGCCAGGCGTGGTCGGAATCTATACATGAATGTATCAATATGATCCTGTGAAGCAAGAATTATAATAGTCTATAGCAATTATTGCTAGGAAGCTAGTATAATGTCCTGTAATCATAGGAATACTTATGGTTGGGCCTCGTTTGCCCCTAAAATACTATATTTTGTTGTACTTATACTATATATGCTACTTTTTGTAATAACATTTCTAAATACATGATACGTCATACATGAAATGACGAAATACACAAAAAACTAAATGTAAGAAAACTCAAAGAGACAGTGAAAATGCTTTCTATAAAGTTCAGGTTCTACACAAACAATTCAAATATGAGGTTGGTCTGAAATAGTACATTGTGTATCAAGGGCGCAAAACACTATTTTTCGAGTGTGAAATTTGCAGTACGAGCCGAAGGCGAGTGTACTGCAATCACACTCGCCAAAATAGCCTTGCGCCCGTGTTGCACACGATTTTTTTCTCAACACCTGGTCTGCAAAAATGCCTCTTTTCAGACCGAGTGAGCGGGCGCAAAACGGAACTTTGCGCCCGAGGGCAGGAAAAGAGTCGTTTGCGCCCGCTTAAAGCGGGCGCAAAGCACATTTCCGCCCGAGGGCCGAAAAGATCTGTTTTGCGCCCGCTCAAGAGGTATGAAAAGTGGCATTTTGCGACCGGGTGTGAGAAAAAATAATTTTTCCATTATAAAAGTTACTTGTTCAGTCTAAGTAATCGTTGCTTTTTTTATATCAAGTCTTTTTTTATATCCTTCATTTGATTATCTTGTATTTCTTTCGAATGATTTTGCGGTTGTTCGTATTACAAGAAAATGTTTATTTATGTTAATTACAATTCTAGTACATATTTACTTGATAATAAATTACATATATGCTATTTTACTTTTTGCAATACAATTTCTTTCATTGTAGCTGCGATTGTGTCTTCAGACTCTAAATCTGCACGAATTTAAGAATATCAAAAGTTAATAGGTGTGCTATATCAGATTCTTTAAGTAGTCAGATTTTCCTTTGATGATTCTATACGCTTCTGTACGTGTTTATGGCCACTATAAAGAGGGGTCCGTATATAGCGAGGTTCCCTGGCCTCTTTTGCACCTTCAATTTTTCTAACATAGAAGGATTCTTCTAAGTCTTGATTACACACCTAAGACTGCAATCTGACAAGCTTCTCGATCGTTTATATCCAAATATACGCTGAATCAGAATCTAATAATTTCTAACGTTTGTTCTTAAATCCTATCTCGAGGTTCGCAGCTCTCAGCATTTACCGAAGAATCTATATATTGCATGGAATCACAGCAGAGAAAGATGAATCGGATAGTCAAGTCGTAATCACCAGGCTGCGATTCAATTTGATTGAAAACAGTCCACGTATTATGGATTTCGACCTTAATGCTATATATCGTCTATCGAATATTTGGTTGAAAAACAGGCGCGTAATAATACGTCACACGTCACTCAAGTGTCCCTCAACAATTGTTTCTCCGCGCTAATTCTACTCGGTCCAAACGTTCCTTACATTCCTGAAGACAGTGTTCTGAACAGTCCCTTCATCTTCTCTCTTCTTTCTCTTCACTCTTCGCCCTCAACTTCCCTAATTCTCTCCTTTTCTTTTTCTTCGGCTTATAATAACTCCCACACGTCAAAGGGCGGGAGGGCGAGAGGGGGGAAGGCCGTAGTTCGTGCCTCATCGTCAGCCACAACTAGAAGCGTGCCACAATGCCTCGTGCTCCAGTCGTTGACCCTGCTATGCCGCGTCGTCGTCGCGAACGAAAGACTTGCTTCGCTCTTCGGGAGGGTCGTACAACGTAATATATGGATACATTATATGCGTCTATATAACGCACGTGAAAGAGGTATATATATAATGTGTATATATATGTACGCACGGGCGTCGCGACACGAGGTACCGGAACTCCAATGGCCCGAGGAAAATTTGCCAACGGAGATCTATTCTCCAACTGTACCCACACCACGTTAAATTAGGTACTTTTTCTCGATGAGAAAAATTGCTTCTGATATTGATAAAAAGCTTTTTGGTATGCCATCGTCCACGATTATAATAGCAAAAGGATGGATTTAATTTTTTCATAGCGTACTTATTTTTCTCATTATATATGGATATGAACTTTCGCCACACACCAGATAATGCTCGCGACTTTCCTTCCTCTCTGATAAATTAAATGACATAACAATAATGATAATGATAATAATAACAACAAATGTTGCTATCGTCCGTAGAAACAGCTGCATCACCGACGAGATTGCAGACGACAAGTGCAATGCATCTGCGTATAGCAATTTAAGATTGTGGAAAGAGGAGAAAATATGAGCTGCAGCTTCTCTGTTCCAAGTGTGCTGTAGAGTTTATTAACTACAGGCTACAGCCCAAGTTGTGTCGACTCAAAAGTATTATTTTGCGTTTGACGCGGTTGCAAAATGGCTGATGGTGTACCAGGAATTAAGCAAAGGTCTTATTTTTCCGCAATAAGGACAGTTTCTCCATTCGGCACGATGGTGAAGTGATAATACTCCATTCCTCTCGAGAGATCGTGCCACGGCAGTGAAGCCCAGGATCACGGATCTCGTGATGCGGAAATCGTGCCCTCTTCTGCTCTCCGTTATCGTCAAGACTTCTATGCAAAGACGAACCACGTAACGCCGGTTCTGCGGTAAAACGCGGACGTCTATGTATATGGGGTATTCCAGCCATTATCGCCCAAGATTTAAATCAACTTTCTTTCATTTTCTTTTCATCACGCCGTGCGAAAAAGTGCCATTCTATGCACGCAAGCGTGCATATAATAGAACTTTACGCGCGTTTGTGATGACAAAAATTATTCGATACATGTGTGAAAGTTACTATTATTATATTATACCGTGTAGGTCTATATCACAGGACCCTCTGTGAATTTGTTCAAATTTTTAGTTTTCACCGTTTTCTTGTTATGAATATTACAAACGCCTCTTAGAATACATCCTTCGATCCTCTCGAAAAACAAGCGGGTTTGGGCTGACTATGAGCCAGCCTTCGAACTTCCCGTTATTTATTTTGTTCTCAGCTATTTTGAAATTTGTAAATCTGACCTCAGATTCTTGATCAGCAGTTCAAAAAACCTTCGAGTACAAATTTCCGTAAGATTTCGAACGTTTTTAGTATTTTTCCCAGCCAATCGGACTCGCCATTTTGAATTTCGCTAATCTGACTTCAGATTCGTGATCAGTGACCCAAAAAACCTACGAGTACCAAGTTTCATCCAAATCCAAATGTTTTTAGTTTTTTTGCAGCACATCGAATACGCCAAATGAAAATTTTGCAAAACTGACTTCAGATTCGTGATCAGCGATAAAAAAAACCATATGGTACCAAATTTCACTGAAATCCGTTGATTCGTTCTCAAGATATCGTCATTTTTGTTGCGTTTTTTAGAATTTTGTTATTTGAATACTTCAAAAAGTACTAATCCGATCAAAGCCAAAATCTAATCAGTTCTAAGTTGAGAAAAGCCCCGTCGATTGAGCCCTATCTGATCAAAATCCGCGAACTCGTTCTCGAGATATCGCGCGGACAAAAATGTGGTCACATACACACACACACACATACACACACACATACACACACACATACACACACACACCCAGACGTCAAACTGAAAATAGTCGGAGGTGATTCTTTGGACCTCGAAATGTGGAGATTTAGTAAAAACTCGACTTTTCATTTTCGGGGTGATCACAATAACTTCCTTTTTTCTCTGAAAACAGAGAAACGGGAAGTTAAAAAACACAGGTATTCTACATCCAGAAATTCGATTTTGGAAATCCAGCTGATCGTGGGGGATTCAATCTTTCTATGACTTTGCCTACAATCATAATTGAAAAATCCCTTTTCAGTGCGTATAAATATTCGTGTTAGGCATCAGCGTCTAGAGTAGCGGTATTCCTGATTGGAAATATCATACCCACGGTGCACCTCTTACCAAGGACATTAATATGGTAATCACACACAAAAGTATCTTAACCAATTAGAATACCTATGTTTTGTTTGGAGAGGATCGAAGGATGTATTATAATCGGAGTTTGCGGAATTCATAACAAGAAACCGGTTAAAACTAAAAATTTGAACAAATTCACAGATGCTCCTGTGCTATAGACCTACATCTTATAAAATTATAAAAAAAATTTAGAAAACGCCGATTTAAATCTTGGGCGATAATAGCTGGAATACCCCATATGTACTCGATACAATATTCTAAATGCACTCATATAGGTACTCGCGAATCATGCTGTGAGTGGCAGAGGGGGGAACCAGGTGGAGGGTAAAAGATAGGAAGAAGGCAACTCTGGGTCACTAGTGAAAGTTTCTCTAGCTTTACCGCGAGGAGGCGGAGATTGAGGTGCATAATTGCACTCAGTGGTTGAGGGACGTGGGGGTGTACCTACACTTCTTGGTAGCGCGAGAAACGATCTCACTGCCCGTACTGTCAAATGACATATTTATTCATCTATGAACTACGGTGCGGAACAGAACTCGCCTCGAGGGATCGGGGATGGACGAACATTCCTATAATCGGTCAGACGAAGTTCCAATTCAAAAAACTTGCCTCTACGAGACAATTAAAATTGAAACGCTTTTAGCACACTTCCTCTTCTATTATTACTAACAGTGCTAACAGCTGGTTTGAAAAACCGCCTTAGGTTACCTTATCATGACGTCTCTTGACGCCACGTTTAATAACCTTTTCTTGTAACATAAAGTTTAAAGATCGAGCCCCCCTTTCGAGCATAGTGCTTCCGCGGGACGCTTGCGGCGTAAAGTCAGATATAACGCGTAACGCGCCCCACCCCCGCCAACCCTCAGTAAGGAAGGTTTTTCAAACCTTCAATCCAAAAATTGTGCAGGCCGCACAAGGTCCTCAACGGCTTTCATCTCATAGGGTATCGACTAGGAATTTGCCGGATATCCAGCCTGTTTTTCACTATCCGACCAGATAACCACGAAGCACTACTGTCCGGCCGGATAACCGGATGGCAATAATCTCCAATATCTTTTTTTTCATCACATCCATAGAACACGGTTAGGTATTTGGTTTCTTAGGTCAAAACGATGATCTGAAAAACCCTGTACCCGTTTTCTATGATATTCATACTGTCATACTGTGAGTAAAGATGATGAAAATGGAAGAACATTGAAGTGACTGAAATGAAATAAGCGGAAAATGAAATCCTCGTTTCACACTTGAATGTTAAAACATCAATACGTATTGAAAACCCAACATCATGGGATTTTCTCGTGTCACCCCTAGTATAGACTATCAAATCTACTAAAGTTGATACTCTTTAAGTAATGGTCACGGCTGCATCTCGCTGGAGATTAAAGTAAGTGGCAAAATGACCCAGTTACTGACCTACGCCTGGGTTTCTTGACGGTGTCTAACATGCTAGTCGGACCCGCAGCGGTATATAGCACAGTCCATAGAAAAGCTACTGCAGCACGGGGTATCGTCGTGTATGAAAACGTTGTGGGTCGGTGGTGAACGTCACGGACAATAAGTGCCGGTTAGAGACGCCGAATCGTCGCTTGGTAGCTACTGTACCTATGGGTCTGTACGCTCTAAACTTTCACCGTTTCTGTACCCGCCGCACCGTCGCGTCATATTGCTTTTATTGCTCGCAGCTTACGCGACGGGATCGAGGCAGCGGTTCGAAAGCCCTCTCAGTTCTTACATCACGGTCAACGGTCAGTTACATGTAAACAGTATGCAAGTCGCTCGGTCATTCGTGTATGAAAAGAATTTCGATGCAGCGATCATCTAGGATTGTTGAAAAATATCTATCGTTTTGCTGCACGACGCCTCCGAGTTCTAGCTTCGTGGAGTAACTCGAGATGTGGGTCGCTCCGGAGAAAGTAATCCTCAAAGCATATTTGCACACCGCCTAGGTTGTGGACGCTGCATACATGTTATCCACAACTTCCTTCCGTGGATTCACAGCTTGAATTTGTATTAATCAATTTACACAATTCACACACCTACATGCGCGGTCGATTTGTGCTATTCGTACTCACAAAACTACCGAAGACAGGAGCAGCAGTTCTATCAACAAGTAAAGAGCGGCTACGCGACTTACGATTTGGTTCGTTCCATGCGATCTCGGGGTGCGCGCGCCCTCTCGGTATTTTTCGTTACCGTTCGGTAGTTTCCGAGCGATGAACACCCCGTCCCTCGACCCTCGTTCGTTGCTCTTCGCATTCTGCATCTTACTCGCTCTATCGCTTTGGCTTCTTCCTTGGGCCAGTGTAAGGACGGGCATTGACCTCCACGCTGTGCGTAGCGCTGCACCAAAATAACCCGCGGGCGAGGCGACCCGAGAGACGAATACGCGGGCGCACGCGTGTGCTCACGCACTCATGTGCCTCGCAGGAGTCGGGAAGTGAGCAGCAACGAGCAGGCGTCCTCTGACCGTTGGGCTGGCCGGAGTTCTTGTCTTATACGCAGGGTTTCCTTGCGTAGAATACGCTGGAAATGTTTTAGCACCCATTTTTGCATGGACTGAATTCGTTTAACCTAGATATTGTATTTTGTCGCGGTTCTTCTTTGATCTCCTCTTTTTATCCTCTTTGATCAAGCTCTTCACTATCGTATCAATGGGTATTAGACTAACGAATGATGATAATTGTATTAATCCAAAATTGTCTTTCATACCTCAAAGTAGCGTAGCTTTGATTCGGTTCATTCATCGTCTTTCGCAATCAACTCCGAAAATATTAGCTGTATTGAATGATATTGAATAATTCCTGTATCGGATTTCGTTTTACAACATTACTATTTATTATATGTAGTCAATAAAAGTGTGTAAAGTTGCACGTAGCAGGTTGCATATATGTATATATGACAATCTTATCTTATATGCGCATGTTTACAGCGAATGTTAGCATTTGGAGATAAACCGTGAAACATCGCTCGTCGACTCGTGGGGGGATATTCAACAGCGTGTTGTAGTACTGGATCAATTAATTTTAGCACAGTCGCGTAATATTAGCTAAGCTTTTTTCCCTTTTTATTTCGGCAAACGTCGTCCCTGACATAGGCGTAGTTTCAGGGTCGCTACTACGAGCGTAAACCGCGAGCATTTATCAAAGAGACTCCACTAAACGCTCTTTATCCAAGAAAATAGATTATTGATAGGGCGTGGTCATTCCTTTGAACGTTCATCGACCATCAAATTTCCCGTCGAAGACGAATATTTAAGTCTTACAATTAGTCATGCAGTAAGCTTGAATGCTGGACATACAGGGTGTTTCCTTTAACTCTGTCAAAACTTTTAGGGTATGTTGGGGCTGCCTAGACGAGCATTTTGAGGTAAGGCAACCATGGTCGGAAACTCATCCTAACGGCTGTGGAGGGCTTTGAAGGATTTGGTACCACGCGCTTGTTCGTGTGTATTCAATCAGATGTGATCACTTTCGACCCAACGTTTCATTAATTGATTCGTTACTTTTCTGATTGTTTATCGTTTTCTTCAAAATTTATCGTTCTGTTGGTTTTATACAAGAACTTTGTAAATAAAACGTTGGGTCGAAAGTGATCACAGCTGATTGAATACACACGAACAAGCGCATGGTACCAAATCCTTCAAAGCCCTCCACAGCCGCTAGGATGAGTTTCCGACCATGGTTGCCTTACCTCAAAATGCTCGTCCAGGCAGCCCCAGCATACCCTAAAAGTGTTGACAGAGTTAAAGGAAACACCCTGTATATGGCTATTTAAAGAGTGCCTGGACCTAAAAGACATCCGAGTAACAATGATTTTACGGGGTCCATGTTGCCAGAATAGATTCAGTGCCCCTGGAAGATTCCTGAAAATTCGATTTTCGGCGTAGCTGTATCTAGCTCTAGCCACGACGTAGACAGTACCGGATTTCGGCGATACCTCCTCTTCCTATTTCCCCCCAAAAAAAAACGCCCGGAGGCGCGGCTGCACCCTTCACCGCGAGAGTATCACGCATCTCTAAGCTTTTAACCGTGACAGTTGACGACGCGGTAAGTAATTGCTGCTCTATGCACCTGTCGTCTGCATTCAATTTTTATTTAATTGATCTCACGGACATTCCAGTTTGCGCTATTGATTTATACTGACAACAACTATAAATACGTATACCGGAATCTCCTTCAACGATTTTGCAGTGTATATAGCCTCTTTTTGCCAAACTTCGTCGACTTGATCAATCGAAATTGAAATTTTGTACAAATATCGATTCCTACTTCGTTACATATAAGATGTTGAGGAATATAGAGGTGGAGAATATTGAACGCAATTGAACCGATCTGATCATGAATTTTTTCCCTATTATTTGAAAAAAAATGTTTCATAAAAAGGTTCGACGTCAGCAATCACTAACCTTGTACGATTAACGAAGCCAATATAGGTTCCACAGAAATTACAAGTCATACGCCCACTATCGCTATCGATTTGACATGACTGCAGGACTCATTTGAGAACAAAACATCACAGAGTGATTATAGATTTCCTTTCACATGTGCAAGCCATTATGTACTTTACGGGACATGACCTACGCGTACTTGGTATGCAATTGATGATTCGAATTGGGGGATCGCGTCCGGTTACGTTACGTTATCGTTACATGTCAAACACGCGGCCCGGCAACAAAGACATTGCGGCCCGCAAGCACCGGAAATTTATGCATGGATTTCGAAAAATATGGAATAAAAAAACTATTATCAGTATAGGCCAAAAGATCAAAATCCGTTTATTCAGTATAAAAGCAATCAAATTCTCACTTTGCTATTATTGCTATATATTTCGGTACACCCTATCCCCGTTTTGAGTATTGCGTATCTAGTATCTTCATAGTTTCATACAATGCAGCCGAAAACGAACCCGCCTATTTCGAAACGTGAATTAAATGTGAACTCGGAAATCATTCTCAAATGGTTCTGTTTACTGGAACACGAAACGATGACTTTAATGTCTTGTTTGTAAATATATATTTTCTAATTTGTCACGAAAATACGAGTGCTTCAAAAATAGGTTTGTTAAAAGTCGCTCGGTGAATAAAAAATCGTATAATGTCGACGAATGATGACCTCACTTTTTATGCATACCTACTTGCAATTCCAGGGGCACTTCATTTGTCGTGGTAAAACAAACCTCAGAAAATCTCGAATTTGATTTGGAAGCACCGTTTGTGGCCATCTGCACTATTTCTGGCCAGTTCTTCAAAGTTGGTTACTGAATTCTGATTCTGATTTTAGTAGTTCATTCGAAAGTTCGGTGTGACGTCGAAAAATAAATTTTTTTATCCAACAAACGACTTTTTGAAATAACCGAATTTTTAAGAGCGTGCATTTCAGGTATGATTATGGATTTTTTGGATTCTAGAACGTGCAATGAAAGGGTCATGGTTTCAGTTTAAAAAAAAAAAAAATTGTGTGATCAATCTTATACGCAATCAAATGTTGAGCTCGTTTAAAAATTGCACATTCAAAAGACACTGCGAATAAAATACTTCAACCCGATTATTTTTGGGTTTGCGGCCCCCGACAAGGTTCGAAGTCACTCATTTGGCCCAGAGGCTACGATGAGTTTGACATGCCTGCGGCTTACAAGGAGAAATCCATAACACCCTCCTACATAACAATGATGTCCTTACATCAATTGGTCAAAAATGACAGTTGATCAATCTTCAATAAAAAGTTTCTTTAACAAAGCATTTTTATTAACAAACGGCAAATGAGTTGAAAACTACACTTCAACAGCTTCAAATAAATTTATTTGTAATCAATCAAGTAATTGAAAAACTGTATCCTGGACTTCCTTTAAGCTGTATTTATGTTTGCAATTCAATAATTTCATGAAATATAATAGCACCAGAAATAATTAACCAACTTTTAAGAACTGGCTTTTATTATATTAGATTTTAGAATAACCTAAATTTGGTCTAGGCATAAGACGTTCCAATTACGCAATGCCTCGTTTCATAGTCTGTTTTCTTATTTCTTATCCAGCGCTTACATGGATGAGCGTGGTTAGGTTATCTAGGCATTTACCTACAGACAAGAGGTGCAGGGTTACATATCAGGGGCACGATAGTCGCGCGGCTGTTGTAAGCTCAGTGGCGACGTACTGGTTGTAAAGCTTTGCGTCGGTGCTGTAAGCGCGACCATGACGTTTATGCACACAGAATGCTGCGCCGAAGGGTCATTCACCTCGGAATACCACCGTGCCTACACACATTCGAAACTGTACGCATGAAATCCGTAGCAGTGACTGGTATCTCAAGTAAATTTCTTCCTTCTATTTTCTTCTGCAATTCTCCATCTCTCCCTCTCTCACACTTTCTCTCTTTCTCAACGCTGTCAATCTCGCTCTTTCCCTCTCCTTTCCCCGAAATTTCTCTCTCACTCTCATCTCTTCAATTTCCAATCCCCCCGACCCACGGAGGACGGGACAACTGCAACTGCGACGATTCCAGGGTTGAGCTACAGTGCATAGTATCGCGTTGACGTCTGTAATTAGTTATAAATAGTTACGCGCAGGTCAATGATCAATGAAATTATGTTCGTACCGAGCACAACGAGCTAGATACCAACTAGCCAATTGTGTACGACAGGGACTTCGAACGCTTGATTATTAAATGCAGCTGGTCACCGACGTGGTACTCGAACATCGGGTATTTGACATTTTTTCAGAGACAAACCACGTTAACATTCTGGGAAAAAGCTAACCTCGCGAATTGACCTCCTATAGAACGTTCCAGGAATGAAATATTTAAACATATCCCTAGCCAAACCCCGAGTCTGCTGCAGCTCACAGAAACTCAAAGATATACAGGGCGAGTTATCTCCGGCTCCGAACGAGGGAGGGGCTTATTAGTGGACGGCATATGCCGATATTGAGAAGCCCCTCCCTTTTTCCTATGGCATTAGCAGTGATAAGCCCCTCCCGCATTCGGACCCGGAGAAAACTCAGTCTGTATATTCGGACTGAAAGAATATTTAGGAATTGACAAAGTCCTACCCGGATTATACAAATCCACTGTCTCAAAAAACAAAATCTTGCATCTGGACTACGAAATATCAGAAAGCAAAAAAAGCAGTCGATTTTTGGACTATTTACTTTGCTCTTCACTCGTGTAACCCGTGTTATAGCGAAACTGCATAAGATTTGTCTGCCACAGATGTCAGTCCTTTGTTTCTTTTGGTACGCTGCAAGCAGTTTCTCTGTCAAACAGTAGTCAGTACAAACAGAACTTTGCAGAATAACCAGTTATAGAAATAAACACGGAAGCGGAAGGAGGTATACTACGGTTCTGTTAACGCACGTGGCTTACGTTACATCTTGGCTTGTTTCTAATTTCTGTGCACCATGTGATTAGGCAATACTATTCATAACGAATTACGTTCAATTTAGATTACCTATGCGCTTCTCTTTGCACCAACGGTGGGATCGAACGGATGCAACGTCACGATATTGACTTTGGGCGCGTGCAGTATGAATGACCGAAGGACCAACGATGCGTGGCCAATAATGGACGGAGATTCTGTCTGGCGAGAAAGATACGTTTCTCATTTCACAATCTACTAGTTTGGGGTCCAGAAAACGCAACTCTGTAGGCATAATTCCGCAACACCTTTGTTGCCCTCTCGAGGCGATAAATTTATACGCATCAAAATTTTCCAATTTCAGTACCATATTTGCAAAAACCAGGAGATATCCAATGTAAAATGAGGAGTGGGTGTCCAGAGATAACGCTAGACGGCGTTTTTTTTTCACCGAACAGTAATATTATAGCATGGCGCGAAGGAGAAATCGTTTCGGATGTTACCGATCTTAGAATTGATCACAAAAGATATTTGAGCAATATAATAATGCGAATTTACAGTCTGCATCACATTATTTTATCAAAGTTCAGTTGATGTGAGACCTAGAATTCCACAATACCTGTTTCCCCACTAATTTCAGGATTCTTACGGTTAGCCTACTTTCAGCTTACAATTTTCTGGCCCCACCGTTTTGTACGACTTTATATCTCATTAGGAACTCGCTTAAAATGGGTCAGACACCCGCATCTGGGTTCATGACATACCTCGGCCATACGCTCATACGTACTACGTAAATATGTGGCCTAATATCCTGCTGGGTATATGTATATTTATACGAGGCGCCGCAGGCGACCTAAGGGTGCCGCGCTTCAGGAAATTCGCTGAGTAGTAGATTATAACCGAGAATAAGCATATGTGACTGACAATGAGTCTAATACACCCACAAATGAACTCGAACTATTTTCATGATTTAGTCACATGAATTCAATATCGATTGCCATGTGTACCTACAGGGAAACCCACGGCACTTGATAATTGGCATAATTGTCAATTTGATTGACGGCTTTGGACTGTCCTAGAAGTTTGATGCCCGGGGATTCATTTTATGGGATGTCCATTTTGTACTCGTACGATAAAAGACCCATCAAATTTGACAACAGCCGTGGTATTCAATTGAAAGCGAAATTACACAAAGGTTGGAACACCGAATTATATGTGGGAACTGGAAGTTGATTCAAAGAACACAATTTTCTAAGTGTAATTAGAATATTAAAAACTTTTATGCTGCGTTTTACAGGCAGCTCAGTTCTCAACCTAACAATATTATTATGTCGTTTCGCGGTATATTTTCACATGAAAAATTGCAACTACCCGTTCAGGACCATAACAGATACTACTGAGTTGCAATAAATATGTATTAAGGAAACGGAATAAAATGAAACGGTATAAAACTAGCGCCTTTAAACTAGTGGCTCTAGTCTAATGAATCAACCAAACATTTCAACCTTGAGGAAACAATGACTAAAATGCTCTGTATACAATATTCCCCGTGTAATCACACAGCCAGGATTTTGTGCTCACATGTTTCGAGGTACATACTTTCCAATATCGGCAGTTCTCCGTCGTGGCCATGTTATTTTCACTTTACGATGTAGACCGCAGCGCGACTGCAGTCTGCTTCGTTTACAGTAAACATTTTACTTGACACGTAAGTACCACAAAATCTGAAGTATTATCAGTCGTACAGGACCAGGGCGAAGACCGTATCAATTCCTGAGAAATCCTGAGAAATCAAGAAGACTGAGCCCGAGGTACTTAACGTGAAAAAATGGCACTTGGCATACTATACGGGATCCCTGCAGGGTGAAGACCATGGGAAAAATTAATAATGGGGAAGTTATCGTGATTGCCGTTGGTCCGCAACCGGAATGGGGCTCACCCAGGATTAGATTACGTAGTAGTCCATGCGTAGGCCTAGTCTCTGGTGTAAAGGTGCGGACGTAATGGGTCGGAAAGCAGGACGAAAGCGAAGGAGTGAGAAAGAAAGCGCAAAAGGCACAAGCAGCCAATAAATTCGTATACTCGTGACAATATGTTCAATAGCAGTGCATTACTCAATTTTAAAATCAAGGACTCTCATAGAGTAGTATTAGCATTTCGTGAAAGAAAAAGTATAGTAAATAAAAAATGTTTCGTAATCACAGTGAAAACGAAGAAAATGCCACGCCAAAGGAAAATTGACCTGTGTACTTGTAATAACGCATGTTTTTGTACTTTGATAAGGTACATATTGGTACATTGAATTTGAAAACATTCTGGTCCTTATATCTACCCCACAAAATCGAATTGGAATTTCTACTCTTAGTTTTACAATTATTTCACGTTATTTTCAAGTATTCAAAGTTCGAAACACGCATTTATTAATTGAAGTGAGAGACTAACGATTGATATATCATCAATATATAGCGTTTCAGTTAATGAAACCGTTTTCATTGCACAATTTAAAATTTTTTCTCATTATTTTGCGAATATTATTCTATTTCAAATGAACTTTTCTCTAAAAAAAAAAATCAAGTCATTAAGAAAATTCGTTGTAACAAGCGGCAAATACTTGGAAAATACGTTTTCCAACTTTTTTTCAAACGTTTTTCACTCTTTCCTTAAAGAAATGTGTCACATGCGTTCTACTCAAAGAGGCTATAGCATATTTTCGTCGAGGGCGATTTATCGTCATATTAGCATCGGAAATGCTTTTTATACGTATCAATAAAAACCTATACCTACCAATAGGAGTTGCTATACCAATCTACAAAAAACTACAAAAAAAAAAATGAAACTTCAAGAAAAGTGAAGAATATCCTGCTGGTTCAATGATTATTCAGAACAGTAGCATCCTAAGATGAATCCACGCGATCACTAGCCATTATTTTCGCGTTCAAAAAATCAAAGATAAAAGGCAGATTTCGAATGCGCCTAATACGTGAATGGTCGGTGTCACCTCCAAACCTACGTAAGAGCATTACAAGGTAGAGGACAGGACCTAGACACCAACGCATCCTGATTTTGAGGGTCACGTTCACAGTGCAGAGTCATCCCCAAGGCAACGAGAGGATGTGGTATGGAATGGTACTACTCTCGGTGCAGAAGGGGTGGTGCTCGTGACGAGCTTTCAGAAGTGGGAGGGGGCAAGGCGAACGACCTCTAGCCCCTCGCACCCCACGACACCCCGCTTCCTCTACGTTCTACAGGGATTGCGCTGGTCCGGGAGGGTTGGTTGCTCAGCTGAGTCCCTGGTCGATGCACTGCATCCTCTACGCCTGCCCTTCCCTGCCCTCAGCACCCCGCTACCCCTAAGCTCCACTCCGTTGCATTCTCTCCCCACTTCTCTCTTCCTCTTTGCCCGTTTGTCTCTCTCGCACCTGCCACCCTCGGTCAATGACCGCTCGAAGGCGGTGCACCGCCGCTGCACCGTAGTTTGTTTACGTTCGAGCTACTTTTAATCGAGCCGATTGCGCGAATTCGGTGCTTCGGTGGCGCCTTTTCGGTACAATTTGTCTAGCTGGGATAGTTTTAACGTCGAATATCTTTACTGGGTAGTGTGACTCCGTGAGACTACGAAATCGAGAAGCTTAGCCGTGATCCTCGGTTCGATTTCTTCATTTTCAAGGTGTGTTTTACGTTTTTTAATCCAAGCTTGTGACATTTGGCTGTAGGAAGATAAATTTCCCCGATCATTGAGATTCTGACAATGTTTTACTGAACCCAATCGTTGATATGGCTAAAGAATGTCTGTTTCATTTCTACCGTAAAACTCAAAGCTTTGAATCTATAATTCGACTACAAGCCGCGGAATCTGAAGCATTAAAAAAGATTTCTTCATGCTGACGATATGCATTATAGAGTTTTGGATAGAGAGCTAGAACTGACCCACGCCTCGGCTTCGAAACCCAGACCAAACTTTGAGCTCCTCCACTGCAGGCAAGCATTGAGGTATTGATCATTGCCGTTGTGACCGAAAAATATACGACGTGGAAGTGCAGTAAGGTTTGTTTTAACGTGATTTAAAATCCCTGAGAAAAGAATCACTATCTGAATCTACCACGACAGAGTCGCCATAGTGTGTTACTGTATCGTTCTCGCATGATCATCACGAAATGGGCAGCAACAGCAATTCAATACCGCCGATCATTGATCTTCGACGGCCATAATACATAAGGCAGTCGAAGTAGCGTCAGATTCGACCTCTATTTCAGAATTGGAGTAAATTAGTAAGAAGGGATACCTTTTCCAGTCACTTTTCCCCCTCGTCTTCGTCGTGACACAAAGACGTGAGTCGAGGGGTCGGTCCTTCACCCGGCGTTGCAAAGGTGGCTGGCTGCACCGCTCAGTCATTGTTAACTCCGACGACTGATAACGGTTTCTCCAGCTCACTTACCAGCCGAATGATAATCGCACTGGTGCTGCCCCCCAGGATCAAACAGTCCCCCTTTTGGTTCAGCCTTTGTGCGAATCTGCACGTCCTTACTGTTGCAATAGCATCGTACATGTACATTTCTCTACTCTCATTAGCGATAAGGGAAACTACAGAGCGAAAAACACGTGTCTCAAAAGCGCTCTGTGCAAAACCTGACTTCTGTTATCTCTCGACGTGTATTAACCGACAAAAAATGCTTCTTTGTTTCAGGTAAGTCGAGAAATACTGCAGCTCTCAGTCACACTACATTGGGTAAAGTCCATAATTATACCTTCAGCGATTCTAAGTTCATAGTTAATTCATGTTCCGATATTGCGTTAGCAGAAACCGATATACCGTGCACGGTTTCGCTATTTTTCTCCAAAACTAGAATTTACCACATTCGTTAAGAGTCGTGGTGGCTAACTGCGTCTCGACTGTAGGGAAAAACACTGGATTGAAAAAGTGGACAAACATGACTAGCAACAAGGATAAAAGGGTTAATTAGCCCCGACGAAGGACAGAGAAAAGACCTGGGAATACCCCGAACCTTACTTTACTTTACCACATTCGTCACTTCCGACAGAAGTAGAGTAATAATACAATGCGAACTGGCTGTTAGCCGACTGGGATCAATACTTTTCGCTTCACAAATCGTGTCATCTTCCCTTTACAAGTTGCGTCCATGCCCAGTTAATATCATCAAATCATCTATTTTTCTCTGCTTAGTGAATCAGATTTGCCTGGTCTCTCTGTTGTCGCGGATAATTCCTAGCCAATACCGAGCCCTTCGATCGGTATCTTGACCTCGAATGCCTCATACGGCTTGAAATATGTCATCTCTTTTACTTCCCAGACACCAGTCTCGGTCTTAATCAGCGATACATGCAGACGTCTCATCGCCGTATGAAAGTTGTACATGCGTAACTCTATCGAGTCTGTTAACTCTTACATAACCACCCTTACCTCCACGAGTCTGCAAAAATATCGTCAAACTGGATGCACATAGGTTAATGGTAGTCGGGCGCGGAGAAGTGCAGCAAGGGTCGTAGCAGTGAGCATTGAACCCGGTGCCGTATCGAGCCACCCAACCCCCAACCCGTCGACGGGTTTCCTCGTCCCACTCGTCCCACTCGTTGGTGGCGGTTTGTCCCGGACCTTCGACAATACAGGACGCAGTGCGCAGTCAGGGATTGTTTATAACGTAGACGCGCAGACGCGCAACTTCCTCCGGTACACCCTCGGGGGAGCGATGTCGCTGAACAGTCGGCTAGGGGACGCCCGCGACTTGTGGAGGGGGCCTGGAGGGAGAAATCAACTACGGGGGAGGGAGAGACGTCGACGATGTTGCAACCAGCGGACGGAGCAGCAAACGGTGCTGCACCCAGTGGCAGATTTGTTCATAGTTTTCAGCAAAAGTACATTTGAACACCACCATTCTAGTCATCCAGGAGAACATCGAGACCAGTTTCATGATAGTTATCGCCTTTTTTTACATTTGTTACTCAGCCGTTCGCTGTGGCGGCTTTTTTACACGAGATAAATCATATTAGGCCTAATTGGTTTTTGATTATAGTATTACCGATTGAGTAATTTTGAGGATGAGCAATAACTGCTCACAAAGGTGCGCATAGCGGTTTGCTTCGCGTTTTTGTACAGATTTGAATAAGTCTAGTTGTCACTTTAATTGAAATTTTCCGTAGGTACTCGCCTTATAAGACTTCAGCTCAAGTAAATTATCCCTCAAGAGAGCTATTGCACTCATTCAACATTTTTCGTGCGATATAGGTAATACTTAAGATATAATCACACAGTGTGCTATAAGTTAGATCGTACGAACCGACGGTGTGATAGGCTGCCAACGAACAAAGATGTAATCGATGGTAAAATGTAACTCTATGCAGATAACTTTGTTTTATTTTTGTGAAATTAATCGGGATTTATGAAACTCGCAAACTGATATAATAGGTATTTAATCGGTGTTGGGCCTACTTATTTTCATCCGGAGAAATACTTACTGATGCAGTTTTAATAAATTCAGTGTTGGTTTCGAAAATCAGCAGACATTGCAGCAATCGATATTCACCCATATAGCATACAGCACTTCTTGCATTGAATGAAAGCCATACTTCTAAACTTGCACATACAAAGAAATCAATCCAGATACTGGTGATAATTAAGTTTGCCTGCGTGCAGGTTCGTGAGCCACAATTTTCTATCGCCTCACTGCTGGATGGGGTCCGATATGCGAACACTAACCTAACCCAACACTAGGCTCGAGCCCTCGTCGTATTTTATTAGCTGTATCCCGTCGGCCGAGTAGCTGAGTTCAAATTGAAAAATATGAAATCATGCACATACAGTGAGAACTGCAAGATTTGAAGAGGCTCATATATCTGTTCATCTGTCATCATCTGTTCACAGTATTCTCGCTATGTGTTTGTCACATATGCCTACCTACACAATGCCATGTCCATCAAATTTTTTTAGTCTTCAGACGTATTAGATGTTTTTTTATTGCACATGATTATTATTTTTATGCCAAAAAACAATATTCTACTGCAATAAACGTCACAGCTGTATGCAGACAACGACCTAGTAGTATTACAATAAATTGAGTCAGCCACTGGCAAGTGTTAAGTGATGTCTTATAAGTCAGGGCCGACCGTGGATTACGAAACGTTGCCAGCACTGTATCTACAAGCCAGCCTTCAGCAGCTCGTTCTTAACCGGTTTTTAACAAACTGACGGCAATGGTTCATAGCCTATGGTTTTCTTTAATTATGGTTTGCACGCTCAAACGAGAGATGGTAATCGGATTACTCACCCATGGTAACGAAATGATTAGGTGCCTGCAGTAGAGGTCAGGTATCGACGTTATTGTATAGGTCTGTACAAGTTTTTTTCACCTCTTGACCATATGTAACATATCTGTGAATCTATATAACCCATGAAACTTGTTATAGGCTCTAGCGTCTGACGTCCGATTTTCAAGACATTTGTGTAACCATAGAAGCTTACAATGTGACGAAAATGGTAATGTGAAAACGTTGAGAAGGAAGGAAAAGGAAACGGCTAAAATATGAAAATAGTATGCGAAGCTAGTAATCACGGTAATTTTAAACACTGTGCAACTAGCGAATGATGCAACTTCGCTATTCTTTGAAGAAGCAATGTTCAAAGTGTTCTTTTTCCCTTCTGATATTTATTTTTTATCGTATTCCGAAGCGCATTTCAAACGTTGGCTAGTACCTGATAGCTTATGTAACATTTTCCACGTACTCGACCGACCTTCCTCTATGGAAAGGATATCTGAAATAGCAACGGCCCCGATATGGGTCAACGTGCATTGTGGGTAGTCGCGCGCGGTTCGTCCAATGCAGTCGCCGTATCTCTATTCACGGAACAAGTACTGCCAACATTCAGATAGTCAAGTTTAAAAAGATGGCAGTAAATTGTGGGTTAATAGAAACCGGTGCTTGCTGCTTCGACATTGATCTATAACAGTTTGAAAAATATTAATTTCCCGAATCGTAATTCGTACCACACAAAATCACACATACAATCGCTTTCATCGAAATTTATAGTCGTACCGCCGTCTTTCAAATACTTCAATATACAGTTCAGTTTGCATTTTGTTAACTAACTGTTTTCCGTTCTTGGCCATCGCGGTTGAGAGCAATAGTTCACGCTAGACCTTGTTCATAGCACTTGCTAATTTTCGACGATTTCCACCGACCCCAATTAGAATTACATATCTAATTATAGCAAATGAACTTCGAAATAGTCGCCATCTTAATAGACAGATGATAGTATATTGTGTAACATGAAGGCTTAAATAGTATATTTCGATACAAGTGCGAAAGGTTTGTTTTGAGACGAGTGGAGGTTTGTCGCCCGAGCAAAGCGAGGGTGACAATCTGACGAGTCGGAATACAACTTTCGCAAATGTATCGAACAAAATTTTTCATCACAAACGCACGTAAAGTGGAACTTTACGCACGGCGTGTGGAAATATCCTATTATTTGTACAGTCCGTCATCCCCCACCACCGATATTTATTATTAAATCTTCTTTTTTGAGCTCCTCATTCTTATAATGTAGGACTTTCTTGGTATCAAAGGTCAGCAATAACTCCCATTTTTTAACGTTTCGGCCTCTAAGAGAGCCCTCTTCAGAAATCTGAACCAATTTATTCAACATGTCAGTACAGTGGGTTATAACAGAAAATAGAATAAGGTTAAACAGCAGTTATACTTACAGCTAGATAAGCTTTTAGGCTCATGACTTAGATAGTAATGTAGAAGAAAAAAGAGAAAAGGAAAATAAGTTGAGCGAAACAGTCAACCAGATCTATAACAAAATCAGTATGATTTTTAGGTTAGGAACCTCACACTTCTTTAGCGAAGAATAAACCTTCATAGGGAAGTAAACTTACAATAAATAATTAGAGTTTGAAGTAAACTACATATTTATCCGGCTCCTTCGGAGCCATGTTTGGGCCAATTGCTGTTTAAAAACCGATATTTATAGCCGAGGGTCAAATCAACCCTGTTTTTATAATCCTTCGATCCTTACCTCCTGCCGTGGCTCGTGCTCTACTAGAATTCTTGGAATTTGTATGATGATCGAGTAAATACGTATTTCCAGAATACATATCCACAAAAGTGTGATACAAGTTGATCGAACATACAGTGAGAGTACCTTATACATATATACATGTTGTACATTTACCTTACGAACCGTATGTACATTTATACATGTTTCGTGCAAAACTTGGTAGATGCCAACGATACGTATCATATAACCAGAGTAAGAATGCAACATATGATAATAGTAGGCTTGGCCAGACCCCCCTCCCCCCCCTAAATTTCCAAAATCGTATAAGCTCGATAAATTTGATGTATCCAAAATACAAACGTTTAAAAACCGGGCCACACATTCTTCCTTAAAAGTTGAATAGCCACAAATGAATTTCAAAAGACTTTGAGATTAGGTTACACCTCTCATAGGGTAGGTGTCCCATTTACGGAGGTTGTCCCAATTACGGAACCCAGTGTTTTCTCCAATTCAACAAAAACCAGTATCAGATATGGAGTTATACTAATTTTTCCTATTAAGTTTGACTTATAAACACAATCAACAGACAAGCTTCATGTATGAAAACCTTGAATTGATTGTTAAAAATTTACTTTCAACTTCGGGTTGACAAATTTGTCTTCATTGCCGTACATGTCTTGGCTGAAGTGTTAAGGAATCGCATTTAGTGAATCGGCAATTTATACATTATTTTTGCGAATTCACCGGATGAATTTGTCTGAACTAGTATTGTAATATCCAATTGTACCATTTTTCGTTTAAATAATAGTGAGGCCCGCAATTGGTACATAAGTTTTAACTTATAAGTTTTAACTTATAACGGGGTCCCTTATAATTGGGATAGAATTTTGGTTACTCCAAGTTACGGACAGTCCGCCGCGCCAAATCGTAATATAAAGACCATTGGGACTGTCATAACCGTAAGTACATATAATACGCTTTTTTTCCTCTTGCACAAAGACTTCAAGGTCCGGTTCCTCAAATGAATTTTCCCTATCTGCACTTTTCTTTTTCCTTGCTTATAATTTTTCTTGCTGTCACACGTTTTTTTTTTTTTTTTTCTAGCGACGTGTGAATTAGGTTAAGTGAGGTTCAGTTTATTTTTCTCCCTACACGTTTCACGTTTGCCATAAATTCCAGCACCAATAATATTAAATCTCAACTAGGCGAATGCATTATTTATACGGTTTTTCAAAAACTGTTAAAATTAGATGGGAAAAACAGTTACTCAGCAACGTAACTACTTGAGTCGATATTGTTAAAAATGTCCAAATACTATATATTCATCGTCTTTTCTATGTAAAGAACATTAAATTTCTAACACGGAATCAAAAAACAATTATCTAATTCAACCATTACAAATTGAATGTGTGAAACCTAACCTGTTCACTTGGAAAATCCCTACTCATTTTTTAAGCAATTGTACTGCGTTAGTAAATCCATAATTGGGGCTCCGCATTTGGGTCCACCTGTCCGTAATCAGGGCACCGTATTAGGTACACTGACGTTTCCGAGGGCTCCTCAATTGGGACAAACGCATTGATTCATATTTATCTCAAATTTTCACTAATTAGCAAGCTTCAAATTCCCCCAAAAATTGTTTTTATTGAAAAAACAATCATTCGTAAGAATATACAGTCGGGCTTCTCAATAAGAGGGTTCTCAATAGTAGCGCTTCCCCTCAACCGTGATCGAGCCGTACCCCCACTACCTGGCTCGTTTCGAGTTCCACCGGATTCGTTTCCAGGGTTCTCAATAAGAGCGTGAACAAACTTCACGAGCTATACGACAATGTGACGGGATAAATCGAGGAGACTGGGAACGCTCTTATTGAGAGACCCGCTTACGTTTCTAGCGAGCGAGCTTGTCGGTAGAGAGTGGGGGTACCTCATTTCTCGGAAATTCCGACCCCTACAGCCCCGTGAGCGCTACTATTGAGAAGCCCGACTGTACCCCTAAAATCTCCATATGATGAGTAGGAGATCCGTAATCCATGGAAAAGGAAGCATATTGGCACCACTAGGGGTTCCGTAATTGGGACACCTACCCTATACCTAATTGCAAACCTCACCTACCCTTTCTTATATAATTTGAGTTTCTGCACGATCGTGAATTAGAACATATCTCATCAAAATCGGCTAGGGTGAGTATTAATATCGGTTATCTTCGGTTCTCCAAAGAATCACTTCTATCAGGTGCACAAGCACAGAGTGGATAGATAGTGGGAAGGTACACCGACACATTCACACACGCCGTACGTGTACAGTCGAGGGCAAGTCGGACGTAGTTAGATGGTGGGAGTTAACCGGCGAGGAGAAGGGAACGAGCGGTGTTGGCTACCCGGCCAGGTTCGACGGGGGAGAGAAGAGATCCGTTGGGGCAGGTCGCGCGGAAGCTCGAAGTGCAATGCCGACAACCACGAAGCTCTAGTGGAGGTGGGACTGGGAGCTTGCGGACAAGCGTTCCTCAACCTTTCTCAGTTCGGTACACCGATGACGTCACCTCTGCCCAATTATTCATCATCGATATTTTTCTCCCACCTGTTATTACGACCATATTCTGGTAATCTGGTCACCTAAGTTAGCAAAGAAGGGCGGTTGGCCAGTCTTTCAAAACACGCAGTGGTCATGTATGACCGATTCCCTCGTTTCGTGAGCATAGGCCATAGAGTATGGTTCTCTATTGGCTTCCATTAACGCCGCCCATCCACATACTGAAATGGATAATTAGAGTTCGTGTCTACGTATACATCGATAATTTATACGGATGAATCTCTGCGAATAGTTTATCACCGTCAGTTTAGTGCGATCGATTGTGAATTCACGCGGTTACGTCACTACAGTCTACTTTCAATTAATTCCACATTACAGTTTCCTACCCATCATAATATGGCATATTACACGTTTATTTTTCATTCCATGTCTACCTATACATAATACAATATTATGTGCAACTATAGATAGATGGTACATGATGTCGGAGAAGGGGTAGCACATTGTGCGCGGAAGTTAGCGCGAACGCAGCATCGAGCGCGGCGATGTGACGACTGACCTAGTTTTGCCACGAAGGTAATGACCGATACTCTCCCTCCCTTTTGCCGCTGCCTTCTCTCTCCCTTCACTCTCTCGCTCCATCGCTAGCTAGCTGTACCGCCCCACGAATCTCCTCTCTCTCTCTCTCCCTCTCCCTCTCTTAAGAGCCGTATTCGCTTCTCGAAATCCAGCTATATCGAGCTTGATTCATATTTCTATACCCTCACTAAGCTGGCCTACAGATTGGACTAGACGAACTTTAGGTACTGCATGTCATATCGTGAATTCCACAGTTTCTAACCATAAGACGGTTTCGAAGATTCGAGGCATTTTATTATTCTCGGTATCGTAAATTTAAGAATATAAATTCAGCCTCTGGGAAGCTTGTGGCAAATCTTCGCGCAGACGTTGTATCTGACGGATGATAAAAATATTTCAAGATGATAGTTTGTCTTTGCACCCAGATTTATGTTCATCGATATTCAATAATAACCGTGGCTTTTGTGTTTGTGGTAAGCACCGTCGAAAGGACGAGTAGAAATAGTCAAATTTGTGTGCGATCGAAGTACCAATGGTTCAATAACTAGCTATTATTGTCGCCTTGTTTACGCTGCACTTATAAACAAGAAAAAATGAAATTCAGGTCAAGAGGCATATCTGTTATCCTTGAATTTCTAGTTGTTCATAATTAGCTATCTGCGATTCAAAGTATACGCGAAGCGTATCGAATGTTGCGTCAAATTGTACCTGAAAATTAACGAGGTGATTGTCCAGAACCTCTTTCGCCTCAGGATATCAAAATGCCTCAGCTGAATGTTCGGTCAAGTTATTCAGATTTCATTATCGTGAACCAGCGTCAGCGGGTACTTATAGGTACATCGACTGGCTTAACGGTCATAGCGCAGGCTGTAAAAACGTCGCATTTTCTGCACTAGATCTTGAACGATTTCAATGACACGTGCAAGACTTGATCTCTACACTTACATCGAGCAGCGTTGCAAAAAACTATATTCCCGCAACGAGCTCCGTCTGTACGTGATAACGATGTAGGGCAGCAAAAAGGCGATACCCAGGGACTAAGCGCAAAAATCGACCGATAGCGCATACGCCGTCATGCTGATGGCCCAGAGCACCGCCTCTTTACGTAACTCCTACAATCGAAAGAATCGATAATAAACTTGGAGAACATAATCCTGGAATTGCAGTTTAGGGGAGTGGGGGGATACGTGTTAAAAATCTTTCTTTCGGGATCCTCAGTCCACCTGTGCTGCTTCGGTGAATAATATCTGTTCGGATTGCTTGTCGCTTGAGGGGGTCACGTGGACAGAGTCCAGCCCCACGATCGTACGTATGACATAAAACATCAAAGCAGCATGAAAACGGTCATATATAGCCCACTGTAGTGCAGTTCGCGTGCGCACGCAGGCACCTCACCTCGCATGGCCTAAATAAACAACCCGGAATACATTGACCTGCGCCAGCTAGCTTCTAGAATTCACACCAGACAGTCCGCGAACACTATCCTGGCTGCCCGGGCTACGTTCGTCGCACAAGAATCAAGACCCAAGTTCCTGGTAAAGACCCAAAACACAAGACCGAGAGACTTGCATGAGATCCGAACCCCAACAACTGCCACGGTCAAACCTCAAACCAAGATGACGCTCGTCTGTTTCACGGGCTCCTTTTGATAATCTGCCACGGTTTTCTAAGCTCAATCGCACTTGTATCCAAAGCTAATACTATTGATGCAAAATCTTCGATATGGCAGTAACAGTAGAATTCATAACTCGTTTTCGAGTAATCCAAGAGTTCCTTCGACTACTCGAAACAAACTACGTGACCGATACCAGTTAAGACGTCAGGCCCGTATAACTCGAAAATGTTATGGGACACTTTTCTGTGGGAATCACTCCCGAACAATTTCGACGAAGAATGCGAAGCTCGTAAATTCCGGTAATATCAAGTTGACCCCGATCCGGTAATTTTGTAAGTTTTGAAATCAAAGCATGAGCTGTGACTGTTGGCTGTAAGTTGGGTCACCCTTTACACATAATTACGCGGGATTTCGTAATTCCATTTACAAGATTATAAATATATCAGAGATTTCTGCAGGACGCGAGAGTCGTTCATAGCTGCATTAACACAACTTTAGGCTGTTATACGACCCACCTTGACTCACATTATGCACCGGATACTGGACGTCAGATATTGCTAACCGTTTCTAGAAGCAAAGTAGGTTTATACACCTCGAGACGACTAATCAAGGGGCTGGGACATGAGTGAAGGAGTTGGGAGGGGGAGGGTATCAGTCAGACTTGGTGGAATTCTGTTTGATAGATCCTGAATTGACTCCGAATTCTGTTCTCTATCTACCCAAACGTGTAACGGTATTCGATTGCAACGATTTACTGGCAACTGACCTCAAATATGCGCCAATCGATCTTTTCAAATTATCAAACTGTGTCAAATCTTATACTTCACATTATTCCATACTGTCAATTTTTCCAAATCTCTGTTACTAATCTTGACATTAGAAGGGCAAATCATTTCCACTGAAGAAGATTTTTAGGTTGAGGTTTGCGACAGCAATTCTCGCTCGCCCTATGGCCCAGGCATTCGATCGTCACCAACAAGCCTCACTTCAATGGATGACATTCACGCTGGCGTTTACTTCGAACTACATGCGGCCAGGTTTCTTTTCTGTTCCTTGTAATTCAGAGGTAAGGATGACGTCAGTCACCTGATTGGTCGATCAAATTCATAAATTTGTTTGCAATTGAATTTTGCTTCGGATTCAATGACCGGTATTGAATTCAATCGACCCAGTATTTAGTTGCAGTGATCACGGGATATTTGAGAAAAATCAAGAACCTTAAGACCCCAGTCTCGATCAATCTTAGGCTGCAATAAGAAAGAAAATAAGAGCTATTTTCTATGGGTCAAACCACAGTTCTATTTCCGGTTCGCATCTGATATTCAGTTATTTGTCTATATAAGGTATGTATTGACCGAGTATCTGTGAGTTCGATCTTATTACTCGTTGACTATAACTATCGTGAATATAGGTAGATGATAGTGAAATATCATAATGGCCACTGGGTTGTATGTATTATATAGTCCAGAGTTATAATCCAAGGCCTGCAACTCTACCCACTGGTGATAGATATACACATTACACACGACATGCCGCCTACTGGATTGGCATTAACATTCACAGGCTTACCACCGCCCGGTAAATTTTTCGTAACCTGACTTTGTATCATGAACTTTTCAAACTCTTGCATCACCGTTAGCATCCATATCTGTTTTCACTATACCTACACAGGAATTAGCCCGGCGGCGTTCCGTCCGCAACTCTCTCTGAGTGCTGAGATCAAATTTCACACAACCATACGAAGGTCTGTGTCGAACCTCCTGTACTCTTGCGCTTTTGCATAGCTTTGTGCTTTTTACTTTGTAGTGAACTTGTTGAATTCCTTAAGGGCATACAAAGCGTGTATCATCGTCTAAGTCCACTGAAATTTCCATAGCTTTTGGTTTCACTCAGGAACTGGATATGATGAAAATGAAGACGGCGAAAAATCCACGGTGAAATATGGAGATGATGGAGTTAAATATTTACATGTGTATTCAAGATTGCTGATTCGATCACTGGATTTCAAGTTTTTAGAGAAGATGATATATATATATATATATATATATATATATAAAAATGAAACTATCGAGTGTATTGATGACGCACCCTATTTGGGCACCTAGGCACGATATTTTTTTTGCAAATTGAAAATTTTTTCCTGTTGTGCGCGGCCTCGTGCGCTTTGCGCACTCCCCGGGGTTACTAAAAACTCTCCACCTAGCCAAAACTATGCAGCTACAAGTCTGCAACTGTACACTTGGCTGCCACAAAATTTGACATTTCGTAAATTTTAGGTTCGGGTCAATGAACCCGAGTCACCAAAATGACCGATTAATTCAATTTCACATTGATGACAGTCATCGTAATGACCAGGTGTCATCAAAGTGTGCGATTCATACTCTAATAACATGGCGGTCCGTCATCAAAATAACCGATTTATATATTTATATATATATAATATATATATATATATATATAAATATATAAATCGGTTATTTTGATGACGGACCGCCATGTTATTAGAGTATGAATCGCACACTTTGATGACACCTGGTCATTACGATATATATATATACATATATATAACATATATATAAAAAAATATATATATATTATGTAGCGCAGTTCTTGCGTAAAACTATCAGCGTCGGTTAACAGAGTCGAGTGGAGTATTAGTTATGCAACCGGTGAAACTATCTGACTGGTTACATTTGCTTGCGAGAGTGTAAGTTTATTGCCAAAGTTTTTGGATACAACGACCGCAGGTAACCCTGCAGCGCAAGTCGACTGATGGCGTTCGCGTTCGCTCTCGCGTTGCACGGCCAACAAACCTAGAGCCGCGAGAGGAGAGACGTGGGAGGAGAGACGAACCTAGTCTTACCCTAACCTAACTAACTCCCGTCAGGCCTACCGTGAAAGTATATACGTAGGTATAGAAGAGCACAGCTATCTGACACAATCTAGTGGGAGAATGAGTGTGCTAAGTTATAGGTTAGGCTTGGTAAGTCGGGAAAGTATCGGGTATTCGCATGCTGCAGTTTCTATACCGTGGAGAGGAAGGGAATTCACTGAAATGATTACATTAAATAATCATTTAATTAGATTATTAACGTGGAGAAATTCCACCTATGGATCTATTTAATTTCAGCTCTTAGCCCTTTCGTGTTTCTATTACCAAACCTCTCTCTTTCTAAACTTTAAATTTGTTACCGAAAAGAGAAAGATATGCAGGCACTTTGTTTGATTAGAAAGTAACCGATGCGGAACTCCGTTTTTTTTTTTTTGTTGTATTCCGTATCTCGGTAGAAATCTTCCTCTTGATGATTTTTAATTATACATTACCGCCGGTCGCAACCTTTGCCGAGGAGATAACCTAACCTAGTACGAGGAACCTGTTAGATGGTTTAGTTTCGTTTGATCTCGGTATGTTTGGCGCTTCTGCACTGTCGCGTACGCGCCACGTTCTCTACTTGCTCTTTATTCCTCTTGTTCTTCGAGGCAGGCATAAGGCTCGATCGTGTTCAGGAAGTAGCAAACAGCACACTGCAGCTGGTTGTGGCATCAGGCATACTCTACAGGAGCTGAGGAGTGAAAGTTGTTGCGGCCACAGGCAACGGTTTCTCGCGTAACTATCTCCTGGTTCAATTTTCCTTCTAAAGACGAGATCTAACCGCGATCTACCTACTAGAATTAACTCCGGTTGTTTCGCAACCGCTCCCGGTTGATGCCGTTACGTCACGATGAGAAAATGCGAGGCCTAAGCCGTAGATAAATGTTCCGCCATTTAATATCTGCACGAACACTGATATGACAATGTGGAGTTTCTTCCCTCACCTATAACCGATTTTTTATAATCGTAAAAAAGAATCGCAATAAGATTCAATTTCAGAGTAGTGCATGCACAACCCCGCGATCAAAGCACCTATAAAAACTTTGATAATTAGCGATCGGCAACAATGCGCATAGAACAACAAACAATTCTGTCAAAGAGAGAGTTGGCCTAAAATCGCGGTCGTGGGTCGTTACGGACTCCGGCTGCGAGTTCAGAGGGCTTTCTTCTTAGATCGTATCAGTGATGAAAGATTCTGCGGGAAGAAGGCTCACGTGAGCAACGACCAAATAGCTACGGATGGCCGTTTTTCTTCTTGGGGATTAAGTAAAGGTCCAAAAACAAGCCCACTAATTCTGACACGCTGAGATGAACGTCATTTAGCGTTCAAGTCGGCGCATTTGTTGACCCATTGTCAAGTTTACCGTCAGCCATGTCGAACCGAGGCCACGGATTGCGTCACGCGATTTTCAAGCTTTCTAATATCGCGGAAGCCTGCACGCGCGAACTTTTACCAGACAATTATTCCCCGTGCATTTGTTTTTTCCCATATTTTTTTCGTAGATCATTCTCGTTTATATCCTCAACTCTGTTATCTCGACCCTCTCTAATCCATCGACGGTTAACATCAGTGAAATTTACTACTAACCAGACTCATGCTCACTAAAGCACGACAGTGCTGTAGCGAGAGGGGGGTCGGTAAAAAAGTGTATTTTCTATTTAAGTTCTGTCCGCGGTGCACGACTTTGTATCCCGAGGGAAATAGCATCGCCTAGACTTTGCCTGGACTAGCTTACAGCTTCGATCCATGGCTTGACTACTACTAGTAGTGCGGGCGAAGAGATGCTGCAGACGTACGCCGCGGACCCGTGATCTGGGGTTATAGATAGCAGCGACTGGCCTAGAAACCACACTGATGTTTTTGACCCTTCGGCCTGCCCGCTCGCCTAGTTGCTTGTTTGGCTTGCCAGCCTAGCTACTTAGCTCTGCTTTTCCACTGCATTGCAACAGAACCGACGATTGTCAGGGTTATTAAAAGATTGCGCTTGGCCCTGGCACATTGAGAGGTATAACAAATATCCGATGACTGGAACATGGAACATCGGTTTTGAGTTTTGGTTTTGATTTTTCGAACTGATCGAATCAGGTCTCTTTTTTATCAACAGACTGCACTGGAGCTCATGGCATTAAATGCAAGTGCAAGGTAGTGGAGTACAGTGCGGTACGGGTCAAGCGAGTGAAAGTTTCTCCGGCAAACTATCCTGTATCGCGCACTCCGTTCGCCAGTGTGCACTTACGTTTTTTTGCTACTGTCTAATCCTATGATTATATAACAACGTAGTTGTTTCCTGCGATTATGATTTTAGTACTCATGACAGTTCACTCTAGGCATGAGTCATCATCCAATGTTTCTAAAAACTTACTGTTATGCGAAGAAACAACAGTGCATACAGTAGATGATAGTTCCTTCGACTATGAAAGAAGAAATAACAAAAAAAAAAGAAGATACTCGACGATTCAAGTTACTAATTTTAACGTTCAGGCTAACCGTTGTGAGGATTTTATCTCATGAATACCTCCGTATCTGTTGAGTAGATGAGAAAATGAGCCGTTCAAAAAGTCGTGCAGCGATTTAAGAAGGCATTAAGTTAACGGTGAAATATACCATATGTACTTACAATAAAATAATAAAACAATAGTAAAACGTGTCTCACGGTGTGTCACTTTCGCTGGGGACAATGCGTGCACCACGCGGCCGTGCGTGAGTCTTGAATGCGTGACACGCATACGAGGTCATTATAAGTGACTTACCTAGCGCCCTCAGCTGTAGGGCACACCCACGCACACCTGGCTCCTATTACTTCGACAATAGCCAAAGGAACAATTATTGGGAATTCCTATGAATCCATAATCGACACACTTGCGAGGACACCCGTTCTTTATTACTTGTCACCAAAAAGGACACTGATGAAAGTTTTCACTTAGATTTCAGTTTTTCATAATCAGTGATATCATGCCTTTGATTTTTTTCGAATGTCTTTCCAATCGGGTTTCGAACAAAGCTACGATTTCCGTTCGCTGATGAGTGATTGTTATTTCCTGTTATACTGTTATACTCAAACAATATATTTTTTTTTCTTTGGTCCATTAGCTTGGGGGACTGAAAGCAAGCATTTTTAATGTACTCTTTGTCATTCCAAAATAGGTTGGCCAACAATATCGTCAATGGAACTTCTGGTACTCATCTTTGTTCCTAGCTCGGCTATAATTACTTAATATTAACATACACGTATCCACCCATTGATGTCTCATTGTCTACACTATCAGGCTATATACTAGCGAACTTACCGATAAACCAACCGACTTTAGGTTAGTAGAGTTTCATTATAAGGTCGGAATAGCCACGTCTGTTCTACACGGAATTTATTGGCAGGGGCGGGAACCCATTCCGTTATCCTTCGGTAAGTAGTATGAAGAATTGACCTATATCTGAACCAAGGAATAAGAAGTCTGGGTACCCATAAAACGAGAATGACATCAGACATGCACTTCGACGAGACGGCGGACTCTTTGATGTTGGGACATTCGCTTGTCTAGCTGACTTTCTTGCTCGGGAAGCGTGCAGCGTTGTTTGGAGAATAAAAAACATTCCTTAATGATGCTGTTAATCTAGATTACGTAAGAGTGAAGCCCTGGCCACGGTACTAATATCTTTTACACTTATGTACCTCTTGTTTGCCTAGCAATTTTTATCCTTCGGATAAAAGTATTGGAGGTTCATTTATTTGCATCTGGGCCTCAACATTTTTTTGCGATAGAATTGTCACTATCGCTTTCACCTATAATGTGCAAATGCGATTCGTTAAGTTCGAAAAGGTTCGTTCACAACGTCAAATTTTCATTCTGGGTTCTGAAGTACATCTACATCTGCCAATACCTTTGTCAATGTAACCGTATGCCTTGCATAGAAAATCATATGTACGTATATTAAGTGTATATGCGCCGTAAAGCACAGTGCGCGAAACGTGCTGGTAGCAACTTTCTCTTCAGGTACAGTGACTCTCAAATTGACTTCCCTTTTCTCGATTCATTTCGATGTATAGACAAAGGTTCGTCTAGAAATGAAACATCTGTGCAAAAAATGAAAAATAAGAATATTTTTCAACAAAATCCCGTTCAAATTTATGTACAAAAATTCGTGTACGATCGAATGGAACAACCGTAAACCACCAACAAAACTTATGCCGATTCAGTTCTTCCCCGCATGTCACATGACACTGCAGATGCGAAATTCGATCCCGTAAAACTTGATGTTATCGCTTCCGGCTACCGCATTACTCTCCGAACTTCCGGAGAGCGGACCACCCTGGAGTTTCGATGATGACACCCCCCGCGGATTGTATGTTTACGTTCCAAGTATTATGCTAAAAATGGTCACGGACATGTGCATTAGGCAGGGTGGTCTTTATACATACTATGATCATTATCTATTTGGTATTGTTTTATGGCGATGAGCGTCTTTCTCCTCATCACGGAGGGAAAGCGCCAGCTTCAACTTCAGCCTCAGTGTCAGTTCATCGGGGTGAATGTACCCAAGGTACCGTCACCCGTCAGGCTTCCACTTACGATGATGTTTCATTCGTTACGTAAATGGCACGGTTTACAGCGACTGTAAAAACTAGCATAGACTGTACGAAGGAGGATTTCTACCAGTAACTGTTGATATAACGAAAAACTGTGAATTTATCATCTGCTTTGTGTCCGCGAGCCACAAATCTTTGCTAGTTCGTTAATTTCGATTCCACTGGCGCTCGCATTTTGTGCAGATTTGATGGAGGCAATGAATTGCCGCTAGACTCAGGAAATGAATTATTTGAGATGCAATACTTTGCTCTCGGATCGAGTTTAAAAAGAACTGTAATTCTACCTTTATTTCATTTGTTTTCACTCCGTCAATTTTATGAAAATTTCCTGCAGTATGTCGTCCGCGGAGCTTCCCTTTCATCAAATTACCCCCGGCGAAAATTAACATAAATATGTCATTCAACCCTCGTAGAATTTTACAAACCCGCTTGAACGTTCGAACCTCTCAACATGTAGAAGATGAGGCTGAAAGGGGACAATATCACCCTTTCAAAATTCTCTCTTCCACGTACCTTTTTTTTTCAATTAACGTACAGTGTCAGGAGGATATGGTACTCGGCAAATGTAGCGCATCAGAACGCACAAACAACTGGATCGATCTGCAGAGCTTCATTTCTGCACATTTTATCCCTCTGCATGAGGTTATCTGAGGAATCGGAGAGGAGTGGATTTTGCAGATTATTTCCATGTCTGAAGAGGTTGTGTTTACATGCGGAGGTACGCGTTTCACTTATGGTCTATAAATTTTTGCATAAATGCGTGAATGCATCGGTAAATGCGTCTGTGCATGCGCTGAGGGGTCGGGCGAGGTTGGAGAGGGGCTAGTCAAGCGTACGCACGGGACGACCAGAGGAATAGGGGGAGGGGGCGCCCTTGCCCTTGGCATTGCCGCTCGATACCAACCAGCTTCAGGGTTGTCCAAACTCAAGCTCCTCTACCCAATTACCTTACTCGTGGTTTACCAACAGGGGTACTGTGTACTGCTGGACGTCTGCTTCTGACGGTGGATTTTGGACTCAAGTTCAAGTCTTGTTTCAACAACGCTGTCGTGTTAGAAAATTTTACAGTTTCTGTTCATGATCTTAAACGTGAGTAGGTTTTTCAATCGCTTTGATTACTCTTTGAAGTCGTGATAGAAATCGACTTCCGGTTACGGCTGATTATAACTCGCGGACGTTCATAGCGGGAGGGAACGAACCCGATTCAATGACCCGCACGACTACCTTTTACATAATTGAACTTACTTTCAAAATCAAGCCTGAATCGGAATAATAACAAATCTAGAACACACGCGAGAAAAAGCGCTGCAAGGCAGAAGTTTTTATTGGTGCTTCAACAGTGATATGATTAAATGTTTCGTTTCTAATCTCAGTCAAGTTGTGTATTCATTTTTACACCGGCTTCGAATATCACACGTAGGAGCGTACCGAAGAAAAAGGGGTATATGTAAGCAGTATTCCTTGCCGAGCGGCACCACGTACCCGGTAGGTACAGTGTACGTAAGCCATCGTCTACGCATGCTCTTGTCCTTGCCCTTGATCGATACTCATCCCCTCGAAGTCCAAGTGGCATTCCTTTTCTGTTCTTTCATCTCCTTCTTTCCTCCTTTTTTGACCCCTACCATTCCGCCAATCCCTCAAACTCTGCTGTCCACGTGGCTGACACGTGTGCTTGGTGTATTGCGCCGGTGCGAGCTTCCGGAAAACTCCGAAAGGAAGCGATAATCTCACGTCAGCAGGGGTGAATGCACTTGAATGTAGGCTGCTTTAGGTGTGGCCTAATTGTTATACTACGCGGTGCGATGTAATATACACCCTGCTCCATACTTTGGGGGCGAACTCAAGCCATTCCTAATCTATATAATATAGAACGATATATTGATTATGAAACTCCCTTCCACATAGTGGATGCCCGATAAATGTACGCTTTTTTGAAACGGACAAGCTGGAATTTAATGATGATAATATACAATGGAAATATACGATTATATTTTTTACTTTCATTTTTACTTTATCTGCCAGCAGGATCGATAGAAATTAATTTCAGTACTAATTAGCTCATGCGATTCGGGTTTGACAGTGACGGTTGGATTGCTAAGTATAAGACCCTGGTTGAAGATATTGATCCTTCTCGAAGTTATATACTAAAATTGCAGTGTTATATCAAATCCGTTTGGCTTCTTGCGGGAAGGAAAGATTGATCACGTGATAGCCTGTAAGAGAAAATTACAACCCGATAATTTCATTCTCGTACTATTAGGAAGATTGATTTGTTGCTTTGGAAGTGCGGGTAGTTAAAAATTATAAGTATTTAAGTTATCGATCCGTTCACCTTGCACACAGACGTTACGAATCATACATTCACCGTTTTATATTGTAATTAGTGATTTCCTGAATTTGACAGTGACAAGAAGATCGCCTTGCCCAGGGTTTTTGTACGTTCAATCTGGAAGTCACCTTGCGAGTGAAGTACTTGACACTACTGACAAGAGTATCAATCAAAACAATTCTCCTGAAAATGTCCATTTGCCGGTAAGCGCAGTCAGTTTCGTGAATAATAGCATGTGCGAATGTGTACCTTCAACTTTCGCTTCAACTTCGGCGACGGATAATTGAACTTTGACCGATTCAAAATTACGCGGCAACGCCAGCCTCTCTTACAATGTTGTGACATACAGCCAGCGGCTAAATACGCTCGCTTGGATGCTTCGTACTCGACCGAAAGAAAACACGACATGCAGAATACTTTCGTTTTTTTTTCTTTTGCAAATTTTTTTTGCTGGAGGTCTGACAGCCTCGTCTGATGTTCATCATTCAATAAACAATAAGGTTATTGCATAAAGCATTTTTCAAAATTTATTTCTACTAGGTGGGGACATAATTATTCTTCAGATTTGAATCTCTTTGATCATGCGAAACTATCCGCAGTTTAGAGTCTTCCTCAGCGTAATTGAAGGATTTTTAAGGGGTATTCGAACCCACGATATGTTTCTCGGTCATCGGTGAAACGTATAACGACTGAAGCCTGCATCCCCGAGGTCAGGCCAGAGCACAGGAGGCTTTAGAAAAATCCTTGGGCATTAGATTCGCGTATTGGACTGCAGGCCGATGACGTTCTAAGGCAACGCACGCGATTAAACTGGTGCGTGGCGCAATCTGCGACTGAGGTACAAATTACCTTAACCTTTTGCGGAGGGCGAGGTCGACGTAAGGACAACATTAAAATATATTTTCTACTGTGAATAAGATATAATATGAATACGGAAAATACGAATACAGAATCAAGAGACTCGGTAGAGTCTCGCGCCAAGTACATTAAAATAGTATATTGTGTGATAAGTGCGGAAAGAAGGCGATATCCGATGAGTGTGAAGTTTGTAACACGAGCGAAGGCGAGCAGCCAGCATTCAGGCGAGTTGAGTGTCGTTCACTCACGAGCCGCAGGCGAGTGCGGGATGACACGAGACGAGTGTGAATGCTGTGCGAGCCGAGCGAGTGATTCAAACTTCACACGAGGCAGATGTCGCCTATCCGCACTTATCGCACACCATATTTTTTATAACTCCTGCGGGAAAGCTTGATTTGAGATACAGCCGAATAACATCTGACAGATGAGCAAATGGCCGACCATAACCAACCCGAAGTTAGGCGATAATCTAGGTTGACACATTGCTGCCGCCTGGGGCGCCACTACGCGGACGCTTGGACGTTGCCACCGACCGATGGCGCTACTGAACGACTGACTTACTTCAAAGTGCGCATGCGTGATAGTGAAGAAATGTAGATTGCTTGAAGTGCGCATGCCTGTTGGTGAAAAAATGATGATAATGCACGATGTGCGCCTGCGCGATAGTGAAGAAATATTACTTTTTTTCACTCATCTGAAAAGGGGCCCTTTCCAAACCAAACACAGGCATCGAAAATCAAGCTTTCCACGCAGGTGTTATAAAAAAAATTTTTTAATACGCCGCGTGAGACTCGGACCGAGTCTCTTTACCCGAACGTCAACTATTCGCGGTGGTGGGGGAAATCACAATCTCTTATTTCTTTCATCTCGCGATATCCATGGGTCCTCTAATATCCTTGTTAGAATGTCGACACGAAAAGCTTTCATTTGAGACCAATTTTGATTGAATCGGTGCACGTGAACAAGAGTTATGATTATTTAAAAGATCCGACAGGTCCGTTTCACTTGAAGAATTTCGTCTCCTTCATTTTCATCTCCTTCTTCTTCTTCTTCTTCTTCTTTTTCCTTTCTGACTTCGTCATTTTCATCTCCTCCTCCTCGGGACAGACTTGACTTTTCGATTATGAATATAAAAATGAGAGAAGATCGGCCTCTCTGGTCTGGAACTACGCGGAAAGCAGACAACTATCCAGAGTTCCACGTAGTTGGTTCACAGGTGGCGCTGCTGTCGAGAGTCAATTCGCACACATACGTATAGCATAAAGTATAGGCTGTTGTTTCGGCTGCTAAATTCAGAGAAGAGTAGCCACCGCTGGACAGCCGGGACAACAGCCATCCGAGTACCTGGCGTTAGCCGCCAGACAGCGCTTGTGACGGCACTGTTGGAATCACGGGTTGGATCAAATCGAGAATCGATTGCCCGAAACTGCTAGCCACGGTCTTACATACAGGTCTGGAAACTCTGCCGGATTCGTGGGGTCCCTTACTGAGGAAAATTTTTTAATGCAGTGGCCGCTAGAGGCGCAGCTATCTTAAAAGAGATGTAGGCAAAGTGCGGTGCGGGGCGCCGGGGGCAGATGCGGCATAACCTCAATGCATGGTACATGATGCGCGTCCATTTGTAATCAAAATATGTTTACGATTATAGTTCGTATATTCTAATGCATTCGTGACACATGATTCAAGCATTATAATTGCATAATTAAGTAATTGCGTATTCAAAATATTATTGTCAACTCAAGCGGGCTCGATGAACATTAATCATTTTAATACGGAGAATTTCAGTGGCATCGTTTATCTGAGGGCGAGATCCCAGCGCCGCGTCGTGGCAGTTTTTGGCGATTTGTTTCGTCCGTAAGGAACCTACCCCCACCACCTAAATTCTGGTCGAGTTTCCAGACCTGTATGTAAGACCGTGCTGCTAGCTATAGCGTGTTGGCTTCGGCTGCTTGGGTTTGACAGTTTTTTTCGCTAAACGGAGACATTTCATTCCGCTCGTTATCACGACGTAATATTGAGATACATGACGTGATATGAGAATCATTACCGAAAAAATGAAACAAGTCGGGCTTTGAAGTTTATACATATATTCGGCTCTACCACACATGGAAATTGCGAGCCAGTTTCACGGAAGAATCGAATTATGGGGTTATCAGAGTCAATCAGTTCGATTAATCACAAAGCCTTAGGTATATTAGTTGTTCATATAATTATTAACATTGCAGGTTGAAACTTGTAACGTGTGAGAAGAAATTGGTCTAGACCAGCTTATAATACTTTGTTTTCCATTCGTAGCTAACCATCTGATAGTATTTCTGGCTCGGTGAGAAAATTCTTACAGCTTACTGTAGAATAACACGTTTTATTGGTTATATGTTCATGATTCAGGTGCTAAATATCAAGGGACTCGGTAGAGTCTTGAGTCAAGTACATTACAAAGAAGAAATTTGCGCAGGCCTCAAAGAGTGTATACCGAGCCTTTCTGAGGAAGCGAAACAGACCCTCTCTCTCCCTCACCCAGGTATGCCTAACGCAGGCCTGTGGAGGGGGGCGGGTTTGTTTCGCTTCCTCAGAAAGGCTCAGTATGTATACCCGAGTGGTCTAGTTCCGGAGAGACTATTTCGTGGACGAGTTATTGATATATTGATTACTATATCGACGGGTCCTGAGGAAGCAGAGGTATCTCGGCGGGCAGTCTAGAGCAGACACAACTGGGAATACGCTTTGAGACAAGTATAGAGGTCCGTAATCCTTCATACACAGTTTTATGTGTTACGTTTCAGTTCTGGGCTATCCGCCGAATACGTACGTTACCTCAGGACTCGAAGATATGATCAATTGTTTAATTGCTTTGGTTATAGTTATCGCACACCTACTTCTAGCTCTATGGAGAAAATGTGTACGTTGCGGTATGCTCCAGGGGTTTGCTTCGATGACTTAGCTTTCAATTTTCAGATCGCGGCAGCTATTAGACTACTGGAGTTACGCGACTTGAAATCATCGGGTTTCTCAGAATACCTTGGTAGATCGGATCAAACGGCCGAATCTTGCCATGCAATTTATAACAGAAGTATTATCTCGGAAAGACTTTATTGAGTGAATATTCGCTAATTATTTATACACTGATTTTCAGATTTCCTTACTATGAACATATGATTTGTAATGAGCAGTACTATAACCCTGCCTGTAAGTTAAACTCCGCTGTTGCCGTACCCAAGCCCAAATGAGAAAGGACACTGAAAAAAGAGTTTCTTTATACCAAATGAACGCATTTATTTGAAAATTTCGCGAAATATTCGTTAGCTGTTGAAGAATATCTTAACATGAAGTAAATATACACATTGTTTCAACTACTGTGGAAATTCCGTAATATTCGCAATAAATAAAGCATTCGGTTGAGACAAAAATCACACCATGTCTCCTCAAATACGGATTTATTAACATTTAACAAATATGACATGAGGGTTTGAGATTTGATGTAATTCGTGCGTAGTAGTCTCTGTACGCTTGCCGCTAGAGGTGACAGCGGCGCTGCATACTCTAGCTACAACTCTCGCGAGTAAAAGCGCGCCAGTCATAATACATTCACCGACGTGAGGCGCATCATTCTAAGCTCGAGGCGAATCCGTTCCTGCACAGAGAGAAGGATTCATTTGTAGTCAAAGAATGTATATTTGTATATAAGCAAATGAATATTTTGTAACTGTTAACGAATCTTAGTTGGCTCAAGAAAATTCATGTTGGACCAAATCGGACCAAATACAACTGTACTTGGTCCAACATAAATTTTCTTGAGCCAACTAAGATTCGTTAACAGTTACAAAATATTCATTTGCTTATATACAAATATACATTCTTTAACTACAAATGAATCCTTCTCTCTGTGTGGGCATTGTTTGGGCAGCATATTTTAGGCATGCACTATCTTTTTCGGTGGAAATAGTGAAGGCATTCCAACAGTTACTTATCGCGTTAAAAAAAATTAGGACATGACTTCTTAGTCAATACCTGATTGGTCTAAAAAAAAGATCATCATTCGTGGATATAACTGCACTGATAGAAAAGCACAATTTATTAAACTATTCATAGTTGAACTTCATGATCGTTCGGCTGAAACAACAGGTGCGGTTTGAAGAGAAATACAAGATTTCTTAACTATTAAGAAATCCTCATTTCATTATCGTGTTTGATCGTCTGATATAACTGGACGCGAATTGTAAGGAAATTGATGATCCGTTAACTATTAAGAAATCTTTATTTGAGACAAAGAAATACACTCAAATTAATGCTTTCTTAGCTATGACTAAATGTATATTTGCTCATATACAAATATACGATTCGTTAACTGTTAACGAACTTTGTTAACAACAACAAAACTCTTTTCTCAGTGGAGGAGGGCCGGCCGCATGCAGGGTTACACGTTGGGTATTTGCTGTAAATAATTTGGACGGTCCAATTTCTACAGCCCGATAAGGATTAATATTTCACGTCTGCCACTAAACAAGAGTCAGAGTGAGAAAAATAAACTTAGCATACGAGTACACGTTCTTGTTAACATTTCCTACAATATCTAGTGTTTTATAACAGGAAATCCAATACTTTTCACCGTCCATCCAATTGCGAGTGAGGATCTACAAAGACTCAATCGAGCAAGCACAGCGAGCGAGCGCAGTTGGCAGGAAGTAAAAAAAATCTACAAAAAGTATAAGTGATATCCCCCAAAAAGCACCTCCGGTGCAAAAACCTTTCGTAGCAAGATGAAAAAAAATGTGACTTTTAGACCTTAGTGGTCACTCTTCCACTTACTCACACGTGGCCCGCCAAGTACCACTCCCTAAATTTTTTTCTTCCGAAAATTTTCTCTTTTCGAAATTCCCGCTTCCAATTTTTCTCCTCGCCAATTATGAAAACCCAATCGAGTGAGCGAGCGTAGCGAGCGAATGAGCACAACGCTACATGGTTCGATTTAATTATAATTTTTTTGTAGTTGGTAGTTGTATTTGATTTCAATCCTTTTGTAGAGATTTTTGTGAAGGACGACTTTTGTTTAAAACGGATTTTTGAAGGAAGGCTGTTTTGTGGAAGACGATTTTTGAGAGTGGGAATTTTTCAGAAAGACTTTTTGTGGAAGACGGATTTTTGTTGGTGGGCATTTTTGAATACAGATTTTTTGTGAAAAACTTTTTTTAGTAAATTTTTGTGGGTGGACCACATTAATGTACTTGGCGAAAGGTTTTTGCACCGGAGGTGCTTTTTGGGGGATTAAGCATTACTAATACTAGATACACAGTACTAGGTTTACAGTACTAGTACCATATAGGTAGTCATGAATGAGATCAAAAATGGTGACAGATAATCATTGGTCGTGTTGGCGTGGGATGCCTCATATACAATTATCACACATGCTGCATGTTATAAAAATGTTATAAAAATATGATTCAATTACACGAAGAAATTCATCAATATTGCATCTTTACTTTATAGCCAATTAATAGACCTTCATAGGTATACGCATTGTTATATGTATGTAATTGTTTAGTCGTATATACCTAATAGATTCAGAAAATATGACTACTTTGCTTGATAATCAGTTCATCAAAATATTTCGTAATGAAATATACACTGATTTATCGACGAATTTAGTCAACGGTTATTATGGATCTTATTTCCATATCATACTCATGTAATATACAACCAGGACCTTTGTCCTGTAGCTCTGAATCTGTTACTGCGCAGTTAGCTTATTTGAAGGAGTAGGTAATACTGTCGCAGAAAGATCTAATACTCAATGTATGGAATAATGAGTATGGATTACTGCGTACGTGCGATACCAATACCAATACCAATACTGAGTATCCATACTACTAAAAGTACACCCCGTATGAGTACTGAGTACACACAAAAGAAGATCATTCAGAAGAGGGCGCAAGCCGATGATTTTATTTTCTGGTGAGCATACGTAAGAAGTTTGCATTGAATGACAGAATATCCGGAATTGGAAAACAAAAAATCACTTTTATGACGATTGAATTAGTCTGCGGAATGCATCATTCTACTATGGCCGATACTGCCAGCCACTTTTCTATCCCTCCGTAATCTCGTTATACCTACAACTAATAACTAAACACTGCGTGAAAATAACAGCTGCAATGCAAAATAGCAGCTGCGTTGCAATTTGTTGATCGGTGAGACCCCAAAAGTTTTCCAATCCATATTGTACAGGTGTCGTCGAAAAAAATGTGAATAGCTTAGACTTCGGCACTGCCGGACTTCCAACTAATAAGTATCTTTCAAAAAATGTCTGACTCGGTGATATAGCTATACGCCAGCCGCTTCAAGGCAGTTCAAGGCGTTGCCTAAGCCCAAATATAATAAGCCCTTCGTGAAAGTTCGTTCCTGGCATAACACAGTTTACGATTAGAATCCCACGATCAGCGCATCCTCAAATGAAATCTTTCTCACACAGGGTTTTCGTGGTTTGCCCGAATAAAAATTCCCGTGGTTCGCACAGATCCAGGTGTCTGATAATATGAAATGGAATAAAGTGAAGTAGAGAATAAAATTCTGGTATTGGGATTGTATGTACGAACGTTGTCTTGTATCGGGAAAACCTTTTCGGGGTTGTTTGCGTGCCCGGAATCCTTCTATGTGTTCGTGTGCCTTTGCTCTCGGGGTGAACGACCGCTCGCCGGGGGCAGTGGGCTGCTACCCTCTGAGTCGAGAGAGACGCTGGGGCGTGGGGAGTGAGAGGGAGAGAGAAAACATACCCCGAGCTCGCGGGATCAATACGTGCCACGTGGTGTTCCGGTGACGCTGCTCTTCCTCCTTCAGCTCTTCGTGCCTGTGCCTTCGTGCCGCCACCGACCGGTGACGTGGTGACGCCGTCGACGTGCACCATGGCGACCAACGAGCCTCTCCTCTTCCACCTGGGATCCGATGTTTTCTTTTCTTTTTCTTTCCGCTTCACTTTTCGTCCGTCGTTGCTTGATTGAGCTCAAAGAACGGACTTCTTGGAGGAAAAAAATTTCTTTGACAAACGATCATGTCATTTATCGAATAGAGTCTGTCCCTCATTCGAAAGCTGGAAGGAACTTCAGTCTAGATTTTGAATTTTTATATAAATCGTTAGAGAATCGAAGTCGATGTAGATGATTGTAGATCTAATCTCTTAGCTAGCATCGTTTCATTATGATCCCCCCTGCTGCACTGTAACTTATGGAAGGTTTGTGACGCACAACACAGACGATAATTGACACGTCTAATTTGATCGCAAAGTTACTGCTGATATATATTCGATTCAGGTATTAGATTGTCAAGTGCGAAAAAGTACAAAGCTTTTGGTTTTGTTTCTACACCTGGATCTTTGGGATTACTTAAAACACATTCCAAGATTCGCTACATGACACAATTAATTCGTATCAGCCATTTCTTGTTTTGTTTTCGTTTAATAAAACATGGATGTTTCGGACTCTCGTTTACATGTTTTGTTTAGTATTTTCAATGGAAGAATATACTCTGAGGGAAATGAACCAACAATAAATATATAGCCCTCTGAACGCCTAATATTTTTCGATAACGGAAAAGCTTCGAAATTCCTTCGATCATCGCAGACATTACACAACAGAAAATTTGCCTAAGTAGTAAGTTGAAAAAACATATCTAACACGTCGGATAAGCTTCTCATCTACTTCGAATCGATGATTTTTTGGGTTCGTTCCACCGTTCATCAACCGTTCTCAACTCAGTTGTGTCATAAGCCTTTGCAAATCCGGATTAATCCCACATACTGGGTAGTTCTTAGGTGTTTTCTGCGAGAGTAGTTATACTACAGACTACGGGGTGTTTCCTGCATTGCTCACCCCTGATTCGGAGTCTAGGTCGGTCGTCGACCCCAGTGATTCCCCGCCAACCTCTATGCGCGATCAACTCATTCCCCTCACGGTTGGGGATAGTTCCCCCACCAACGATGTGCAAGCGTCTTTCCCCACGCGGTACAGCCCCCCCCCCCCTCGCTCCTGATTCGACATCCCCTACCGGGTATACGACTATCATTTATCCCCTGCAGCGTTCTGTGACGTCACAGAGTACTTCCCCTACTGCTTCCTCTACCGGTATAAGGTTCGAACTTTGAGCACATCGAGGGTGAGTAGCAAGGGCGTAGCCTTATTTGGGGAAGAGAGTGGGAGAGATTTTTCATCCTGCTGGATCAAAGTGGTTTATACCTACTTTGATTTGAAATCGAATCAATTGATGATGACGATTGTCATTGTTGCTCGATGCTGGTTCAACTACTGCGATGGACACAAATTTACTTGAATGTTGACTCGTTGATTCGTTCGTCTCGATTTTGGTATCAGAAGTCTATATAGCCTACGATATAGGTCAAGGTGTATCATTAATTCGACACTAGTTCCTTGAACATAAGAATTACGAGTTCCTTTGCTTCTCTTATACCGGAGTAGCCCAAAATACTCGGTAGAGTCTCGCGACATATCAAATAGTACCGATACATCTAGACTGTAGGCTGTTTTTGTTCACCAGACTTTTTTACATGCATGTTGATACCTGGCTCTGAAAATGACCAAGAGGATTTAAAGCAAATGACAATGATTTCTGACATTCTGGACTCGAGCGTAACTTGTGAAAGCCTCAGAAGCTGAGCTATAAATCTTCAACACATTCAACTCTGATATTATTGTATAATATTGCTAATAAAAATCTCACTCTAATCCATTATATCTCAATGTCAGTGGATCACGGTACACGACAACGTTGTGTAATGGTGCCCAGGTTGCTTTCATTTTTGAATGAATATCACTAAAAAAATGTTGCTGCAGATGAGGAGCTACTTTATCATGGATAGTGAGTAAAATGCTTGAACCTTCTGAAGACCTCATCGTAAATGTAAACGAGTAGACCCACCATTCAGAGACTTCTGTGCAAGTGTGTTCACCTGTGCAAGCATTATATCTCTGGGTCGAAAATTAAAAATAAGTTTTTATCTAGAACTAGCGAACGGAAATTTATCGTTTTATTTCCACTGACGAAACATCGGAGCTTGAGCACAATTAGCTTCACGTTCCTCAATGTTCCAGCATGAATGTCATGACTCGCTGGCGTTGCATTTTCTGCTATTTTTAATTTGGTTCCCGGTCTACTTACTTATTGTTTCAGATCCACATTTTGGTCTCTTCGACGAATGTAATGAAACGGTATGAATTTTTCAGGTGTAAACAAACATAGGAAGTTTTTTTTGTATATCTCCGGCAATCAAACTTGTACCATCAGTGACGCCCGTGCCGTAACCAGTCTCCAAGTACGAACACACACACATCGATACGTGTTACTTAGAGCGAAATATTTTGAAAGGTTAAGCGTTCCCCTTGACGAAGGTGTCATCGTCCTGCTTGCTTTTTTTTACACTTTATCGATTCTACGACCATGGCACAGAGTTTTAGGTGTGCTCCGCGGATGCCGGCAGCCTTCTTGTACTCGAGACTCTCTCACTTTCCTATCACCCTCTTCATCGGTGAAACAAATTCACAACAAATCGCTTGACAACTTCTCTTATTTACATTTTCATATTCACATACTGCAAAGTATAAACATAAACTTGTTTCACCGTCTTGTAGCTCACCAAGATACGAGGACACAAGTGTGTCTCTTTTATCTGTGGAACAACCACAAGGGGATAAAATAGTATATTTCGATACAAGTGTGAAAGGTTTCGCACATGTATCGAACTGAAAATTTTTCATAACAAACGCACGTAAGGTCCGATTACACGCACGCTTGCGTGCGTAACATCGAACTTTACGCACGGCGTGCGGGAAAGTAACTTCTTCGTTTTCATTCAGAGGTTGGTAAGTTTTTAGTGAGAATATCTGATGCTTCGTCTATCAACTATGGCTATTTGAGCACTAAAGCTCTCTCATCGCTCACAACCAATTAATTTAGCTCTGGTCATTATTAGCATTGGCATTGCAAATGCTTCCGTTTTCAGGGTAATAGTGCACCACTCGTTTAGTATAAGGGTCTAGATAGAAAATGTCACGGAAATGTGTCATACGAAAGCGTTACGCTGGTTGAGCACCACTGGGTCAGTGGGTCCAGATTGCCCTGAATTTTGAGGCTCAATGGTTGCGGAAGAAATGAGAATATATTGAAAACGTGAGCGTGAAGCTCGCGATCTTGTACAGCAAGAACATGACTAATGATAAATGTCCAAATATGTATCCAGATATGCACAAAAACACTAGTACAGGGGTCATTTTCAATGTTTCGGATGCTTGCGTTATGCGCAAGATCTGTAGATTTGATTAATTGATTAATTCCGCGTTTCAGTTTCGTATTCGTTTCCACTTGAAAAGCTGCAGCACCATAATGCGAATTTACCATAACATTCGGCGAGGGTTGTTTCGCAGTTATCCAGAAAATGATCGTGTCAGAATGATTGATCATCTTCTCATTTTCTTCCTATATTTTGCTGTTAGTGATATGAGGATACTCGAAGCTGTGTTCTTTGAGGTGTGGATAATTTTTTATTTCCATGTCCATGATATTTTCAACTTCTCGAGCATAACTTCTATCTGTTAGAAATTCTATAAACTATATACGTAGAGAACTGTATGGGTGTTGAAAAGTTACAGGAAAGATATTCAAGTAGCAATCTGCAGTTTTTCGTGCTACGTTGGCAGTGTATATATAGAGTTCAATTTATATCTGCAATTATTCGACTGATATGGTATTGAGCTCATTAGTGTACCTACAGGTGCAGTGTCTCATTGTTAATATGGCCCTGATCAATAAATATACTCGCAGACCTCGTCAGCCGGTAAATTATAATCCGAATCACGTGTCGGCGTAGAAGAGAACCTCAAAACGAAATTATTTGAGCGTGTAACTCTAGTGGGGAAGGTTGCATGCAATTAGGTCACGCATAGAAGATATGAGGAGGTCTCGAACGCGCGCACGCGCACACAAAAGTGAATAATTACTCGCCTATTTATATAAGTCGTAGGTTGAACAGTGGTTGTAAAAATATTGCAAATATACAAGATATTTAATTTTCACAATAATCAACCCTGCTGCCATATTTTACTCTTCTCCCCCAGGAGAAATAAATCAAATAAATCCATTCACATCACTGCACATTTTTGACAATTGGGAATGCTATCCACAATCCATTCGTTTTACACCGGGGAGGGGGCGGTCCTTTTCAATATTCTTCTTCAGTGAAGCTCTTCTTCAGATAATGATACAGAGTTTCATGATATCGATCGAAGTATTTTCATCCCTTCAGAATGATGTATTTTTCCGTCCAGGAAATGATGCAGAAACTAATTGTAAGTATCTACCAGCTGAGTCACTCATAGTGGGTAGAACGTAGTGGGTATTCTATATCTGTAGTGTTGTTACGTTAAGAACGTGTCTTATAACAGTTTTAGAAGACGGGAAAAGAGAAAGTTACCGACCTCGGACACTGAGCGAAGTTCTCAACCTTTGTTGAAAATTTATTCGGTGACTGAAAGTTTACGTTATGATATAAATTCGGTGTCACTGTCAACTGGGCACTGCATTCGACCGTCAATGAGCACCATTGGTCGAGCAAGGCTGAGACGCACGCAAAAAGTGAACGCACTGACGCTTCCTCGATTCACGCAACTCTCGCACGAACTGTAAACAGCCGGCTCCGAAAAAAATTATCCTATTTATGGGGTATCCCAGCCATTGTCGCCCAACATTTGACTCAGCATTTTTTAATTTTTCAATTTTAACAAAAAATTTCAAAAAAAAATCACAAGTGCTCCTGTGCAGATATAAACCTATATATTGTATCAAATTATAATAAAAAAAATGTTAGGTCGAATGTTTGGCGATAATGGCTAGAACAAACCATACCGAGCCTTTCTGAGGAAGCGAAACAGACCCTCTCTCTCCCTCGCCCAGGTATGCCCAACGCAGGCCTGTGGAGGGGGAAGGGTTTGTTTCGCTTCCTCAGAAAGGCTCAGTATATATTACGTATCATACATGTTTATAAATAGCAATTAAGTTACATTTGCGTTACATATGTTTCGCGAAACTGAAACTGTAAAGTATAAAAAATTATACATGAAGGGAAGTGAAACTCTGTGCTGTACTAAAAAAGTTGGCTACAATTTTTGAAAGGTAGGCGACGATGTATTCACTTGCAAAAGAATTGAACCACAACCTGCCGAGTCTGTGTTATAAATTTTCATCACATATGAAAAAATCTTTCCGCAAAAATGAGCAAAATGTTTTTGCATGTCTGTATGAAGGTGTGGGTAAGCCGAGTATGATAAGAAAAGTAGGAATTAATTCTTCGAACGAAACTGCAGAGCTGTGAAATTGAAAGGGCGGAGGTTGTGCAGAGCTTGAAAGTATCTGCAAGTTGCTACTTTCACCATTGTTTGACCAACGCAAGTCGAACTGACAAAGGTCGTTATCCGTGATACACGAAAGTATATATAAAGACGGTTTCAGTCTCATTTCACAATCCCAACATAGATACAGCAGCGATTGTCAGTTGGTAACTGATAGTCATTTCTGACAGATACCTATACTGCTGTTTAAAAAGGCAGGAGACAGGTCAAGCAAAATGAGAAGTCTTTTCCCTCTGTCGAATGGTCACAAGACACTTTCTCCTGGCTGACAGTAAGAGCGCGCAAAGTCTGGGGTAGCCCAAGTTTAAATGAAACGTGACGATGCCGAGATCCAGGATTTGTTCGAATCGATTAAAATTGGATGAAAAGTATATTTATCTCATTGATTTCAGTTCACGGTGAATTAGAAAAGCTGAAAACCAGCCTCAATATCCCAGATCGGATACGACTTGGCAATCTCTCGACCCGGCGAAACTTCTCCAGCTGGTCTCATGTCGCCGACATGCATGTACCACACTGACAAGTTCCTCTTCGATAGTCATTTGCCTTGTCTATGAGAAATCTACCTCCCGCGAAATCACGAGGGTCAAACCAGACCAAGGTACCACTGAGATTATCGATGAACCCAGCAGCATCCTCGGAAGGAATTTGCCGGTTCTTGACTCAGAATCCCGCGAACCACTTTTCAAACCCGCAGAAACTCATTATGAATAGTTTTCAAAGAGGAGGAAGATGTTGACCACCAATTGACAACGAGCATCATGTTCACGGATTTCCGGTCTCTCGGACTCCGCTGACAGTTGGCAGTCGACGAGGGTCGCTCAAAGCAGTGGCTGGCGGGGTTGTTCGTGGATCGAACCAAAGAACTTGAATCTTAACCCAGAAAGTGTGGCCGTTCGTTCGTTCGCCACTGTACGGGCCCGCGCAACCTGGCAGGCCCAGAGGTTCACGTACGGACGTATGGGTGTAGGCACTCGCGCGCGAGGGACACTTTTTACATCGTTTCTTGCATTTTACACCAAGTCTCGATTCGTCATACTTTTTACACGAAAAATTACCAAATTACCAAGTATCTACGAGCCGCACTGCACGTGGAACCAAAACATTTGCCCAGAGTAGCTTTAGGTTTAGGAAGAAGACCTATTGTTTGAACCTGTTTCATCGGAGAAGAATAATAAAAATCTCCAGACCTCGACCTTCTTCAATGGCGAGGGCCCGAAAGACGATTCTATGATTTCTATGTCTACTCCGAGGGGTGAATCACAAGGGAGATGTGGTGTACATCGAGTAGGAAATGTCGGGAGATATTGGGAGATATTGGGAGATTTTCAGAGATATATTGAAAATTATATCAGGAGATATCGTGGGAGATATCGGGAAATATTGGGAAATTTTAGGAGATTTCGGGAGATATTAGGAGATATTGGGAGATATTGAGATAAAGGACATGTGGTGTACACATTTTCGCTTGTGATTCACCCCTCGGTCTACTCGATACGTTTCTCTTGATTCAGTGCATAAATAACGGATTGGGCTAATGGACTTATTTGGAATGGAAGTTGTCGTAAGTTGAGTGAAGCTATTTGGAAGGAATAATGAAGTTTTACGTCGAGAGAAGCAGCTAGTGATCCAGCGACCGAGCCATATACGTGTGAATTCGCGAGCATGAAACTTTGTCCGCAAGTATTGTATGCGATGTGACGGTTTCTCTTGGGAGGTCGCGTAATTTCGCTTTCCTTTACATTATACCTACTATGCAGCCGGTAATGTATGTTGAAAATTGTAGGAAAGATGGAGTTCCGCGGTATACGAATACAAAATACGCCATGCGAAGAAAAAAACCATAATTGACAGACAATGCGACTGTAATTTCAAACCTATTTGAAAGCCGAGGTTATTACAATCTCCGTGACCTCTCCGTGTTCAATTTTTCGGTTCTCTTTCACTGGTACCCATCCGAGGTTGCACATCTCTAGAAAGGCTCCGGCGGGTTGAGATTTGATCGGGCGAAGATCGACCGGCCACCGAAAGGGGTCGGGAGGCAAAAGAAAGTGCGAAACAACGTACAAGATTTCTGAGAGTTAAACTCCGGTTCTGTTTCTTGTCTTTGCTGTTACATTCATAATTAGTCGCATCGAGTACGTTCCACTGTCCCTCTATTTTTTCCGGGCGAAGATTTCGCCTCCTCGAGGACCAGGCCAACTGTCATCCTCTCACGGCGAATCGCGCCAAGTTCGCACTATAATTCATGACAAAGTGAGGAATAGAGAGACGGAAAGAGACTGAGCTGCGGAATCGCGGTGGGGGAAGAAGGGAAAGTCACTCCGTGGAGTCCGTGAGCTACGTGAGAGTCGTGGGCTCTCTGAGTCAGTAGGGCTTGCGGTATCTCTGCTTCGCTCTTCATCGTTAACTACCATAAGCACGCTGCAGGCTTCTTCGCTCTGCGATCACGGGCATATATAGTATATCTAGCGGTTCTTCATCCGCTTCATCGTATACTCAAAATCGCAATATATTTTTTCATTCGATTTTGCAAGCATTATCCGCAATATGATACAATAATAAAATGGCGAGTGTATTCATAAAAGTAAGATATACTCACAAGAAAAAACAACATGAAAAATTAACAGCTTCCTTTCATTGGATGATATAATACATTCTTTGTGTAGGTACTCCCTGCAGCAGCAGCAGCAGGTTCCTGGGTTTAAGATTTCTAAGTAAAGTTGGACAAGTTTACTCACGGGGTTAATTTTTCGTACACAGCTTTTCCTATTTTTCGGTAGATACAAATCCTGAGAGTCGTCGAATATTCAGAAAAAAAATTGTGGTCTCTGACACCCGTCTCTAAAGGTTTGGGGTGGTTCTGCAACCAACAATTTTTTCTGACTATTACGAATTCCGTTTTCATCCCAATTTAGACTCAAGGATCGTTTGCGCCGGAGGTTATCTGCGAGGTTTAGAATTATGACTAAAGTTGGGTCGTGATTAGAATTTGAACCTTTGCGGCGTATATCAGCAAGGCCCAGTTATGAAAGCGTTACTCAAATTTTTTAAACTCTCCACAATAGAAAGGCCAAGCTTCCGTGCAGAGATAGGTATGTATATAGATATATATATACATGTAATTGTATCTATACTAGGATACTGGTAATTAATAGACGTAATTTCCGGTATGATACTCGCACGTAACTTTCTTCCTCAACTTTTCTTCATCTAATATTACCCGGGGGATCTTGCCATCAGTCTGACCGTCCGTTGTCCATTCATCATCTTCCGTTGATGCACATCGTTTACCGTTGTTTATATTCCGTTCGAAAAATTGATCAATCATAATTACCAGTGTAGGGCCACGACAAGTGGTACCAAATCTAATGGCAAAAAGTATATATCTACGAACGTTGAAAAATAAGATAAAATAATACCTATGCACCGCTTATAAAACGTCCATGCGTGAAACTGGTTACGTATTTTACAATCATATCCTGACCAACAAATAGCGCGGTACCAGTTATTTATCTAACGCGTATAAGTAGAAAACCAATGGGCTGGAAAAACGTATTGTGCATCTACGCTTTTTTCAGAACTCCGACTAATTTTGAGATTTGAATTTGAGTGAAAACCAATAATGGATGAATAGACTTCCAGGTATAATAAATCTACGTCGGTATCCTTGAAATATCTGACGCTTGCCATTTGGAGGCACCCTGGAAGTCCGTTCAAACCAAAGAGCAAAAAAAGAATAGCAAAAAAAAAAAAAGAATAGCTATTCCCACAGCCGCGCACTAGATGCAACTAGCCTGAACGAAGGCTCGGGTAAGTCCTTGGATGTGCAAGGATACTCCGTGGTGTTCCCCTGACCTCAAACATCCAATCCAAGCGGTAATTGCCGCTGCACCGTCCCTCAATAGGCGTCGAGAATCTCAGCCTGATACATTATCATCTGCAGAGGATTGAGAGACAAGATTATCCGCGTATAAAAATCTGAAGTTCAACTTGATCAAGACGCGAGCGCGAAACACTTTCACAAAATAGCGAGACAGAAAGGCTTGGATAACTTTCCGGTACAAAGCGTCTGAAATCTTCTCGCCTGACTCAGTTTGGAAGGTGAAAGTTTCTCAGTTATCAAACATGAAGTTGGCCTAGACCGTAAGAATCAGTAATCTTTGCGCCGAGTACTGCGGGGGCAACAGAACTCCGAGTCTGACGTCGACGTTCAACTCCGCCACTTTCTCTTTTAATTATATTTCTCAAGATTCGTTTTCCTACTCCTAGGCCGAACCGTTTCATAGACAGGAAGTGCACCACCTGCGAATTGACTAACCTGTACTTCCATACACCGTATCATAGAATATTATCGGAACGTAAAATCGGTAGGCTCTGACGTTTTGTATCTTAGTGAATATTCGGGGACGCAAAACATCTTGAAGCTTGTTCTCTTCCTCATTTCCAACAAGCATGGCAATGCTTCGGACCCGGATATCCTGCCATGTTTTTGCACTGACGTGAACTAAATAGATCAATGCCAAGTGTCTCGATCTTACGTCCCAATAGTAGGACCATTTTCCGAAACTACAATCACTCCGGTACACCATCTTTTCAATATAAAATGAATGTATGCGATGATGATTCACGAAGGCATCCGTACAACGGAGCAAGGCATGGCGCACTAACCTTTTCATTTTCATGTATTAGGGTCATCTGCCTCCTCTCGATCTTGAGATTTTTACTCACAGTCAACTTGTAAAAAAAAAAAAAAAACAGATGACTAACGCGTTTACCTCATCCACAAGTTCACTCTAAAAAATGATCGCCACTTTGTTCTTTGAGGTTCGGAATCCTCGGAATCTCAAGCGAACTCTTTTGGGACACCCTCGGATGAAAAGAAAAATTAAGTTATAGAATCTTAACGTTCGAATGGTAACAAACTCAGCCATTTATATAGCTAAACCATAGTGAACTGAACTAGCATAGGTAAAGTGTGGAGGTGTGAGTGGCGCCCTACACATTCGAGTCTTAAAGTCTCCTCGTTCCCGCGCAACTTGTGGTGCACTCATCGTATTCGTAGAAATATTATTTGCGCACCGCTCGACCCCGCCGCGCCGTACCGCGGATAGTGCAACCTGGCTGGGTGCAAACATTAACAAACTAATACGAACATAACCTCTAAACACGAGGATAGTTTCCCCACTGGGTCTCTCGACGGGCCTACGAGCAGGGTTCCACTTCCACCGCCGCGCGGCTTCACGACGGAGCGCCGTTGTCGGTCGCCGCTGCCCCAGTCGTCGCCCTACTTTAACCAAGCCAACTCTCGACGCGCTACTATATCCACTCCGATCTGCGGGAAAATGATTTAAAAATTTTATACTGTATCGGTAACTGAACAACATCCTCCACAGAACGTACACACAGTTTCAAGTGAACGCAGCGGGAATCGCGCGCGCGCGATTTCATTCGTCTTCCAGTCGCTGGTTTGTAGCGATTTGGCAGACAGACCGTGAAAAATAAAAACATAAGGGTTGAAGAATAATTAACGAAACCAAAATAAGTCGACAGCGTTTGACGTCGTATCGCTTTTATGTAAACTTTTGACTATTGAAGCGATCACAAATTTCAACGTCAACGGGGTACACTATAATTCGTGTCTTTTTGTGAAGAGGAACTTCACAAGTCCTGCGGAATTAGTTGCAGAGTTCCTCAACCTTAGCATGGATGATTGACTTCTTTGCCGGATATCGAGGTGTAAATAACGATTCGTTTGCTATTTATGCGTATGGCAAACGACACCAGTGATATTGGTGTTCACCTTGGTAACGACATTGGCGAATACAGAAAATCGTAGAGGCCTGCCCCGTGGTGTCATTATAAATGCAATTTAGTGTTCCGTTGAAAGCGCAACTCTGGAGGATTTCGCCTGCAGACGTCGTAGACACCAAGCAGTTTGCGTACGGAATTGTAAATCACATGCCGTAAAAAATACACAGAAAAAAACACCACCACAACGAAAGTGATACGTGAAATGATTCCAAAAAGATTATTCCTCGAACTTTGACGTCGTGCTGATGTCACCATTAAGCCAAGTTCTCGAAGAAGTAGAAAGTGAGCCAACAACTAGTACGATCAGGAGACGGTGGAGGACGAAGAAGATGACCAGCCTCGGCTCATCGGTTTGCGATCAGTCGGCCACGCGAGGAACCGTTAGGCGTTGCGCGAGGGCGACAAAGATGGAAGTATAGGGTACAACGTGTACTGTTGAAACCGACCTGGATTACAGTGGGCCGAACTGAAATTAAAATTGAAAGCTGGGAATTGAAAAGGAATACGTGAATGTGCGAGCTGCAATTATTTGCTGCACGTAGGTAGTGCGAGAGTGAGTAGATGATCCCGAAAACTGAGGACAATGAAATGGAATAGTTATTTTTGGCGCTTTAGTGAAAGTTGGGAACAATTAGACGATGAACATTGTTAAGGAGGTGAAAAAATTGGTCGAATAATTAATGAAAGTACACAGAAAAACGAGTTGATTTTTACTAACGAGTTTTATGCAAATGAAGAACAGGTACACGAGTAAGTGCCTAAGAAAACGGACGAAACGTCGACGTTGGAAATAGTCGTCGTTGATTGAGAGTCCGTTTCGGTGGCGATACGGTTAGTGGCACCTGTTGCATTTGTGACGAACGGAGTGATTCTTTCGATTCTACGTGGCGTACAGTGCCTATTATTGTTGCATTTTTCATAGAAAGTTCAAACTTTTTCCCGCCATTTTTATACATCCACGCGCTCTTCTGCCTCACTGCGTATCGTCTGATTTTCGTGGTAGAACGGAACGATATTTGATTTTTGGAGGTCTGCTTTCGAAAAATGTAAGTCCAATTCTGATATACATTATAAGAGTAAGAAAAGAAATTTCTTTGAAAAACGAGAAAAAGAAAACCAAGTTGGAATCGAACACACGAACTTCGGATAACTAAACCTATACCATACTAGATGAGCTAAGGTACTTTCTGAATCTATGGACATTTCTGGCATACTTATGGTCCAATCAATTTAGAGAAACTCCAAATACTTTCAAATCCGATATGAGAACTACTTAGATCCGATGAGATCTACTTGGCTTCAATGAGCAACAACGTTTTGCTGCAATTATTACATCCACTCATCTCGGATCTGCCCAGATCTAAAGTAGACCTAACAATATCTGGCTGGATATACATAGATCTAACAAGCATGAGCATCCGAACATGGCATTAGATCAATTCGAAGCGACGTAGATCTACCAAAATGCTCGGAGATCTAGGTAGATCTACGATTTCCAAAATTTAGGCCTACGTAGAATCAAATTAGAGGCAAATTGTATCGAAACTATTTTTTCCCGAGTATTGCGGGAGTGTGGCAGTTTGATTTGAAAAAGGCCTCTCAAAAATAATACTCATTTGGCGTCAAGTTTGGTCGAGGAACTGATGGAGATGATAGAAAAAATAGCAGATCCGCATACGCAAAACCGAATATGTGCAAACACTGAGCACGTGTCATGGTCGCTCTTTGAAAGGTCTACGTCAAGAAACTCGAATGACCATCGCGACCATAATTTAGGCCTGAAAAAACAAATTTCAAGAATTCCTCGTTTGCCGAGAAATATGCCAATGATTTGCTATATATGTGACCGCAAGGGCACTCGTTAGGGTGGCAATATTTTGACCTCAATTTTTCGATTTCAAGTCTCACCCCAAAAAATGATCGTTTTTACCGAGAAAACAAACCCCTCCAAAGATAAACGTAATTGGAAAATTTTTAGAGGTCGCTCAAGGGGGTCGAAAAATCGAGCTTTTGCCTGAAAACCGGTTTTTCAACTTTTTTATTCCGGGCCTCTCACCCTCTCAATGTCTTAATTCTCCAAATTCATGAAGGTGTTCAAAATTTTACTGAAAAATATTGATGCTTAGAGGTCGCTCAATACCTCCAAACAAAATTATTTTGCCCAAATATCAAAGATTTTTTTTTTAATAACTCCGACTCTCACCCTCTACATTCACTCATACTTGACATCTCTCAAAGGACACCAAATTTCAATGGAATCGATTCACATTTAGGGGTCGCTCAATCGATCTGAAAGAAATTTCTCGGATTTTGAATAATTTTCAAGAACAGCTGCTACTTAACAATGAAACATCGATGACCAACGGTTTATTAATTATTTTTGGATCAACATAAGTTAATTAATAAAGCATTGCAATGATAATCTAATAATAATAGTCCAAATATAATATTAATTAATAAAATATTATACCTTTTATTCTTTAATATTATATTTGGACTATTATTATTAGATTATCATTGTAAACCTTTATTAATTAACTTTCAGGCGTGTGATGATCAAATTCGTCTACGAAAACGAGTCAATATATTTTATAGCAAAATCAAATTACTACTTAAATTTGCGTACATTTGAAGGCAGATATTCCTTAGAAATCAAATTCAATAAATCCCGTTACAACATTACGTTTCGTACTCGTGCATCAGCGAGTAAGTCGATATCACGATATGTCGATTGAAAAATTACCGTATTCCGTGAAATACGCAGGGTGAGGCGTGCCGCAAAATGTAGACGTCTTTCAAGCCTGTTCATGCTCAGAAGTTGCGTAATTTCTATGTACAACTTACGCTTTGAGCCAAAACCACGAAAAGGTAGCAGTGATTGGTCAGGCTCATTTTGTTACTTATCGATAATCTATATTGTCCACGTGTCCTTGGAACGTGCTTCTATATTGAGCTGATTGGGAAGAGCCCTCATGAGAATCTTTCTCTTTACCACGGCAACAAAATATGTGAGGACATGCAAACTTTCGACAAACAATTTGAAATCCATGTCAATTTATCCTATCGCACTTTCACTCGTAAAACCCAATCGCTGCAGTCGACCATAATCTTGTGAACACAAGAAAAATTGAAGCGCTCACTATAAGTTTATACGGTGCCGAATAAATCCCCGCGAAAAGCTACAGGTCTAAAAACTTTGTGCTCGCGTGTCGTTTGCGTTCTTCCACCACCTTAGCTTGCCGGGCTGAGTCGCGCATGTCCACGACTTTGCCGATGACGAAGTTGGCGTAGGTCGCGTGCAAAGTCTACGTTGGGTGGTGGGCAGAACGACGCGACGTGTACATACGGTTGCAGTTCCGACATATCGCCAACTGCGAGTGTTTCTTTCCTGCAATACTCAGCTCTTACGGATTAACAGCTGCCGGCTTTCGATGCAGACTTCTCTATCACGTAGTCATAACATTTAATCAATAGAATACACACTGACTCGGCAACATTTCGTTGGAAAGTATGCAGTAAGCGAAAATATTCAAATGGACACAATCCCAAATCAGGGAAGAATCGTTTGACTTATTTTAAACTATACCGGATCAGTTGTGAAGGGTTTTTTTCATGATGCATTGAGCCTTCAACGTCCAATTTGCATTTAAATGTCGTTCATAATTTGAATTAATTTGAAAGGCTGTGGATATATACATGCACACTTCCGCTACCAGCAGAAACTGATGAACAGACTAAGTAAGACTATATGCAGAGGCAAGAATTAATAACCAGGACAATCGCTTCCTTAACAAATTACGGTATTGAGGATATTACCGGTCCGAGGTACAATATCCTTGCATCGAGTGATCTCATCTGACCCTGACACATGCTCGAGCATTGTAGGAAGATTGACAAAAAATGTAGTGCCTGAGATTTATTTTAATATACAAGAAATAAAAGTCAAAGAAGTTTTAAAACTTGACATGTTTTTGTAATTTTTTAGCTCCTCGATATCGTCAATGGCCGCTATTGTGCGATGACTATAATGCTTAATTTCGATCTTAATAACCATGGACGCAAATCGACTCCCCTAATTAGTTAAGTAATTCTTAAGTAGGTATCGTGAGTCTGGCACCAAATTGACTGACTTAACGGTTGGCATTTTGTGGTTGATTACTCTCGGTTCTTGTACAATCTTTTCACACAGTTAAACAAACAAACCAATCAATGCGGAGGATATTAATTTACTTTATCAGCTGTATCTGATAAACCTTCGTTCCAGGCTGGTACCTACGCACTTTGGTAGAAATGTGCAATCGCCAGCAGCAATCAACTGTACACGACGTTCTATATTTCTAGTGCGGAATATCACCTCCCACGACCTACCGCAATTTCGTGTACTAAAACTCGGGTATAAACTATGAAGCGCTTGTTCCAGGAGCACCGACGTGTAACTACTGTGGCAATTTGTTCTGGCTCACCCATCATCATGTTGTTATACATGTGAGCAGAATCCTTGAAATACGGCATTAACACTTATACGTGTTACGCGCGCGAACATTTTTCACTTGCACGCCGATTAGGATCAACTGCCACAGAAAAAAACAATGTTTATGTCGCGAGCAATACTGTTTTCCTTCTTTTTTCGTGTTGTCAAAATAAAATTGACGTTGTCGTCAAGCGAAACGTATACACTCGGACCCCACTTATTTGACCACCACTTATTTGACGGCCCCACTTATTTGACTGATTCCGCCCCAGTTATTTGACTCCCTCTACCCCCACCACTGGGCTGCCTGAGCCTCTGGCGTTGGGGAAACCAGCGCATGTACGGGTGCGCAGCTGACGGCCGCCATTTAAAGACGATGAGTGGGGGCCCCTATTTCCGTCAAATAAGTGAAGGTTCCCGGTCCCGAGTTGGTCAAATAAGTGGGGTCCGAGTGTACAGTGGAACTTATAGACTGCATAACGCTGTAACAAATGACTCGGTAGAGTCTCGCGCCAAGTAAATTAAAAAAAAAAAATTTAATACGCCGCGTGAGACTCGGACCGAGTCTCTCTACCCGAACGGGAGCTATTCGGGTGGTGGGGAGAATTATAATCTCTCTTTTCTTTCACCTCGCTACATATACGGGATTGAAAGATTTGTCCTAGGACATGGGCATGAAAAGCTTACGTTTGAGTCGTATTTCGATGTAATCGGTACCCGGAGAGCTCAGATATGATTTTTGAAAGTTTCCGAGGACCCGTTTTCATCGTCAGAATTTTGTTCTCCTTCACCGCCTTCAGCTAAAACCTATTTTCATAAAAATCAGAGAAGATTGGCCACCACTAGACAGCAGGGACAGCGGTGATCCAAGTACCTAACGTTAGCCGCCAGATAGCGCTTGTGACGGCACTGTGAGAACCACGGGTTGACCAAAGAGGATGGGGGGTGACCGTGTGTTAGATCGAATCAAAGTAAACAAGCCGCCATCTTTAAACGTAACAGATCGAGAATCGATTTACCGAAACTGTATAGCGTGTTCGCGTCGGCTGCTTGGCTTTGACAGATTTTCGCTAAACGAAGACAATTCATTCCGCTCGTTATCACTACGTGATATTGAGATAAATGATGTGATATGAGAATCATTACCGAGAAAGTGAAACAAGATCGGCTTTGAAGTTTATATATTCGGCTCTACATCGTATGGAAATTGCGAGTCAGTTTCATGGAAAAATAAAGTTATGAGGTTATCAGAGTCAACCAGTTAGATTAATCAATTGGTCGTTTGTATAATTATTAACAGTTCAGTATGCGAAACATAATTATTGAAAATATGTGAAATATGTTATGTGTCAGATGAAATTGGTCTCGACCAGCTTATAATACTTTGTTCTCCATTTATGGCTAACCATCTGATAGTATATTTGGCTCGGTGAAAAAATTCTTACGATGTAGAATAACACGCTTTATTGGTTATATGTTCATGATTCAGGTGCTGAATATCAAGGGACTCGATAGAGTATCGAGGCAAGTACATTAAATGGCAGGACTTGACCCGACGTGAAAAATTATCAGATCATGTAAACATTATCATCGTACAGCCAGTAGCAGCGTTGAAGTAATACATGTTTAGGCTGCAGAATCTCTCAATGAATGATCTCTATATTCATCCGTTACTCGTGGTTTCGGGGTTTTTTGCCTATAGAGCAACCAAGTACGTAGGGGAGACCGGGGCAAAGCGGATACCCTAAGACTTATTCGGACATAAAACATAAAATATCGACTAAAGCTTCATCATGTCGTATATATTTTATAGTTTGTACCTTTAGGTAAGCGATTATGACGGTCAAACCCGATATTATTGCGATGTGATTGCGTCATAATCGATATACACCTAACCTGCAAATTGATCACTTTGCCCCGATATTGGGGTAAAGTGATCAAGTCTATCAGGTAAAGCGAAAAATTTGTATTATGACGAGTTTATTATTCGTATTATGATGAAAATAACGTCAAAAGATCGCAAAATCTGTACTTATAACCCTGAGTCTGAGCAATATATGTGACTGTAAAAATGTGTGATACTTAGTTTGAATCGAAAATGTTCGAAACACTACACCGCTGTCGCGATTCATGTCTCACCCGAAGTAAGGTTAGGTTGACGCTCGGCCGCTAACAGCGCTCGCTGCGTACATGGCCACTTTTCCCTGACCATATTACCCCGCAGGTAAACCGACAACAAATTAATTGAAAACTTGATGCAAACTATGCTTAACAAAAAAGAATTGACAGCGCCATTAAGTAGACGTTACAAGGAATCGAAAAAAAATAAACCTAGTCAAAACATGCCATTGACGGCACGATAATCCGAAATCTGAGTTGACGGAAATGATCAATCTACACGGCATGAAACAAAATTGATTGATTTTTCCCAAAATGTTGAATATTTCATGGAGTTCAACTACCTATTTCATTTTGTGAAGTACTTTAGCACAAACCCTCGGTGTAAATACTGCCTGATCCTTAGAATCGCTCAACAAGAGATTATTCAAGATGGTCACTTTACCCCGCATGTCCACATTGCCCCGGTCTCCCCTACATAACCATGTATATACGTGTGTTGTTGCAGCCATGCGTAGTGTCTGAGATAGCTGTTATCTCCGAGTAACATAAGCGTGACGAATTTTTGTGTCCTGATTTGTTTTATCTTGACTGAGTAAATAACCGGCTGGATGATCGAAGAAGCTATAGTATCGTCGGTGTACAGGTTTCTATAAAGTCAGTTGCTGTGCATCAGCAGCAACTCACCAAGCAATAACAACACATGAACATAGACCACGTTCGACACTGCGCAACAGTGTAATAGATCGATCTCCGAGTATGGGTTGGTCATATATTTTTTCAACTTCCGTGATACGGCAAACGACCCGAACCCCCAAAGGTGATAATGATTAATTCTTCGTTCTGGGTGCCGGGGTCAAAGATTCAGCACTGATTATAAACTGTAAATTCCTACTTCAATTCGCACGCTGTATAATAATTATCAAGGATTGATCGATTTTATCACGCCATTCATAACTTGATTATTACGGTGAATTATAATAAGCTCGTACATCCTGATCACTACGTTAATCCAGGTACCCAGGTACCCAGGTTACGAAAGTATACGTAAGATACGAATTATTTTTCTGTATATTCCTACCTATACCTCGAGTTCCTCAGTTCGTTCGACACTCGACGACAACGTTCACCTTTCGAACGATAAATTGTAAGGATACACGAGACTAAATGAATAAAATAGGAAGAAATAAAAAATTATATATCCACGTGAACGGTATGTACCAGAGGTGAAAACACTGGACTCACTGCAGAATGACGAGATCGCACGAATGTAAATTAATTTTATAATTCATCCAACAATTTTATTTTATTCTGAAATGCAACTTTTTAGAGTCGAAGCGCTAAGTTTTTTTTTTGTTTGTTCCTTGCAGTCTAACCCAAGTACATCGCGTTTCTATACCTCAGTTGCGGAATTCATCAAGGCGTACACGATTGTAACACACATATAGATATGATACACAGAAATACACGTATAGCGAACTGAAGTGTGCATGGTACACAGTGTGATTGACATTCGTAAGTGTGCCATGGCCAGCTGCTGTTGCACTGCCTACGCCGATGCTGGCGTCGTTGTCATCCGTACCATACGTACAAACGGAATAAGTGATAACGTTCGAGTTTGTCTCGTGACTAAAAATTTTGAAGAATTTTGTACTTTTTATGACTGTCTGCGACATCTGAACTTGATTCCAATCATGCCCAAAATTGTCATAAAATTCAGGAATCGTGGTGTTTTCTTGTGGATTATACAGAGCGACAAATTATAATCGTGTTTTCTTAGAAAGAAGCCAACTACTGAAATAGTACATTGTGTATCAAGGGCGCAAAACACTATTTTTCGAGTGTGAAATTTGCAGTACGAGCTGAAGGCGAGTGTACTGGCCTCACACTCGCCAAAATAGCCTTGCGCCCGTGTTGCACACGATTTTTTTCTCAACACCTGGTCTGCAAAAATGCCTCTTTTCAGACCGAGTGAGCGGGCGCAAAACGGAACTTTGCGCCCGAGGGCAGGAAAAGAGTCGTTTGCGCCGCTTTAGGCGGGGGCAAAGCACTTTTCCGCCCGAGGGCCGAAAAGATCTGTTTTGCGCCGGCTCAAGAGGCATGAAAAGTAGCATTTTGCGACCGGGTGTGAGGAAACATAGTATCTGCACTTGATCTGACTTTTCGAGGAAAAATATTAATATAACCTAACCATGATTAATTTCTGACTGCTGCGCATTGTTATAGTTTTGCTGTCAAAGTTAGCCAGACATCAGACAAAACATGTTCGTCATAAAGACTGTGCGTTACTTAACCGTTCCTGGTCACACGGAGTCAAAATGACCCCATAATCAATCCAGAAAATTCGAGAGACCCGTGTGGTCATTTTATGGGGATGAATTGGAAATGGCAAGAGTTTTATTATTTTTCGTCAAAGTGCCTTCTTCATACATTGATACCTTCCTGATTTTATTAAAACATGTTAACATTCGATTCAAGATAAAGGAACGTGAGTTCCACATTTGGGAATGTTGAAACTGTCACCCTGAATTTTCAAGAGTCATTTGGGACGATAAGCTAAACGCGGCAGCCATTTGAATATGGCTAGGGTTATTATGACCCCGTGTGACCAGCGTGCTACAGCTACATGGTGCGACCACGGAGGGTTAAAAGTTAGATGGGTTTGATACAGAAAGTTCATCGGAACTCGTTCTATCCAATGTAATCGCTGATTATTATCATGGACACGATAAAAACATGTCGTTCCCTGTCCGCTGAACTTCAATTGAAGTAAAATACTTTCAATGCGAACGTACCGTAATTATGGGCAGTGTGCAGTCGATTCGGTATGATATTAATTGCAAAATCCTAAATAAAAGTTACGAATGAATAAAAAAACGGTATACTAGCTGCGGACTTGAGATGCAAGGACTTCTCGGTACAGCTAATTGTAAATATCGTTTCCACTCTCCTTTCCCATTTCCCCTTCCCTCTGGACCCCCCACCCATGGATCCGCCACAGCGGAGTCTTTTTTTGGAACTTTCATCTTAAACTTTCGTCACTTTCTTCGGTTAAAAGTGAAACACTCGAATATCAAGTTCCCCCTCGTGTCAATCGAGAGCGAGAATGAAACAACGTCACGGGAAACTCGAAGCCCTGCGGAATCTGCGGTATCATGAAAAAAGAAAGACACAGCTACAGATGGGAAAAAATTATCAGGCTTTTCTCTGTTTGGCTGCAATTCAACGAAAAAAACGTAGCTCAACATTCATACAAGAATCATCGAAATGGCAACCCGTAAAATCTTAAACACAAATATCGTTAAACGAGGGTAAGAAGATACCTACGAATGTCTGTTTTTAATTGATTTCAACGTTCCTCAGGGTAGGAATGGGCATTGGATGCCCGGTTTTTCGGTATTTCCTATAAACGCTTAGAGCGCCGCATGCGGTTTACCAGTGAAAGCGACGGCGTCTTTTTGGCATTGAGCTCGGGATTGGAGGACCAACGACGGTATCGAGGTCAGCGCTTCCACCACCCGTTTGCCACCGCATGGCCCGCCTGGGTCCCGAAAATTCAACGACGAGTCTCCGAGTAGCGCCCTCCAGGGCTCGTACGCTGAGCAAATTGCCGCGCTCGTTCTCCTCTCAACCAACTGTCATTCCGTACGGCACTTCAACCGGTGTCTCCAAAGCCTTCTGTGCGATTTCATGGGAAACAGCTGACTGCTTTCGCGGGTTTTATTTACCGTGCAAGACAACTTTCAAATTGGCGGACAAATTCTAACTATTCGACTAATTTACGTTGTAAAACACAAGGAGGAAGAAGCGGGAAAGAAATCGTGAAAAATGAAGAGGAGTGAGAAAGTCAACGCCATACTGTGGACTAATTTCATTGCTGTTCTGACATTCATTTGGAAGACTTTAGTAAGCGTTAAACGATCTTGTCTGAATCGTTTGAAGTTAGGACGAAAGCGGTCTGTCCATATGCAGTGAGCAGTGTGTTTGACGAATCATTGACTATAATCTTCTGTGTGATAATAGTGGTTGTTCTCAGACTGTAACAAGAATAAACGAATCAAGGAAGACAAACAATGGAATTATTTGAATAAAAGCTATAGTAACGTATGTGTGCAAATATGAGTGTCCTTCAAGGCCGACATTTAGGTACGGAAATAATTTTTATCTCATTGTCAGTTATTTCACCCTTGGTGTACTTCCCGTACTTAATTACCCTTTCGCGTGCAGAAAGTTCGAGGATCGATTACGATATTGTAAGACAGTACTCGACCCTCAGGCAAAAACATGAAACGGTGCATTTTTTTTACGTGAATATTGTTCAACGGTCTTGAAGTTCCGAGGGGAGCCCCTGGGTCATTAACACCATGACACGATTTCCACCTATTCGCGTTTACGCTTCGCTAAGTACAAATTACAATTGCGAATTACCGGTATAAATCGGTATAAATAACCGCCTGCCGGGTCTTACTATTCTACAATTTCTACACCTTTTGCTGTTTAGATACGTATATAGGCACAACTCATATTTGACGTGATCAAATGTACGTCAAAATGTACAAATAATTATCATTCATTCAATAATTGTCATTCTCAGAGCAAAATTTTATCAGGCTTTTTTCTTCCTCTTTCAATTATCTAATGGCGCTATTTTTTTTTTTTTTTTTTAAACCTCCACAAAACCTATTTTCACGTGAATTGATCATCGGCGAGATGTGTCTCTGAAATGATCATTCTCCTTCGATTAGCTGGAGGCGCGATTGCTCACTCTATGTTTGAGACCAATGGAAGCTCTATTTCTGCATAAATTCATACTTTAACACGGCGGAACTTCGAACTGGTCATTCTGAGAGTAATATTCGATTCGGCTTTTTTCGTTCTTTATTCGATATTGCCTTTTTTATATGGTGTATATAATTTGTTGGATTGACGTGTCAATAGGTCCATGAATTGACCTTAATCTACCTGAATTAATGTAAATTCACAGAGAATATGAAAATAAAAATCATTTCAGCGACACATCTTGCCGATGATTAATTCACGTGAAAATAGGTTTTGTGGAGGTTTAAACAAAAAAAACTAAAAAATAGCGCCATTAGATAATTGAAAGAGGAAGAAATAAGCCTGATAAAATTTGGCTCTGAGAATGACCGTTTCGAAGTTACATCGTGCTAAAGTACTAATTCACGGAAAAATGGCGCTGGCATTGGTCTTATAAAAAAACAAAAAAATAGCGCCATCAGATAATTGAAAATGGAAGAAAAAATTCAAGTGCAACTTTGCTCTCAGAGTTAAACTTTAAAAGCTACAGCGTGCTAAAGATCGTTTTTGCAGATGCAGAAATCTTGAGGGTCATAAATATTTTGGCGAGTCTGAGTGTCGAAGTCCAAGGAAACGGTGATAAATAAACTTCCGCGAAGCATGGGAAAAGGATGACCGTTAATTTTCAGGGTTTTCACGTGGAACATATTTCTTTCACCCCTTTTTCCTATTCGCCCCACTGCAACTCTAGTGTCCCGATTACGTAACTTCCGTGGAGATTTATGCAAATAAATGCATGCACTGACGTAGCTAGTATATATCTGTAGCATATGGGTACATACATAGAAACAACCTGCGAAAATATATATACGTACAAATGGAAGGAAGTAGTTCTACATATGGATATTTTCGAAATGGTGTTGAGAAACCATCGCGTGGCAACGGTTGTAGTGCTGATGTCTAAAAAGCTATATTTATGTATTTCGAAATTTGTTAAATAGGCATATAACAAATAATGGCCTTCATATGTAGATGTTCGCATTCGTCGTATGCCGCGTGATTGCCGCGGTTAGCTCGTTTATCCGATTTACATTAACCACCGGGCACATAAATGAGACCATATATTATAAAAACCGTGAAAAAGCGACGATGAGAAATTTGTATATAACTACGCAAATAACTTTTCTCCTTTTCTTCCCGCACTCTGAAACTCCTGACCAATGTCGTAAGTCTTCGGCCCTTTACTTACAGTCCTAGGGTAACGTTTACCTCGTTGTACCCTAACTTTCGAGGCACAGCGTATCTCGAGGAACTAGGAGATGTAGTAGAGGGCATTCGCGAGTGAGAACGACGAGGAGAACGATACTCGGTGAGAGCCGGTACGTTGAACCTCAGCAGTGAAAGTTTCTATTATACCACCAGCCCCGTCCCACCTCACCTCACCTAACCGAGCCTAACCCCGTTTACTTTTCTTATGGCAAATCGTGAGACGATGACAAAAAGGCCAGTAACCGTGCGCAGATACCCTGCCTCTCGGTCGTGACGCTTCTTCCCAAACTTTCCGAAATCCTGTTATACCTAAGGCACTTTACTGAGGCAGGTTTGTCATAGCCAACGTGCAATCACCTCTAAACAGAGCGTTCTGGCAGGGTATAATTACACTTCCGCATTCGCAAGAAATACCTCAGAAGATGAAACGATCGATAGATGAAATAGGTACCTGTGCAGACTTTTATTCTCCTCGTCCATCGCAAATACATTCAAAAACGATTCACCGCCCGTTGGATATATTAGATTAGAAATATAAACAAGACACGACTAGGTTAACCCGAGTGGGGATCGAGACAGTTAGGATATCTGGCGTGGGAGAGAAACTTTCACTATCTGTTGCTTAGCACCATTAAGTCGTACGGCTTTTCTTATACCGATTGACGATCTCTATTCAGATATAATGCTTGGATACTGAATCGCGGTTCAGGATCGATCTTAGACAAGTTTGACTGCAATATCTGTGTTATGAAAATCCTGCTAACCGACGTGATTACAAACCTTTAGGTGGCCAGTTACAAACCATGATTTCCATCATATCATAACCGGGGCCGAGGTTCCTGCCAAGGTCCTTAACTGCAGGAACGACAAACACTGGTATACGCGTACTATCCGCGTACCTACCAGTTGAAGACAGGGAGCAGGTTGTGTTACGTCGACTGTCGTTGGGTTAGGTTGGGTCGGTTCCCAACGCATGCAATGGCGCGTGCATGCAGGGCTTACGCAACAACGTTGGTCGTGTGTGCGCCCCGTGACCCACATACGGCACGGGGAGCAAAGACCCCGTTGCAGCAACGCGCGCCTTCTCGGTGTATGTGGTGTCGTATGCGCCACTCTTTCGCCTCACCCACACTCTGTTCCCTCGGATGCCTAGCCTCTATAGTCTCTCTTATACAGCTAGATTCACACTTGCGCTTGCTATTATAGATGCTGAGGAACTATTATTTATAAATTGGGATGCCATTTGTTAGAGAACCTGTCTCAGTGGTTAAAAAGAGAACTTTGATGTTTTCTGCGTACTATATTTTCTGAAATAATAGAAATTGAGCAAACTGCCATTGATCAATGATCCATCATCTATGAAACCTCGTTTATTTCGCAATCCAAACCGCGTCCGACTGCAGGCTTGTGTAAATGGGATGCTTTACTTGACCACGACTACCGCACCGATGCACCGTGCCAGTAACTGATGCACTTTAGCGTAGATCGCGCAGGCACGGATTGGGGTGAGGATCATGGAAAAATGCTGCCACCTCTGACGACAGAAGTTCCACTTCTCTATCAACTGATTAAAATTTCATATAAGCTCCTGCGATTGCTATTGTTTCGGTGGTCAATCATATTTTCAGCGCAACCTCTGTCAACAAATCCACTATTATATGGAGTTTTTGGAGCGCTAGTGCCTTAAAGTTGGTTTTCAAGCACTGCTCTCAGCTAGGTTAATCCGCCAGTTCCCCCCTACGTCTCATTTTGTACTTATATGGTTGGGTTCATTCACGAAATTTTGACGAGAAATCCCTATGTATGCGCTTAGGCCAATCAAATAACTATTATAATGAGTGCTTTCGCTTTCTGATTACAGGAATTATGACCCTTACGAGCAGCCCGTGTGAGCTAGACAACATGAGCTTGTTTCAAGATCTCAAGTTGAAAAGGCGAAAGGTTGATTCTAGATGTAGTAGTGATGGTAAGAGATTTTTCTACTTCATAAACATCTTTCATTGGTCTCATTATTTACCGACATGAGAATATCACTCATCTACCATTTTTCACAAAGCTTTTCTGTGTAGTGCTTCTGTTTTGCACCCACTTGTAATCAATTACACTTGTCCTTTTTATCTTCTACATCTTAATGAACCCTGCACTCAAATAAACTACTCAGTGGGTCAACTAGAACCATGGTAGAATTGTGTTAATGGGAGGCTTCCTGCCTAGCCATGCATCCGGTTTTTCTCAGTTTGCCTTTCTGCTATTATCACCTCAAAATGAAACTATATTGTCTCTTTTAAGTTTCGCGGGCACCTTTCAATATTTATGTGACTTGTAGAGCATTCGTATCATAATCGTGGCCGTTGAACATGAGACATTTGAAAAGGATGCGAAGGACATGAATGAGCGTATAGCTTTTGGAGTCGAATTCATATACTTCATCTTAAATTTGCCTAAGTAATGTAAATCATAACTGTACTGTGATTGCTGTTCGTATACTCGAACAATCTTGGATTCAACTCATTCTCATGGAATGAAATTGAAATTTCATAATTATTATACTACATCCATTCGAACTATTCGAAACTATTCACACTATTCTCACTATTCGAACTTTTCGAATCATTTGACTATGCTATGCAAAATAATAAAATTATTGCTTGTTAGTTTCAATTGCTACTTTTTAGTGTGAATTTATATAACTAGTCAGCGAATTCTTGTGACCCAAGATCTACGATGGTACGATGGTGTAGCTAACCCACTTGGCACTTACTACTTTTGTAGTATGTACTATCAGACGCGGGCTTGTACTACTAATAGTTCAGGGCTCTTAATCCCGTACAGATCAGACAGCCCTTTAGACCTGATTTATTTACGCCATACTCGATGCATGGGATAAGGTTAAGATTCAATTTATCAACTGCGATAGACTTGCACTTGCAAAATGCGTCTGAAATTATATAACCCGGAAGTAACGTGCATGTAATGACACTGACGCAATAAGTGAAAATTTATTATCGTCACGGATCTAGGAACTTATAGACATACAGCTTTTCTGACGCAATTTCCGGTGCGCCATCATGCGGAACTTAAAAAATTCGAAATTTTGGCCTACTTTAACTATTTTTTATCAAATGTCCATGTCATTTATAATACTCAGGGATGTGTCTCATGAAAAGTGGCGATTATCTGGCGAGTAAATGATGACGTTTGAGTAAATATAGACAACAATACACTCGGTAAAAACTGTAATCGTCGACGGATTTAAAAGAACAAAGAGTAGGAAGTGACCGTCGAATACAATCTGGTGACTGGCCGTGAACTCTAACTGTATACCTCCCGAACCGCTTACAGCAAAGGCTAACAATTAGATACTTAAACATACGGATAGGGCCACGTGCAGAACGACACGGTATGGGGGTATACGGCGTATATAACGGAACTTTGACAAAATACTTCGTGAGACCGATTTCGAAACTTTTGTGTAATTAACGATCCCACCTCCGAAAAATCGTGAATTAGCTGAATTGCTTCAACAATGTGCCCTGCAATTTCTAAGTATTCGCGCTTCGTGCTTATCACTTCACGTATGTCATTTCGCGTAGGTAGAAAAAACTACTGTGAAACCACTTCTGTATACCGAGCTGTACCAATTACAGAGTAAGTCGTATCATTGGCGATAAGTAAAGATTATTTTTTGCGCGATTTCTGCATTGTCTCAAGCTAATTAATAGCTGGCCTCAGGGCTCGGGGACAGTCAAGAATCAACCTTGTCGACCACATTCCTACCATGACCTACGCCACGGTCGCGATACGTTCATCGCACAAAATGCACATCCATTCATGCCAAGTGGCAATTCAGCGGGATCATTACTGCATGTATAACCGCCGTTCTCCTGTTCCAGGGGAAAGCGCAGCTGACACATCAACTTCGTCACCCGACAACATGCCAGGTTCGCCGGGCTGCCCTGTGGTCAAAGTGAAGACGGAATCCCTCCGCAGTAGCCCGAGTCCCGGGACACCCCGGGATATTAGGGAGCTGCGAGACCTCAAGGGAACGGAAACTAGAGAAGCAACGTCGGATCGGGCGTCACCTGACTCCGTCTTCCCCGACGCTGCAAGCTCCAGGGGCGCTGAAGAGCGGTTTTGTACTCCAGCTACTAGAGCATCGCCCGTATCACCGATCGCAAGTCATACCACTGTGTTCACAAGCCCAACACCGCGGGAAAATCACCGCGGCGAAACACCGGACCGAGGTACGAGTAGCCACTACCTGGTGCAGCCCAAGGAAGAGTCTGACAACTCGGTATTCGACGGCGGAGGTCGCGGAGATGGGCCGAACCACCTTAGTCACCGCAGCCCTTCGCCGAATCCTAACCGGAACCAAAGTCCGAGTCCCGGTAACGGAAACGGCGGCATCGCTGGCGGTGGCTGTGGATCGGGACCCAATCAACAACCTGGACTAAGACAGCGGGCCGTTCCTCCACATATATTAGCCCATCATCCATTCTGGACACAGAATACTGGCGTCCAAAACTTTACCACGCAGAGAATGATCAACGGAGTTATCAGCAGCGCTGTGAACTTCGGGCAAAATCTTACCAGCGCAACTGGTGCGTCGAGTAAGTACAAACTGGAAAGATACTAATGCTATTTTGAAAATATCGAACAATCTCGTGGATTGCAATAATGAATCGTGGTTTCACATTCACCCGAATACTACCGGAAATGACTCTCGAAACTCAATTAATCTTACTATACATATATTGACAATCGAGAGTATCTATGATCGGTTCCATTCTACACATAATTATTTGTCCAAGCTAATCAAATACCCCTAAAACCCCGTATGAACGTCACGTTAGCCGGGCTGCGCAAGTATTGTTACAGAAATATTTTAATATTAATTTATTGACTCTGGAGAGAAGGGTTGAATGACATTACACACGTGAGAGTATCAACATCGATATTGAGACGCAAACAAACATTGTATCTCGTCTCACGCTCTGGTTTGCCAACGCTGAATAACGAAATTTTCAGTCTTAAATCTCGAGGTCAATCAGTAAAACAATTAGGGTCCGAACTTGAAAATAAGTTCGTGCAGAAGCGCGACTAATTTCAGACGATTTAAAGAAAGGCGTGTATCCACTTTGTTCGAATAGATGAAGGGATGAAACCACCCGCTCAAAGGGTCACACCGGCGACGCCTCGACCGGCACCGACGGTGGTGATGGGTGAAGTCGGTGGCGTTCGGACCATGATATGGTCTGTACCACCTCTGGAACCTGCGCCACCACCTACCGCCTCTTGGACAGCGACGACAGCCTCGAGTTCAAACTCCGAGGAATCAGCTGCTGAGGGCCTACTGAACCTTAGAGCGGAACCTAGGGGAAAACCGCCAGCGGCGGCGCTGCACCTTGGCCCCCCGCTGAACATGGAGCGTCTCTGGGCTGGAGATCTCTCGCAACTCCCAGCTGCGCAACAGATCCAAGCACTCAACCTTACCGCGAGTTCTAGCCAACCTTGGTCCAGAAATGGAAACATGCTAACAACAGAACCACCGTCGCAACCGCAATCGGCACCGCCTCTTCAACCCCAAGAACATGAGGAGGAGGAACAGCCAATGATCTGCATGATTTGCGAGGATAAAGCGACGGGTCTGCATTATGGCATCATCACGTGCGAAGGGTAAGCGACGACTTTCTTTTTGGTCCTCAAAGTGTATGGTGTGAAGGGGTTTCAGATCGTTCAATTAAAAGATAATTCATGAGTTCATTCATGAGTTCATTCCGTTTATAGTTTTTTGTTTATCAAGTCTATTTCATTTCCATTTCAGATTTAATTCAGAGTTTGTATGTTATTCGTAATGGTCGTTTTCTAATCCTCAGAACTGGTAAAGAACCAGCAGATGTTTTGAGGATTATTGTGAATTAAAAAGTTTTTGTAAAATTTATAAATGAGAATAAAGAATATTAAAACCACAAAAAAGTAGTTTTCGAGGAACGTTGATTGCTACTACAAGTAGAGGTTGAAAGTATTTTCTTAATAAATTAAATTCTCCTTGTTTTGAGTGATCAAAACAAGAGACCGTGTCTTTCGACCATCAAGAAGACTCAAACATCGATTTGAGAGAATTTCTTCGATCGAACACGGTTATTCTTCTCTCATCAAAATTAAAACTCCTTTAAGGAACATCAATAACAAAATTAAAAGATTCACAAAACCTTTTCTGAAGTACCACATAATTTTTATATCTAAGTTTGAACAATCAATGTCTGGGAGTCCCTCCCATCACATATGGGGCAACAAATCGGAGGTTCATTTTTCACTAATGATATTCATGGTTATAGATGCAAGGGTTTTTTCAAGAGGACCGTGCAGAATAGGAGAGTGTACACCTGCGTTGCGGAGGGCACCTGCGAAATCACAAAAGCACAGAGGAATCGGTGTCAGTACTGTCGTTTCAAAAAGTGCATCGAGCAGGGTATGGTTCTACAGGCTGTTCGCGAGGACAGAATGCCGGGTGGTAGAAACTCCGGAGCCGTGTACAACCTCTACAAGGTATGTATGAGGCGAACAGAAGGAAATTAGTGGATCACCAGGGTCGTACACGTACGAAAAAAGAGTGCTTGTGACAGCCAGATATCTGGTTTCTGTAGCTTAGAATCGGGTCTTTAGTCACAGCAGTACTGTTGTCCAGCTCCAGGAGCTCAACATCAGAGCCTGACGTGGTCTGCTTGCACGAACGATGCAGTATAGCTGTGGGAGCCGAACAACAGTTCCTTATGGTAGCCCTCTCATGTTCAATAACAGTTCAGATACAGTTCGGAAGATTCTCTCCAATAACTGCAGTTACAGTATCTTTCCACAAACTTCCGTGCGTCGCTACAGCAATGCACTAATGCACACGGCTGCAGTAAGTGACCTGCAGGCAACTATCATTTAGTTTGTTGTAGGAGCCACTCTTTATTCTCCGTGTAGCATCTTATCCTCCGTCCTACACGCAACAGATTAACAACTACAATTCTCATGTCCGCAGGTAAAGTACAAGAAGCACAAGAAGACTAACAAGGGCATGAACTCGGGTGTTGGTCTTGGAGGTACCGGTGGTGTAAACGGTTCTGGAACCGTGGGCGCCTCGAAGGGTACAATGGCGCCCACGATGCTGGAGAAGCACATGGCTGCCGCAGCCGCTGCGCACCATAACCAGCAGCATGCGCAATTGGCGGGAGCCCTCCTACAGCAGCATCACAAAGCTTCATCCGGTCCAGAAACACTCAATACCTCTCAGCAGCCAGCCTCTGGGCATCTGAGCCATCAAGGCCATCAGGGGCACGCCGGGCACCTCGTCAATGGTACCATCCTTAAGACTGCTCTCACCAATCCTTCCGAGGTAAGAATTTTTACCATTTCATCATTGTACAGTTTTATGCAGTTCTTCATAGAATTGGTTGGATTTATTCCATCTTTGCCAGCCCTTTTGACTAATCGTCTTCGGCAGTTCTGAGAGAGTTGCAGTCATAAATAACATCAGTGTCCTAAAATTGACACTCAACAGGATATTCCAAAAATAAGAAAAAGATGTCCGTTCTCCACTTTTCGCGGGATAAATTTACCATTTTATCAAAGCAAATCTTCGAAATGATGGCCATTAACTTCAATACATTTCTGGAAGCTTTGATGAAAGAATGTTGAACTTTCATCAAAGTGTCTTCAGTGATATTCGCACAGGCATCAATAATCCGTTGGCGCATATTCTCACGTGTAGTCGGCACTTCTTGATAAACCTTATCTTTTACGTATCCCCGTATGAAAACAATGCCTCTAAGGCTTGTGTGATGTAATCGAACACAAAGTTGTAGACGAATGTTGTTCAATGATAGACATTGAGACAAGTGGAGAACGGACATCTTTTTCTTATTTTTGGAATATCCTGTTGAGTGTCAATTTTAAGACACTGGTGTACGTATACTTTCATACTCGAAATTGAATACTCTTTTCATTTTCAAAATAAAAAATACACCATCCCATTTAAAAAACCAAAGTTGACCTTCGTATCTCCTTGACGCCTCGAACGCGCTATGTTCTGTCCCCTTCAAAACCCTACAGCTTTCGTCTGAAAGTTTTCTTGACGTTTTGCTTCGTTTTCGAGAAAATCGCCCTGGTCACTTTAAATGCCGCACCCCGTATAAATGGGTATGGACTCTATCCTCGTTTCACTCTATTGGAATGAATGAACTCTCAGCGCTATTTCACTTTCTTGCGACGTGTTGCATAAACTCCAAGGTTTCTCGAATTACGAAAGCGATAGACTGAAACACTGTACGCAGACGTGCTACTCTGCATTTAGGTGTATCCTACCCATATTTACCATATACAATCAACGTCATGATATTCGATCAAAGTATGAAGTATAGTATGTAAGTCAATAATTTTCATTTTATACTCATTATTCGTTTAACCCGAACATTTTCTTCAAACTTTAGATTCACGGTCGAGACTCACCTCAAATATCTAGGAGAATCTTCAATTTCAGATTTTCACATTATTGCTTTATATTGATCCACCGGATTAAGTTCTTCTTCGTCTTGTGCGTTACCTTCTTCAAGCGAGAAGTGAACGTAAATAGAAGTCGCTTATCGCCCAAGAATTTTAGAGGTTCACACTGTAAACTTGTGAAACATGCCAACCTCGGCGTTGAGTTAACTGTACATGATGTTGTTGAATGATGGGGTTCCTGGAAATCGAATATCAGATCGGTATCCGAGCGCAAAGGCCATTGCCAAAAGAGAAATCAGTACTTTTCAGAGATCTCTGACCGATCGCTCTCACGCAACTCTGTACCGAACCGACGCAAGTAGAATACTAATAATGATTTCGTTGATCGCAAACTATTTCGAGACTTGATAAACCGAAATTACAATATGTATTCGTTTCAAATCGTCGGAATCTAGATTAGTATTTTTCAAAACCCTATAGATCAATGTTAACGCCACTTTGGTAAGAATATCACCATCTGGAAACGACGTTATGGCAGATAAAACGACAGGTGGTGCCAAGGACAGGTAAGGCGGTTGTCCGCTGCTTTCATAACTTTGTGAAAGTGTGCATACGGGGACACTGACCTCATCCTTCGTCGCTAAGTGATAACTTATTAGCCTCTCACAGCCGATTCGCACATACAATTTTAGTACTCTGTCGAATCGACACAGCAGTCAACTTTCCCTATCAAAACTCGTCTTACGTGAGCTACTACTACTTGTCGCGGTTATTGTGAAATTCATTCCACTAATCAGAGATTCGGAATCCCACCGCAAAAGCCTCGAAGACCTAATCAGCGATTCGATTCGAAACCTATCCCGAGTCACACAGATTTCCACCTGGAACCTTTTCATATCACGAATGTCTCTCAGCTATGCAGCTTCTGACCGTGTATTCACAAGATACACGTATAAAAGCGTATTATACTATACATGGACTTTATGATTGAAAAAAGCTTCGCGTCCATTCACTTCTCACATAAAGATGTCTAATGTGATGCCATCACCCCCCGCCGACAGCGGATTGCCTCTGATTTGAAGTTCATATACTTTCGTTCAGGATTGAAGATACTGTAAGAGGCCGATTGATATTAGCTTTGATCCACACTTCCGGTACGATTGACAAGTGAATTCGAGACAAATGTAAACACGTCTACTGTTTACGGAGCATACCTCGTGTGGCATCGAACTGTATTTGTTTTGGGTATAGAGTTTCAAATTACTTCTGCATACTGATTCTCGGCTTTCTTTCAGGTGGTGCATTTACGACAAAGGTTAGACAACGCTGTGAGTAGCTCGAGGGATAGAGCCTTTCCCCTGGACGCAACCCTTGCTATGATTCAAACCCTAATAGACTGTGACGAGTTCCAAGACATTGCCACTTTAAGGGTACGTAAAACCCGATAGTGATTATGTTACACGGTGAAAGTAATCTCGCCATCATAATTCTCTGGACATTATACAATCGTCATTATATATGTAGGGTATAATGATTATTTCAGAACTTGGACGAGCTACTGGACCACAAGTCAGACCTGAGTGAAAAGTTGTGTCAGATAGGAGACAGTATAGTGTACAAATTGGTGCAGTGGACCAAGAGGTTACCATTTTACCTTGAGTTGCCTGTTGAAGTGCATACAAGGCTGCTCACGCACAAGTGGCACGAATTGCTAGTGCTCACGACCTCTGCCTATCAGGCGATTCACGGGCAACAGAAGTGGACCGGAGTTGGCAGCGACGGCACGGGTGCAGATTTCACGCAAGAGGTAGAGTCATTGTGCTTCAAACGTTACACCTCCGGGAATTACCCTAACGAAACTTGATGATGCTGATCAGATTATTAATTCGATTCACCAATTTTCACCAGGTTTCGAATAATTTGTGTACTCTGCAAACGTGCCTCACGAGTATGATGGGGAGGCCTATAACCATGGACCAATTGCGGCAGGACGTAGGACTGATGGTGGAAAAAATTACGTACGTGACGCTCATGTTTCGACAAGTGAAGTTACGAATGGAAGAATATGTGTGTCTAAAAGTAATCACCATGTTATCTCAAGGTAAGACGTTCCGCAAAACAAATCAAATGACTACCATTTGATACGTACTTTTCATGAAGCCAATATCAATACCTGACCGTGTTGTCAACTTTGTCTTGTTACGGATGAAGTATCTAATTTTTTTACTCTTTCAAAAATTTTGCTGGAAATGGAGATGGGAAATGTAAGTTTTCACTCATGTCATCCAACCTATCACGCCGAAATGCTATCAATAAACTTAGGCTTATCCACTGGCGATTATTTTCTTATTATTGATTTTTTCCTGCATCTTCTCAACATATTTTTTTTCGCACGCCCCCAGCACGAGATGGTACATTGGAATTGGAACAAATCCAAGAGCGGTATATGAGCTGTCTACGCAGTTTTGTGGAACACAGTGCACCTCAGCAGCCAGGTCGCTTCCATGATCTTCTCGTCAGATTGCCCGAAGTAAGTTCATCAATTCATGCTTTATTATATTCCTATAACAATAAAGTAATTACAGACATGATCCGTGATGAATTTTAGTTTCAAGATATCATCAGTTTTTTTTTTCATTCAACATATGAATTGTCAATTCCAGGTACAATCAGCGGCAGCTCTACTACTCGAGAGCAAAATGTTCTACGTTCCTTTCCTATTGAACTCAGCAATTCAAAGATAGTAAATAAATAAATGAATAAATAAATAAATAAATAAATAAATAAATAAATGATTAAACATCTGAACAAACAAATAGACTTGACAAAAAAAGAATAAAACAGAGAAAAAGAAAGCAAAAATGAAAAGCTTTGTTTGTGTATGTATAATAACTATATATGATATAAATGTGTGTGTTCGTTGCGTTGTACAAAACTAAAAACTAAAAACTAAAAACAAAGGAACTGAACTTTTTTACCAAAACTAGAAGACTATATTTCTGTACGCAGCTGAGCAACTACGTAATGAATGTTCACGTTGCTTAATCCGATAAATAAGACTATATCGTATGCTCACCATTGGTCACGTCACGCGTCACATCCGCATCTCAAACATCAACATCAACGTATATCTGACGTGATATACATTTCTATGGATCGACTTGACCCTTTTCTGACAACTTCAGCGACTCCCGATCTATAAAAAAATCAACATCATTACGTGAAGCGTTATTTTCTATTCGCAGCACCCCTTGATCAGTTACTGTCATTGGTGCAACGAACCGATTCTTTAATTGATTCTTTTACAAACCTCGTCTTTCACAATAACTATACACCCTATCCTTAGTACCAAATCTTCATTGGAATCCAGCCTTAAGGCCACATACTACTTTCCGTTACCGTTTTACCTTTTATTTTCATTGACAATATCTGCATGGCTGTGTAACGCCAACGGCTTGTCCCTATGTGAAGCTCACTACTCCACGTATGAGTCTACGTAGGTGAAAAGAAAACTTTAAAGAAAATATACACAAAACCAATTTTTCTAAAAACATTTCACATCATCTAACTTATGATGTATTCGTTGATGTTTTTTTTTTTCAACCCAATACTGTATTAATTTACTCAATAGTTACATCGAGAGATTGCACCTATAATACATTTCAATAAAAAATGTCAATATTTAGTTTGGAACCGTGTTTGAAGCTTTCAGTTCGAGTAATCAATGGTGTTAATAAGGTTACTGAGAATATTTTGTATTTGCTTGTAGAATGATCATTCGACGGGGTTATTATTCATAACATTCGAATCACACATTAAGTGAGATGGTAGTGAAATGTATTGGAGTTATAGTGAACCTAAAATAATGAACAACTATTCCATATGACTTTTTGTTAATTCATTTTCGCATTCAAGTATATATATTATTAGTTGAAATTGTCAAAGAATTGTCATATTTGTAATTCCTTTCAGAAGTTACCACATTGAATGTAATAGTATTATACTAACGGTTGAACGCTGAAATATGAATTCTGACTACGAATACTTATACATTATGAACATTTATAGTAAACTGTCGAATATGTGTATTATGCTACATGTTTCTCGTGTAAAGAAATATTTGACGATCTCTTTTTTCACTATCCACAATTTATATACAAATTTATATATTTGATAAAATCAGAACTGTGAAAATGTATCAAATTATAAATTCGATAGATCTTTAATTAATCAATTAACTTTTCGAGTTAGGTTATGGCATTTGATTATCGCATCACATTTATAAATACATAAGTTGGTCACGTACGATTGTGAGTAATCATTCTTTCCAAGAGAAACAATTAGTAAGAACAATTGGCTCAACTATGTAAGGTACGAGATGTTAGGCAAAGAGTACCAGTGGCCGATGCTAGTTAATATTGTTCATGTTAAAAATACATATATATATATATATATATACATATATATATATATATTCATTATTTGATCTTGCCTCCATAGAAATTGTCATAATAAATATAAAAATCATCGATGTATTCTCGGTCATAGGCTTGGTTCACGTTGTGTTTGTATATTACGCCTAATACGCAAATGTTGCACATTTGATGTATACATTCCTTCTATTGACTCTACGTGAAGTACATGTTATTTAGAAATGCTGTATAATAATACGTACATATTTACTCTTGGAGTGTAAGCGAATTATTGTTGCTGCACTACTCGATCGATTACATAAATTTTAACAATCAATAATTACATGTAGATAGTATTCGAATCGACGGGGAAATAACTCGTTGAATTGACTTGTCAGTGGTCCGTGAACTAATACAAATTAATCGAAATTAATGCGTATCAACATGAATTAAATGAATTATTTCGAATTGAGAAGAATTGAAAAAATTTGAATCAAATTAACAAAATTTGATTGAATTGATATAGATTAGGCGAAATTAACGAAAATTATTACGAATTAATCGGAATTAACTTGGATTTGGGTTTGAATTAATCTCGGAAATATCGCAAATTCATTTTACCTAACGTGTATTATTAGAAATTGCAGCAAGCTCACAGAGAAATATTTTAGCATTTTAGCAATGAAAAGTTATAAGTGTCAATTCATTTTTAGTAAAACCCCTTGAAATAATAACTAATGTTTTAAATTGATGAGTTAATACACAAACTAACTTAGCTTATGACCAAAAATACACGGCCAAAGAATCAATATGAATTACACAGAATCTTGGATCTATTGACCCGAGGCTACTTGTCCATACTATAAGACTTAACTACTAATGGATACTTTATATTGTGAACATTTATATTATTTGTGAATATGAATATACGCAGTAAGGACATTCCTGTATTCCCTGATATCGTACACTATTCGTGTTCGTATACATTGATTATCTTTAATCTGCAGCCTTAACCAAGGCAGAAAAAGAAACAAAAACTTGTAGTGTTCGTTCACCCCATCGCACACTGAGGAGTTAGCCACTCTAGAATTTAATCAAATGGCTAGCTGGAGTCTGAGGTCAACTAAAGTCAGTTGAACTTAGCTGAAGTCAGTTGGAATCAGTTGAATCAGCTGAAGTCAGTTGAACTTCTTCAGGTGACGCCAGTCGGAATCAGTCGTTCGAAGTTTCGAAGTCAATTGTAAATATATGAAATCATCTCATAATAATTTGTTGATCACGCATCACGTTTTGGCTGCTTTGAGACGTGAGGCGAAAAATTATCAAATCATTTCCCTCTGCGTAGCAAATCAGCGACATGGCTAATGTTCCATCGCGGGTATTGGAAAAAAAGTACATTAACGTTTTTTAACATGGTCTCATAATTTCATTCATCGCAATGATCAAAGTGAGTAAATATGAAAGCACGTGATACACATATATTATAAATACCGTCGTATACCAACATACTTGTGTCGACGCTAATATTTAGAAATGTATGAACAGAAAAATTGTGTTCGTTGCTAATGCATAAATGTAGATCTGTTACCATTTATACCTGTATATATACAAATATACAAAACGGTTTTACGAGCATATTTTAATGTACATTATTATTCTGAATTTGAGATGAACCTATTGTTCCACTGAAACAGTGTTACGTATAATAAAATTTTACACTTGACTGATATATATATTGATGAAAGAAAAATTGACGGAGTAAATTTATAAACATAATTTTGCATATTCAATGGAGAAGTAATACAAAAATACGAAAAACGCAAGAAAGGTGTATTATATACATAAATGTGCGAGAAAGCATAATCGCGGAGGCATATTTGGGAGTACAGGCATTTACTTACAGGAAAGCAAGCGTTTGATCAGCAAGACTTAGGGCATTATACTACCAAGAGTATTATTATGCCCAACCATTAATATTTAAGTGAGAGTGAGAATCGATTGAAATGCCTCTCGTTTATGGGTTAAACTTTGTACATATTGTACGAAATTGAAAATAAATAATAATAATCATAACTATATTGAAAGTACTAGTCTGTTCTTGTACTTTTGAACACCATTCAACTAAAGAGAAAAACAGAAAAAAAATCACGATTCCATAATTGCAATGACGTGTATTCATTTATAGGCAACTCTGTCAGCAAATGATCGCACCTATACGAAAGTGTATGAATAAACTTGCGTTATTGTATGATGAATTTATTTGTGATACAACATAATATTCGAGCTTTGGAATGACTTTCAATGAATAAGAATTTAGTACGTCTCTCTTGCTGTATTTGATACTATTATTAAAAGGGTCAGAAGATTAAAAATTAGAAACGAACCACAATTCTCTATTCGTTGAAGAGTGGTTTGTCTTTATAATTCATAGCAATTATTAGATAGTGATTATTTGAAAAATATGAAATTCGAATTGTGAATTATTGATAATTTAAGTATATATACACTTTTGTTATATCACACTGATACTTACATGTTTGAATAATTATACCTATGTTAAAGCAATACTTTTTCTACCGTTCGTCTTATCACTATTATTGGTATTAAAAAATTTCACGATCCCTAGATCAGTAGAAGGCAAATTATTAGATGAACTCGTAGATCATTCATTCTTCTGAACGTCACACAAATACACATCAATTTAATTGTATAAGGATAGTACGCATACATCATTATATCCACAATACATGCTCGTTTTATTACATAATATGACAATATGTGTTGAAAACAGAAGTTGAATCTCTCAGCAAGCCATCGGATATCCCCTCATTCATTGAATGGAGTTTCCGTTTTAATGCACATACTTTTGTTTTTTGAAATTGAAATAATTTGGGAATTATAAAAGTCGATCACGAACTCAAAGTTTATATACATAGTATAATGCTTGACATAGTCGATTAAATAGAGAATCTGTATGAATGCAGGTGAATTATTTTCTAATTGGTTTTCATGAGTCTATGAAAGTTCTACACAAGCAAAGAAAGAGTAGAAAAACCGCGGCCTTTTTTTTCAATGCACCGTTAATCGCACGGATTATGAACGAAACATCTGTACTATTTTGTTTGGTTATTTTTCGTGAACGTCTGTACTTTTATTATACACCAAGAGTAGTTATGCATACAATATATGCTACTCCTAAACAACAAATGTTAACCCAGAAGCGACAGACATGATACGTATGATTGCCATATTGGCAATAAGTTTTTTCAACGGGTGAGTTGTAGTTACCAATCGTTTATGTACGTTTAGAGAATCGAACCGGACGGATAAGCGAAGGTTTCTCAATTACTTTTTCTTCTATTTTTTTGGTTCCCAACTACTTCCTCAATTGATATTGAGCACTATCGAGATCGTTGCCAATGCTGGGAACTCGTGTTTTTAGGAATGAATACCTACGTGACATGAATATATTTGTGTAGAGGATATGTAGAAATTGTCATAGATAGGGTTTGGACTCAAAAGACTGACTATGGTTTAGCATTTTCCAGTAGGTACGCATTATTACAGGCTGCACTTATGGAAAAATGTATCCAAAATCCTGCCTTGAACTGCGTACTAATGAAATTAGTACGCAGTACTAAGAATTCAACAAAACCCCAGTCTCAATTATCTCAAGACACTAAAATATTTCTGCGCTACCTCCGTCGGAAAACGGTGCGTAGAAAGTTTTTCCACACACTATACTAGTGCATGGAAAAACTTTTCACGCACTGTTATCCCCACTCCGGGCGCGCAGAAACTTGGATGTATGGCTTGGGCGCATATAGGGACGCAGTGACTCGTTCTACGCCCTTGCCATACAATAGTATATTTCGATACAAGTGCGAAAGGTTTGTTTTGAGACGAGTGGGAGGTTTGTCGCCGGAGCAAAGCGAGGGTGACAATCTCACGAGTCGAAAAACAACTTTCGCACATGTATCGAACAAAATTTTTCATCACAAACGTACGTAAAGTCCGATTACACGCACGCTTGCGTGCGTAAAATCGAACTTTACGCACGGCGTCCGGAAAATAACTATTGTATCCCCCTTTTGTCTCGTCTTTTTCAATATCTACTGTGTAATGAGAGAAGTTTACGTCTGATTTATACATGTGCATTGAAAATTCATTTTTTATAAATCATACAGTACGTTGATATTACTACATAGGTATGAGAGTGTATAAATACTTGGATCAGCCTTACAGTCCAAGAAAAAAATGAATTAATATTGTACATTGTAGACCATTTGAGTTCAGCGATCGGCAAAATGTGCAGTCTGATCTATTCGTGATCATTCTGCAAGATAGAAGAAAATACAGGGTGAAATTCATCATACTTACACTTAGCATTGCTTTATAGAATTCACGTATCTTCTTTTTAAAAATCCATCACGTTCATTGCTGATATTATTGAACACCTGCGGTGAAAATTTAACATTGTGGATAACTGACACAATATAAAATAAAAAAAGAATAAATTTCATTAAAAAGTTCATAGAACAATCATTCATTCGAAATGAATAAAATTAGTATAGGATGACAGTGTCTTGACAAAGGTAACTCAATCTCATTTCTCTTTCACAAATAATGAATTCATGTCGCATCGTGATTTTTGTTTAATCTCGAATACGATATTTCATAATAGCTTCAAGTAGCCGAAAGTTATTTGAAAAATTAGGATTTCCGAAGATTGAATTGAATTTTCAGCTTTGCACCATCACACGACGTTCATAATCTATATCACGCAGATACAGTCGAAAGTTCCTAGGATCGGATACCGTATCAATCGTGTTTACTCCATACCATTTTTCTGTTCTTCTTTTCTTATTAATTGTAAGGGATAATATAAATATTGTCGTCAGTATTGAACTGAAGAGCTAGTTCCCAGCAAAACAGGCAACCTAATCATCGACGCGTACCCCCCGCCCCTGCCCGTTGTATTTTTATGAATAAATAAGATATTTTAAGAAGTAAATCTGAAGTCTGTTTGGAGATGCCTTTCATAGGGATTATAAATGTAGATAATATATTATACATACTAAATATAAATATAGGTACTATATTATTATATTATATTAATAATTAAGAAGTGAATAGAATTATATATATGACGAAAATAATTATTACAAGTGAATAAACTGATTACTGATTAATAAATCATGGATGATGTTTTATGCTGTTTATTTATGTCTCATTGGATATGAATATGGCGCATTCCATGCCAAATATCTTTTTAAACTCCCTTGGGGATCGAATTTAGAAGAATCGCTTTTTAGTGGGTGCTTACGTATCGAAGGGAACATGTTGCCCGAATTTCAAGTTTCTAGGTCAAGGGGTTTGGGCTGGGCGTTGATGCCACTTGTTCCTTTATAGATATAGATAGATAGACAGAAGATAGATAGATATAAGATATATGGGCCATGGTCCATGGGCCATTTCACTAAATCCTGTACGCAAATCCGTCATCCAAATTTTTAATTTTTTGTTTAATGGTTCCTTTACATTATTCAGATGTTAACAAAGAGATCTCTCGAGTATGAAAATCCCGGCGACTCCAGTAAATAGGGGTTTTCGCGAGGGGCCGTCCACTCAAGAATCGATTCTCAATGAATCGCTGATTCTCTTTGATTTTTTCTGATTCGGTATTGTTTTAGACTCGAAACCTGATTCCGGAATCAGAAAAGTGAGAAATCGGATTCCGACTGAAGAAAATGTAATCGACTGATTCTGACCGTTGCGCGCACTCAACCGCGTGAATATGACTGATTCCAGTTGATTCCGGCTGATCCCGGCTGATTCCGGCTGATCCCGAAGCAGTTCTTCATGATCATGCATTGAGTTCATTGATTCATTGCTGAACTGCACTGTCGCCCGCGTCTCTTTTTTCACTTGCGACCTCGCTCGCAGCTTTAAATTAAAAATAATATCACAATTGATGAAATAATATTATCATCAAAATATTTTTATTTGCAGCTTGAAACATTTGTAAGTACTGATATTTCAAAGTTAATGTAAAAAATTATGGGTTCCAAATTTTTGGAAGTTTCATAAATGTTGCAAGTGTCGGAATTGGAAGTTTTTAACAATTTAAAGTCAATTATATGTTTTGAAGAATTTCGCTATTATGTTTTGAAATTTAATAAGTCACGAAATTTTTTAGATGTTTTAAAGCTTCGAGTTCAGAAACCTAAAAGTTCGGCAATTTCAATATTCTAATTAAAATTTGGCCTCGGATTTGGCGAACTTGAATGAATTTGAAAGTGTTCGAGCATGACACAATTCTTGAAGTAGTAATGTTTCGGAATTTTCCGAGCCGAAGACGAGATTCGGGACCGATCGGGACGAGACCTCGGACGAGACGACTGGTACAGCCGAGGGTACAGCGGTATGCTGATCCTGCTGATCCGGCTGATTCCGACTGATTCTGACTCAGCAAGACTCTGAATCTCTGAGGCTCGCTCGAACTCGCCCAGATCCACAGTGAGCCGTAGTGATTCTCTGTGATTCTCTGTGATTCTCTGTGATTCTCTGTGATTCTTTTGAATTATGTGATTTCTAAACCTTTAAAACATTTTTCTGGATCTTGATGATTTTGAACATGATTCTTTTAAACCTTCTGACTCTGGATCGATTCGAAGAATATAAAATCATTGATTCCTTGAGTGGATGGCCCCTCGGGTTTTCGTAATGATTCGATTTTGCTTCCAAATTTTCCAATCTAATTGAACGGTCTGAAAAATGCCTTTAAAAAACATTGAAAATAAGGTTTTTGATCGAAAATTTTCTGAATTTTCACAAACTGCTGATCATTTTATTTTCATCTAACTTGTAATTTTCAGCGCGAAATTTGAAAATTACGGCTTAAAACGTCAATTTCACCATGTTCCCCGTCGTTTTTTGAAAATCGTATTCTTGTTTCTAAAATAAAAGAAAAGTTTCGATGAAAACCATGTCTAAACATTCTCCGCTCGTTTACCTTAACACTGAGAGAATAATTTCGTTGGATTGACTAAATGTAGCGGTTACGGGCGGCGAAATGAATACTTAGTTGTGTTCATTTAATGGCAGTTGGTCGAACAAAATGTTTGTTTGATCCATCAGATTTTTTTTTTATTTTGTTCGATGAACATATATTCAATTGCTACAAATAAATATTCATTTCGCCACCCGTAACCGCTACATTTAGTCAATTCACTATTTCCTGTTAAAAAATGAAATCTAATTGTAACATAACTATGTGTTGCCGTGTCAAGAAAGGTCACCTTAGTGCCGCTTATAGGCACAAAAAACGCAGAAATCAATACATGCGTTACAAAAAATATGGTGTGCACCTAGGGCTAAGTGGGCTTTTTTACCTCGTGTGGTTGCAGTACTCACCTTCGACTCGTACTACAAATTCCACACTCGGTCTAAAAAAGCCCACTTTACGCCCTAGGTGCACAATATACTATATTCACTGTCTTCACTCCCACAGCGGGAGTAGAAACTTCTCGGTCGGTAAAACCGCTCTTTGGCCCCCGAAAATAGATAGCGAAATCGGCCTTACCGGTCATATATGGAATAAAACATTTAACTAGCACCTTCAGTAATTTTTCACTTCGCATTATTGAATGAATATTAATATTGAATACATCATATATTTCCATTCTTTGAAATCATTTATAATTTCAGTATCGATATTGATGATATCGATATTTCATGACCAATACATTATCTGTATCGATAGACTACCAATACGTATCGAATATCGTCAATATCGATACAATTGGAAAATATCGCCATCATTAGTGCGGTGATCTGAGTTAGAAATTGTCACACCCCCTGACACTCCCCATCTAGAACTATGAGAAAGGTGTTACCATGAACGTAGGTGTGACTTATACAACAGAGAAAAAACATAACTCCAGGGTATTTTGGCACTTGCTGTGGCTTATGCTAAATACGGACGAAGCCAGTAAAGGAAAAAGAAGAAGAACTCCAGGGTATGAGGATCAGAGTTTCACTCTCTTGCAACTTCACAGGACTCTGCAAAGGTCTGAAGATTTTATAAGACTTCTGAGATTTCATAACACTTCGCAGTAGTGTACACCAGACTTTGAAGGTCAATCTAGAAATTTCTAGAAGTAAAGTTGTAATTGTACAGTATTTTATAATTTTTAATAATAATGAAAAAACAACTAGAAGAAAATGACGTTTGAACTATTTATATTTTCTTGCTGAAGCTGAAGCACGGGGGAACGAGGTTTGAATAGAATTGTGTGAGCATATTGTTATTTTCACGTATTTTTTTATTACAGATGTTTACGTTAATGTAACAAAGTTCTACATACTTTCAAGGTACATGATCGTTATAATGGTGTTTTTCCTGTGAGATTTTCAACAGTAACTTGTAGCGCTACTACTCGTAATTTTGGAAATCCCTATTTCCTCATAAGTATTCATTTTCTTATTCCGTGCAAGTACTTAGACACTTTGTGTCTATAGACAGAGGGATAGAGAAGAGAGTTTGACGAGTACCTCTTCAGGTGCGGACGCTGATACTATTTAGGATTCTAGGTATCTGAACTATACAGGTATTCACGTTTCAATATCCACTGAGCACAAGAGGCTGCTGACGTAACAACAAAATTGATAACAAGAATTTGTATCAAGATTACGTGTTTTAGCATAGTTTTAAAAATGTACCCTGCTATCATATTTCTACATCGCTGAGAGAAAATAACACGGAGCAATACAAATGTGTATTCAGTATTGTTGAAACAGAACAGTGCGCGGAACTGTTGTGCTAAGGAATTTATTTTGTAAATTGTATTCGAGATACTTTTCTGATAAGTCAAAAGGCTATCAGATTTACGTAATAAACTTTGTAACCACTTTCAGCAGCTCGGTGCCAGTATATTTCTGAGAAAATCTAGAATAGAGTAGGGTTGTATTAGGCAACTAGTGCCAATTTATGGTACATGTAATTCCTAGGGTCTCTGATTTAGTAGGAGTACCGAAAACTATCGACAAAAGTGCTAGAATTCAGGTTTTTTTGTAGCACGGTAGCAGTTGTTGAGTTAATACTAGGTATCTAGGTGTTACATTACATAAACGCTTACTAATTTAGAGGCACATTGCTAAGGGTTTCAGTTATGAGGATTGCTCCCTACTTCAATAAACTTATGGTAATCTACCTATTAATTATTTAATAGAACGATAATTTGGCATATTAATGTACAGTAGAGAGAAACTTTTTGATTTGGCGAGAGAAGTCAACAGAAGTCGTAAAGACTGAGACGTAGAGTTAATCGAATCAAGACTGGACTAGCTTTGTTATACCATGCTGAATCTTCTAAGAGTTCCACGATTTTCATGACGCACAAATGAGTGTAACATTTTATTTGAGTACCAGTAGGATTACATTGTAGAAAGATTGTTGAACAAAAAAATGTAACGACAATTATTCTGTACCCATTGAATAAAACTTTTTACCCAACTATCGGTGATCATCGTACATTTTAACTGCATATTAATTCTCATAATAAATCAAAAGAGCAAGCTTGATAAAATGCAATCAGTTACTGATAATATCTTTGGGAAGACCCTAACAACAAGATATTGGCTGACATATATTTGAAACCTGAATTCTACACACACAAGAAGTGTAATGTCGAATAATAAATATTTACTGTTCCCAGAGCCTCTTTTTTCCTGTTGTCGGAATGTTTGAATAATATTTATTTTCTATTTGTTTATTTGCCTTTACATCACTGGACCAATGACTTCTCGTATTTATAAATCATTTAAAAACTCTCAGATGACCGAACACGACGTCCAAGATGCTCCGAGGCATGAATGCTCTACAGAATGTACACAGTAGACAGCAAAAGCATCTAGACCATAAAATGTCTTTGTTGAGTTTTACAAGAAAACTCTTTTGAGTGAATAGTATCAGGCTGATGTAATGGCAGAACCGATTATTTCTATCGTGTTTTATGGAGACAATTTTATCAATTTTCGCATCAATTTTTTTCCATGAGATATGCGGTATCACACTTCTTTCAAATCCCATTTTACTCGCTTGGTAAATAACTGGGTAGTAGTTCGTCTGTGATAGAAAAAAAAGAAGGAACATTCCGATAAACTATTATAATTTAAAAAATCTTTCAACTTGTGATAATATTCTATAAAAAATTTCTTTATCCTGTCATAATACCAGCCCGATTCATTGACAAAGGAGCAGTCATGTATCTCCGTGAGGCCTAGATCCTGACGCCGCTCCTCTGCATCGAGACAGATGGAGCGCTGAGTTAGATCACAAAAAGTAGGGTGTCGTTGTTAGGGGAGGAATCACTCTTTCAGCGTCTGGTACCGCCTGGAATAACACTGCACTTCTCTGGTCGACTGTCGTGAACTCTAGAATACTGGCTATGTTTCCGCATCGGTAACAGTAATTTGGTGCTGACCAAACTGTCACCAGTTTATCATTGAACATGTACCTATACCCTGTAATAATAATTGTAATTTCTTATTTCAAGTAAGTAGTATTATTGTTATGTGTAAGATGTCAACGGTTAATGAAAAATGCTTAATTCTATTATGAAAATATCTCTTACCCTCGTGGACTAATTGATGCGCTCTACAGATGAGTTTTAGATCATTTATTCCCATAAACTCGTGTGTAACTTTGCTACCGAATAGCCAACCAGCCCCTCGCGGGCTTACTGTCCAAGTTTCAACGTCTTCAGGGTCTGACCAGACTAGGTCACAGAAAGCACCTGGAATTGAAGAGGCGAATGTGAGGAAATGCAAGAACTGGGGAAACACCCATTTTCAATATTAGAAGAATAACAAGGTGATCATTATTTTGAGGTACAGAAAAAGAAAATAAAGTTGACTGAAATTATGGACAGATTGAAAAGCCTATAATTATAGTTGTTCGTACCTTTGTGTGGAATTTCTTGATTTCTTTCAATTGTCCTAATTTGGTCTAGGGTTCGAATAGCTGGCGATAAACCACCGTGAACACAAAGCACTTGCTCGTCAATTAACTAGAAAATATATTATCGACAGAGATATTCAAATGTGAGTATTTTTCCTGTATAATATGTTGAATGTGAGTATTTATAGAATCACTTATGGTGACAAATATGTACATAGAATACTCACAGCGGCTACTGTGAGAAGATCGAATACTCTGCAACAATATTTCCATGCGTTTGCATTTCCGTACTTGTTGTAACATTCATCTGCAATCAAACGTGAAACTTTGGTCCGGCATTTCTTGAATAGCGAAATGATAATGCTTTTTGGCAGTTCATAGAGCCCTCGGGTGTAGTAACGCTGTAGTATATACTTTTAGAAATAATAAGTATAAGTATATAATAAGTATACAGTATACAGTAGTACATTAAAATAGATATTATCCAACTATTTCATTTTCTTTAACAGAATAACCAGAAAAACCGCACTCAGTGCGCATTTCTTCAACAAGTAAAATCTGAAACATATAGAATTGAGACGATGGCATATGTGTGTAGAATAATATTCAAAGCCGTATAGAAAGGCATAAAACACGAGCCAAGAAGAGCAATTTTCATCACTTCTTTGCGGTCTACTGGATATTCTTTTTCTCAATTCTCTGTTCCTCTTTTGGTTATGCTAATACTAAGGGTTCATTGTACAATTGCCATAAAAAAAATTATTTATTCCTTTGTAGATATCCTAGCTTTGATCCTTCAAGGCGAGAGAACTGAAGAAACTCGCATGTGCGTAAGTTTCTTACTCTGACAAAGTAACGCAAGTTATATTAAGCTGTGAACGTGTCATATAAATGAAAATAAAGATTTTCTACGCTTAAACAATGACGATATATCGATAAGATAATTCTACAAGTGCAAGTACTCGCCATAAAAGCCGTAGACTTGTGTTATTTGCCTGGACTCGTGGTTTCCTCGCAAAAGCGTTATTCTGTCCGACCACTTGGCTTTAAGGGTCAGAAGGCGGGTGAATGTTTCTAAGCTGTAATATCCTCGGTCGACGAAATCTCCCATAAATATGTAATTTGTGTCAGGTACTGGTCCTCCATTACGGAAAAGTTCCTCCAGGTCGTAGAACTGGAGGTGAGAAAATACTGGGTGCAGGCTCCGCAGGCATCAACAAGTTAACAGTTTCACACTTTTAGGTTATACTGGAAAGGATCGACTCACCTGTCCGTGAATGTCACCGCATACTGTCACCGGAGTTGATACAGGCTGGATGTTGGATTCCTCGAGCAGCAGGTCGCACACCATGTCACAAAGTTTCTATCAAAAACATAGAGAACAGCGTATACTGAGTTCCGAGTCAGAATACGTAACATAACCTAAAATTACAGCGACCAGAGTCGAACCGTATTATCCTATCTTTTCAATAACGGGGATGATTTTTGTTTGAAACGATCGGAGTGGACTTCTCTTGCTAAAAATTCTCTGCTCTTGTTACCTTGAGGTCATTTTCCGGCAAGTATTTGCAGTCCTTAGCAATATCTATCCATTTATCGATGTCTGACATTTTGGATTCGTGACTCAGGGCCGACAATGTCCAACGCTATTCTCTGTAACCAAACGACAGTGGCGTATCTGTTAGCCACACGGTCTTGTATACAGGTCTGGGAACTCGAGCGTTTTTCAATGGTGGAGGCTGTCTCACTTAGCGAGGCAAAAATGCTCTATTTCACGAGTTGACCGCTAGGTTCGCTGCAACCCGAGAGTAAGCTCCGAGAGAGACAGAAGTAGGTGTTCGTTCTCTGTCTTACACACGTAGTACATACAGTGGACGATCTGTCACGCAGTGTTGCCAACCCTAAAGAAATTTCTTTAGATCTAAAGAAATGGGGGTCCACTCAAAGAAAAAAGAAAAGTTGTTTTCATTTTAAGAAATATCACCGCTTGAGTCGGAATCTAAAGAAAATCTGAAGATTTTTTACCAAATCTTAAGAATACCAGCGAAATATCTAAAACTGGTTTGTCAAATTAAAACGACGGATTGAAAATTAACCAATTCTGAGATTCCTGAAGAAATATGCACCAATCAGATAATTCGATAAATTGGTGTAGTGTTTCGTGTGGTGTCCCCTAGCAATTACCCAGGTAGCATTTCGTGAGTCGTCAGATCATGCAAGCTCCTGACCAGCAGCGCCTTGCGGCGGAATTGTGCGTGTCTGTTCCATGAGGCTGTAACAAAAGCAATCGGACAGCTGAGCTACACGAATCTGTCGAACAGCGTATGCTATGCAGCCCACTTGCAGCAGTCACGTGTCGTCTGCAGCGATGTCGACAGCAGCAATTGTTTTTGTTGCTATAGCAACTAAAGTTATTCACGTTCGTTTGTTAATGCAACTTCGGCGGGAAAGAAAGCGTCCATTACAGCCTGTAGCGTCCGTGTGTTTCAAAGATCTGGAAAGAAGACAACCTGGATAAATTCTTCGTTTTATAAGTAAGAACTGTCAAAATCTGATTGTAAAATTAATCTCTTTGATAATTTCTCTCTCTCCAGAAATAATTTCATAACATATTACGGATAATTAGGAGTTATACTTTTTCACTTTTGATCACCGAAAATTGAGTTTTTATTTTACTCCAAACTATCTGGAATTTCAGTAGTCTCTCATTTACGTTTATTTTATATTTTCTACACTCTAATTATGTGATTCTGTGCAATAATTCACGTAGTCTGTTTGTAATAATGTACCTAGACGCTTAAAGGCAGCTGCGTACCCATATGACAGGCCACCAGGGTTTCCCCTCGATTCTTTGGAGGCGTTCGAGCAGTTTGAAGGTGATACTGACAGACAACAAGCTCTCGTGAGTATTATACTTTTACCTTCATCAAATTGCCAGATTGCATGTCTCTTTGGCCATGGTAGCTAAAATATCAGTAAAACCAAGTGCAAATTGAAAAACGACCTACCCAAATTCCAGAAAAAGTATCTCGTCCAAGTTGGCGGTACCACAGCTCGAGATGCTCTCATTCAATTTGTGAAGGAATCGATGACCGATAGCCTCACTAAGAAATTTTCTTAGCCTCACTAAGAAATTTTCTTGGACTGGAATGTCCGTTACAGATAAAGAGGATCTGAAAGCGCTGTATGATACATGCATGGGAAAGGTGTTTTTTGGTGTGTATGACTAAGGCGGTTAATGTTATTCAAAAGTTAGAATACAACTTGCATTAACAGTACCGTTTTAACACTGGTTTGTGCAGATGCTTTACGTGCGTGTCAAAATATAACGAAGCCACATGATCGGACCGAATTTGCAAGGTTAATGCAAGACGCAATTCGGACCGCGAAACAAAGGCTGCGAGATGCGAAGCGTCGTGCAGACAAAATCCCTGCTGGACGGAGTCGCAGAGGTCGATATGAGGCTGAAATGGCTGAGCGCTACGAAGTTCAACACTCTGATTGTGAGGATGACCCATGAGCTATGCAGAGACAAATCAGCGGGAAAACGTCCAGAATCCAAGTCTTATTGCTTTTTTTAAATCTCAAAACTATTTCTTCATGAACCATTCAATTACAAAACATGATTTATTTTTTGTTCTTTTTTTTATAATTGGTCATATTGAATTACCTTAGTTTTTATTTATATGCTCAAGTACTGTATTTATAATTAATTGATACCGTAAGCTACTGTGATATCCGCAGGTGTGTTATCTGAAAGTTTTCAGTTTTCATCTATTGACTTTTTATGACACCGCTGTCATTATAAATGATTTAACTTTATTAATAGTATTGAATGAGATATAATGCTTCCCAATAATTTTTAGCTTCTACGTATATACAATTAGTCAATGATATAGCTGTAAGTGAATTTCTTTCGCATTATTTTATGGTTATTCGATATGAGAACTAGCACTAGTTTTGAGAACTATAATGCTTCCCAATAATTTTTAGCTTTTACGTATATACAATTAGTCAATGATATAGCTGTAAGTGAATTTCTTTCGCATTATTTTATGGTTATTTGATATGAGAACTAGCACTATAAGTTTTGAGAACCAAAGTTAAAAATATAATAATATGTCATGTAATCCTGTTATTAATTACCGTGTTGGCCAAAGTATAAATTGAGGGTTCTTGTAACCGTTTCACCCTCAAAAATCGTACTCAACTTATATTCGAGCTTGACTTATAGCATATCAAAAAATGACATTATAGCATATCAAAAAATGTCCTGAATCAGAGCTGAAAAATTAAGGGTCAATTTATATTCAGGCCAACACTGTACATCAAATAAAGGAGTATTTTTAAATATAGATATATTTTTAATCGTACCATTACATTATACGTACAATGATGATAATTCATAATTCAACATGTATAATACACACCTCATACTTTGTGAAATACATAATATATTTTCATTGAAGAAAAGAGATAATTTTTTTGCGGACAAAAACCACTGCGTGTCCAATTCAGCAAAGCATTCACGATTCGTGTGTGATCTACTGCGTGTCGATTTCGGCAGAGCATTCACGATTCGTGCATGATCTGCAGCACGCCTCTGTCGGTAAGCATCATGCGCACGTTAACCTATGAGGCTGCGGAAATAGACAGATAGCAGGCTGCCGGCAGAGTCCTGCATGTACGCATGTGGTGGCCATGAAGTGAACTTGCAGCAGAATGCTACCTGGGTAGTAGCAGTAGTAGCTACTAGTAGTGGTACATTCCTATATTTATTGAGTTTGAATATCGACCAATATGACTCCTGAAAGTAAGAAATCTGAAGAATTATTTTGGCGCCATAAGAAATCTAAATAATTATTGTGGCTCCATCTACTAAGAAATCTGAAGAATTTTTGTAGCGCTATCTGAAGAAATGTTGGTCTCGTAGGTTGGCAACACTGCTGTCACGCTGTTTGGTGACATAACCTAACATCGTTGGTTTTCGGCCGTGCTCTTTTGCGTTAATATGGCAATGTAAGTGAGCTACTATGCCAAACTATTGCGTCATTAATGCGTGTTTATGGACAGACGATGGAAAAGATAAGGCAAAGCGTTCCATCTTCAAAGTCCAAATTATTTTTTTACATCCAACTACTCTCCACTTAAAAAGACAGAAGTTATGTACCACTTTGGAATTATATGAATACCATATATGTAATTTATGATCCTAATCTCAAAATTATGATCGTTGATATATTCGTATTAACGCAAAAGAGCACGGCCGAAAACCAACGATATCAGGTTATGTCACCAAACAGCGTGACAGATCGTCCACTGTACATACAGTGAGTAAACGTGGACGCGGGCCACTCGGTTTGGCAGATATGGCGGCGGCGTGAACGTAGACAGCCAGTGGTGCTCGGGGTTCGGACCCGCACAGAGAGGGATTTCAACCATGCCTCGTTCAAGCTAACTTGGTTTTATCGTTAGTTGAACGCGCGGAAACAGCGCGATTCAAATTTTTTGGTTAGATTGAGGTTAGGAGCAGTGTTGGGCAGCTGCAAATTACGTAGTGCAATTTATTACATCCAACCTCGCATCCAACAATAATAAATCACAATTGTAATTTACAACAATAATAAATTACAATTGTAATTTACAACAATAACAAATTGCAATTGTAATTACAACAATAATAAATTACAATTGTCATTTATAACAATAATGAAAGAAAATTGTAATTCACAACAATAATGAATCACAATTGTTATTACAACAATAATAAATTACATTTATAACAATAATGAATTACAATTGTACGCTCAACACTGGAGGAAAAATGTTCTGATGTTTATGAACCATCAAAAATGATCAGAGAGACTGAATTCTTTCGCCTTGGTTCTACCGAGACTAGATCCATCGCCTTGAGTTTCCGGAGAGTGAATTCTCTGACGACGCCTTGGGTCTACGGAGACTAGATTCTTCGCCTCAGGTCTACGGGGACTATATTCTTCGTCTCAAGCCGACGGAGGGTGACTACTTCTTTGACGGAGACAAGATTCTTCGCCTTGAGTCTCCGGAGAGTGAATTCTCTGTCGACGCCTTGGGTCCACGGAGACTAAGTTCTTCGCCTCAAGCCTACGGAGACCAGATTCTTCGCCTTGAGTCTACGGAGAGTGAATTCTCTGTCGACGCCTTGGGTCCACGGAGACTAAGTTCTTCGCCTCAAGCCTACGGAGACTAGATTCTTCGCCTTGAGTCTGCGGAGAGTGAATTCTCCGTCGTCGCCTTGGGCCTACGGAGACAAGATCCTCCGCCTTGAGTCTACGAAGGAAGAATTCTTCGTCGACGCCTTGGGTCTACGGAGACAAGATTCTCCGCCTCAAGCTGACGGAGAATTCACTCTCCGGAGACTCAAGGCGAAGGATCTTGTCTCCGTCAAAGAAGAAGAAGTCACCCTCCGTCGGCTTGAGACAAAGAATCTAGTTCCCGTAGACCTGAGGCGAAGAATCTAGTCTCCGTAGACCCAAGGCGTCGCGTCGTCAGAGAATTCACTCTCCGGAGACTCAAGGCGATGAATCTAGTCTCGGTAGAACCAAGGCGAAAGAATTCAGTCTCTCTGATCATTTTTGATGGTTCATGAAAATCAGAACATTTTCCCTCCAGAGTTGAGCGTACAATTGTAATTCATTATTGTTATAAATGTAATTTATTATTGTTGTAATAACAATTGTGATTTATTATTGTGAATTACGATTTTTTTTCATTATTGTTATAAATGACAATTGTAATTTATTATAGTTGTAATAACAATTGTAATTTGTTATTGTTGTAAATTACAATTGTGATTCATTATTGTTGTAAATTACAATTGCGATTTATTATTGTTGGATGTAATAAATTGCACTACGTAATTTGCAGCTGCCCAACACTGCTCCTAACCTCAATCTAACCAAAAAATTTGAATCGCGCTGTTTCCGCGCGTTCAACTAACGATAAAACCAAGTTAGCTTGAACGAGGCATGGTTGGAATCCCTCTCTGTGCGGGTCCGAACCCCGAGCACCACTGGCTGTCTACGTTCACGCCGCCGCCATATCTGCCAAACCGAGTGGCCCGCGTCCACGTTTACTCACAGTATAGGTATGTACTACGTGTGTAAGACAGAGAACGAACACCTACTTCTGTCTCTCTCGGAGTTTACTCTCGGGTTGCAGCGAACCTAGCGGTCAACTCGTGAAATAGAGCATTTTTGCCTCGCTAAGTGAGACAGCCTGGATGAGAGAGTTCCCAGACCTGTATACAAGACCGTGGTTAGCCATGACGCTGAACTAGATGAATAATAATAATAATATTCCCCGTCCCGCCCTAACCTCAAATAATCATATTCAAAGTAATGTAGTTAGCGAAAAAAAGGTAATGTGACAAATTCGAGCCTAATGGGAAAGTATTTTCTGTACTTGTAAGTTTTACAAACGTACGAAAAAGTACTTTCCACGAAAAGTTGAACGTGAAATCATTGATATTAGAGTTTTTTAGTGTGAGTGTCGATCCTACCGCCATCTATTAGCCATGACGCGACAAACTTCGACTCAGGGTACTCCGTTTGCGCTTGGCGACCCTGTTGTGACTTGTGTAGTTGTCTTCTTCTTCTTCTTCTTCTTCCTCTTTGTTGGATTTAGACCCCTTCGGGGATCTACCGTGACATTTCGTGGAAGGCGTACGCTTCGGGGGTGCCACCTGAAACTCGCTCGGCAAAAGTCCCTAGCCCTAAGTTGGCATCCCTAGCGTTCGGTGTTCGACGTGGTTCGACCATACCCTGTTCAAGCTAAGTTGATTCGGTTCGAACTCGAGAATAGCGCGCGTAAAATTTAAAGGTTAAACGCATTTTGTCAAACGGAGCGGAACGGAAAAACAAGAACAACGAATTCTGCTCGTGCAGGAATTATTGTTTGCATTCAACGTAGGTAATAGAATTTACACGATTACATCTGTTAATATAGTTCAAAAGCGTCAAACGCGCCTACTACCGCCATGTATAACCCATGAATCTTACAGCCACTCCGACGAAAGCGCTGTCTGCCGGCCAGACGGAGAGTTATGCCGTTCGGCCCCGGATTGGAGTCAAGCGCGGTAGCGCCGCTGACCCTCCATATTATTACTCCGTGGTGTCTGTAACGTCCCAGCCGTTGTTCACAAAAGACCCCAGGAATTACTCCCTAGAGTTTTAATGTTACTAGTGGCTAGTCCTACAGATCAGTAGTTCAGGGTGCTCAAGTATACCGATAAAGTCAGGAAGTAAGAGGGAAGGAGACGACACTCCGAAGAACCAAAGTGGGCCAGATTTCAGCGCAGAGTTCGTTAGTACAACGTTTTGCCGCTCTGAGCGCAGTTGATGTTCGGTAGTTCAGTTATTATGATTATTGAGTATGACAGCTGATGGCTAACGAAATGGCCGACTGGGGCCTTATTCTGATTTTGTATCACGCGTGATAAAGCAGACTTTCCGTCTAAAGCCTCTCTCTCATTGGTCCAAACGACGTTTATCACCGTTGTCACAGGTGAAAAGAAAGTCAGAATAAGGGCCCTGCGCAGCGTCTGCTATATGTGAAAGTTGTTGTCCGCTGTCACATATGTATCACGATTTACGTCCCGGTATGAAACACGACATGACAACGCCTTTTTTTACCATGTGGATTTGATTTTTTGATTCAGAAACTCTAGGGAACCGATCTTAGATTTGAGGTTACCGGGTTACTAGTTGACAGTTGTTTGTTTACGTCGTGTACGTCTTACGTATTTCGAACGACCGGAGAACACGTACGCGGCGATTGGCGGGAATCGGTACTACGAACCCTACCCGAAAACTGGTCCCACTTTTTGCTGGCACGCAGGCTTGAGTGTCGTCTCCTTCCCTCTTACTTCCTGGATAAAGTATTGAAATACACTGAATGGGGTTGATTTCTACGTTATCGTCCGTGGATGTTACAGTCTGCGTAAAAGGGAAGTCCGTTGGATTATCGTTCGTAGGACAGGAAGGATTATTACAGGATTAATTAATATGTGTGTTACCTTGTTCTCGTATGGATGGTCCGCGTTGACGGGGCTGATACAGCGGTTGCGGCTGCTAGGCTCCGGATCTCAGCAAGGGTTTTTAGAGGGTTTTCTCGAATTAAAGTTACTCGAAGTTGGTTTGAGATTTAAATTGTATTTATTAAATAATAACTTGAACGGGTTACAATAATGAAAACTCGACTCAACGACGTATATGTATTTACGCTGAATTTGAGAGTATAACAATACGAGATTTAACTGAGAATAAACTGATGGTAAAGTGAGAATAAAAATGAGAGTATGAGAGATTGAGAGATATTGAGATGCTATTCCTACTTTTACAGGGTTTATATAGGCCCTTTTTAGGTGCTACGAGTGGGAGTAGACGAACGTGATTGGTTGTCATTGACGCGATAATGTCAGCGATGAAAGAAGGGCCTGTCCGAATCTGCGCGGCCTCGTCTTTATTATCGTTTGGCCTACCCTATTCTCGATAGCTATGATAGCGCGGTTGTAAGCCTGCGTTTTTTGGGTCGTCTTAATGTGTAACTCCATATACGTCGTGTTCCTATGTCTTATATACTAGTCGTATCTTAGATGCATATATTCTGATGATTATTCAATTGTTCAGTATCATTTTAATATAGAATTTTATGTAATTGAATGAATACATATATGTACCCATATACGTATATATGTGCAGATTTTGAACAGTTGATCAATACTTCATTATATACCAGGTCATTTTATCGATGTGCCCCATGGTAACGCCTGATATAGGCAACCGAAATGACATTGATTGTTGGTGACCAATCACGCATTCCGCTTTTTATTTAGCAACAATCAATGTCATTTCGGTTGCCTATACCAGGCGTTACCATGGGGCACATCGATAAAATGACCTATAGTAATATGTATCTTATGTGATTACCCATGTATATATTCCATTACCATTATCATAAAGTATTAATATTATAAAATAAGATTGATCATTATAATCGTGTCCGTGTATCAGCAGAGGTAGGCGGGTTGGTCTCGTATATAGAGCCGGTTTAATCTAAGTTCCTTGTATAGGGGAATCTAGTTAGTCGTTAGAAGACTGGACAAGTTACTAGATTTCAAGTTTCTCATCATGGATTCTCGTAGTTCATGGTGAAATAGTGACTTCAAGTGATTCTTCATGAGGCTGCATTCACATGGGCCTGAATTCACCGGATCGGAACGGAATCGCAATCTAGGGAGTTTTCGAAGAGCCAATCAGAGACGTTCCGGTCATTCTTCGTTCCGATGAGAATCTGAGGCTGCCGTCCCATGGCCCGGAATTTGTTCCGACTCCACGAACCCGGAATCTAGTAACTTTTCAAGCGCCAATCAGAGGCGTTCTGGACATTCCGTTCCGTGTGCACTACCAGTAGTCGCGAACTGTCAAACAAATCTCTGTATTTGTGTGTACGATTTGTGTGTACGTGTAATAAAAGACATAATTGAATTCGTTAGGACCCGTCAGTATAATACGAAATTCATTTATTTATTTATTCGTTTGATAACATTCGTCACGTTTGACCTAATATCAACCTATTTTTAACTTCCCGTTTCTCTGTTTTCAGAGAAAAAAGGAAGTTATTGTGATCAACCCGAAAATGAAAAGTCGAGTTTTTACTAAATCTCCACATTTCGAGGTCCAAAGAATCACCTCCGACTATTTTCAGTTTGACGTCTGGGTGTGTGTGTGTATGTGTGTGTATGTGTGTGTGTGTGTATGTGACCACATTTTTGTCCGCGCGATATCTCGAGAACGAGTTCGCGGATTTCAGTGAAATTTGGTACCATATGGTTTTTTTGATCGCTGATCACGAATCTGAAGTCAGTTTTGCAAAATTTTCATTTGGCGTATTCGATGTGCTGCAAAAAAACTAAAAACATTTGGATTTGGATGAAACTTGGTACTCGTAGGTTTTTTGGGTCACTGATCACGAATCTGAAGTCAGATTAGCGAAATTCAAAATGGCGAGTCCGATTCGCTGGGAAAAATACTAAAAACATTCGAAATCTTACGGAAATTTGTGCTCGAAGTTTTTTGGAACCGCTGATCAACAATCTGAGGTCAGATTTACAAATTTCAAAATAGCTGAGAAGAAAATAAATAACGGGAAGTTCGAAGGCTGGCTCATAGTCAGCCCAAACCCGCTTGTTAACCTATATAATTCGAGAATATTCATAACCTGTCCCGAATCGAAAATCGAATTAAGTATTTATGTATGCAATTCATACAGGGAAAATATCCCTGAGCAATAAAGATGTATTTCTAATTTATTCTTCAGCATCCATTTATTCTTAATAATATTACAATTCATTTACCAAAACAGAGGTTTAGCGCGCACGTGCATCTAAACAATACATGTGCTTGTGTGGGTGACACGAATCCGTGCCTGCCAGCATCGGGTGTCCCAAAGAGGATAGGGTAGAGCGGAAGGTCCCATAAGCGCCCGTGTAAAATTTCGTAGCCGGTGTCGCAGCGCCTCTAGTGAGTCCGGGCCCGAGTTAGTGACCCCCCACTCCCCGATTTAGCGGTAGCGGTAGCTTTGGATTCGAATATTGGAATCTTAGGTATTTACGCGGTTAAAAAATACACAAACACAGATGTAAAGTCATAGTAAAACGTGTATTAATAATAAAAAATATGTAAATTACATGAAAAAATTGAAAATTAGTAGTATGAGGAAACAATAATACCTCCGCTATTGACGCTATTCACACTATTCACAGTATTTACAATATGTACAGTAATTAACTTTTTTTTTATTCATCTCAATTTGGCCCCAAACTTTTTTTGTTCCAAATTTTCTAATTTTATCATCTGTCTGCTGAGCCTGAGCAGCACTCTGTAATTTGTCCAATCAAAGTTACGATCTCATCTGCAATAATTATGATACGGCGTGAATTTGACCCGCAGGCGATTCATTTTCTATCAGTCAGATAACAAATTTTCGTACTTCCTCCTGGCTTAATAGTGCAGGGACTGCTGTTTCGAGCCAATGTCTGAACATCGTGGATGGCGTTTGAATATGCACTTTGGATCGAAGTAATCTATTATGCAAATGCGGAACTCTGCATCACCTTTTTCAACACCAGCAAAAGATACCGATTCTGCACATCTGTAATACACGGAAAATAGATTACTACGACAGTACATACATACTGCTGCATTGCCAAACAAATCTTAATCGAGTGGACTGGAGTAGGTTATGTTACTCGTCGTTGAATACTTACAATTAGGGATCTCGTGGAATATGGAAAAATGTTTGACGTGAGTGAATACGTAGGCTTTTCTTGCAGCCTTCTAACCCACATTCGTGTACCATTTTTGACTCGTAAGCACGTTTTTACACTAAAAACACCTGCCCATGCTGGCTTTGCGGCATAACTCGCGTTAGTATGAGTCACATGGATATGCGGAGTGCGGACACGTCACCAATACAACTACGCGTCTTGTGGGCCCGGACTCACTAGATGGCGCTCGCGGCGGTGGCTACGCGGACCTTCCACTCTACCCTATCCTCTTTGGGGTGTCCCATGACACGGAATTCTCAAGCCCGGAAGTGCCGACACCGAATCACAGTAGCGTATTTCGAATTCAGCGCTAAAAGGAACGATCGCAATTCGCCGGCGATCGTTCCGTGCGTGTCAATTCCGTACCATGGGACAGTAGGAGAAATGTATCCCGTAAATCAGTGGGGCCGGAACGCCTCTGATTGGTGCTTGAAAAGTCACTGGATTCCGGGTTCGTGGAGACGGAACAAATTCCGGGCCATGGGACGGCAGCCTGAGTCTGGATGGCGGGCATGATGATCAGCGTTGCCAGACTGAAATTTGCCACCGTACTAGATGGAGCCACAAAACGTACTAGAATCGAAAATTTCGTACTAGATTTTTAATTTTGATAACGTAGATAGAATATTATCAATTACTAATCATATTATTACTCTATACTAATCAATAATATAGTTTATGTTTTCTAAAACATGAATTATACTTTATGTTTTCAAAAACATGAATCAAATACATGATACAGAGGTACGAAAAACACACAATTAAGAAAACGTACTAGATAGGAGGAAGGCGTACTATAGTAGCGTACTAGATTCCCCTGAGTCGTACTAGATCTAGTACAATTGTACTAGACTGGCAACGCTGATGATGGTCGGCTCGACTCGTGGGCCGAGTGCCTTGCGGCTGGTGGTTTTTAGGCGCCCTCTGTTGTGTGGCACTTGAAGTTCCGAGGAGTGAGTGAGCTTGCTTGCTTGCTCAGATGTTATTGAAGGGATGGCTTGCTTGGGGAACTGGGATTCTGACGGCACTGGACGACACGTTCTCTTTGGACTGGACAGCACATATGAACAGACGAATACTTATTATTGGCCTACTGTCTACCTTAGTTCTATATCTATATTCCTTAACTAACTATATATATATTTTCACCCGACTACGATAAAATGACCGTATTTCGCCCCTGAAACGCGGGTCGAAAGTCGTCAATTTTGGTCCAGAGGGAAGAATAGTCGATTGCCGGGCAAAAAAGTAGATTGCCGGGCAAAAAGGTAAATTGCCGGGCAAAAAAGTAAATTGCCGGGCAAAAAAGTGAATTGCCGGGCAAAAAAGTCCACTTTTTTGCCCGGCAATTTACTTTTCTGCCCGGTTAATCACTTCTCTTCCTTCTGGTCAAAAATTGACTACCTACTTTCCACTCGTGTTAGAGCGACGGAATAAGGTCATTTTATCGAAGTCGGGTGAAAAATAGCATATGCCACACGGGAGGAGCGCAATTTTCTCCCTTGTAGCATAATATACTATTATATCCTAATTTTTTTTCCCCTTTTCCTTCATTTTTTTTTTTTTTTAATATGTTTTTTTTTTCTGGGTTTGCTTTCACGGTACTTTATATGTTTATGTTGTTTGTTTGAATAAAATTGACGATTGGAAAAATTAGTTTCAGATTTTTCTTAATGAATAATCGGTTTAAATTTATTCCCCTTGGGATATTATTTCTCCTGAGATGTTCTATAGCCCTTGTTGAACTAACTGAGATATGATGACGTCATGACATCGGGGTCCGTAAAATACGCGCTTAGAGCGTCCAAAATTTGCTTCAAAACGACGTGGTGGGGAGTCGATCGTTCGGGCCTGACTCACGAGGTGCGCTCGGATAAGTTTTCAATGTCCCCGAATTTCTGCGCACGGACGACAGACTTCGATACTACTTAGTGGACACCAGAGAGAGCGGATCGTAAAAAAATTCGGTAAACTGATTTTCCTCGATCGGTAAGAGCGAGTGCTTTTCACATGTCGGAGCGATCGTTTTGACCCACGGTTCTGCCCTCTTCGCTCAATTGAATCAACGCCCATGGGGCCAATGTTTGACGTTTACGATATTTTGTAATTGTTACTGTAAATAAGTGCCGGAATTATTAATTCTGGGCAAAATTAAGGCGTTGCGACAAGTTGTCGAGAGTGTCTACCTATCGGTATAGATTTTCGTGTTTCTTGACTAGTATAAAATTGGGTCACCACTCGGTGGCACTGCGCAAGCTTCGATTATCGATTATAACATTAACGTCCAGCATCTAGATGCTGGATCTCATTTACGTGGTCGCGGCGGCATAGGTGCGGAGGGTTTTGGTAGTCTCGTTCATACATAAACCGAATTTGTATAATAACCAGGTGTTATAAATCACTCGCCTATTCGGGCGCGGGTTTTAAGAAAATGCGGTGAAAACTATTTCTGGGGCTCGGTCGAATCAGCTGGAGGAATTCCGTGGACCCAGCCATTTTGGTATCGCGATTCTCTTCAGTGTGGATTATTCTACCCTGTCGGACGGACGGTGGTGGCAGTAACAGCTCAGTGATCGACGTTTTCGCCTTCCTTATCCGACAGTGAACAAGGACTCGAGAAAAATGGCAGGAAACACGGGAATGGAACAGTTGATCCCAATTGTCAATAAACTGCAAGATGCGTTCACTCAGCTCGGCGTACACATGCAGTTGGATTTGCCACAGATCGCTGTTGTGGGCGGACAAAGTGCTGGCAAGAGTTCGGTGCTCGAAAATTTTGTGGGCAGGTGAGTCCATTCGCCCTTAGACAATTCCCTGTCGCACTGACCGATGATTGATGGTCGTTTTTCGCGCCTCTTTTATTACTCGCGTAACTTGCAAGGCGTGGCGGTTTCTTTTTTCGTTCTAAATGTGTCATAAAATATACGACGATACGTCGTGGCCCCCCTCGTCGATATGCTACTTCACGGCAGACACCGACACTGCAATATATACGATACGTCAACCCGTTTGACACATGAATTTCAAATGCAGGGACGGGTCAGTAGGGTCAATCGCGGAATGATGGGTCGCCCACTCGAGTGACACCCTGTGTCAGGTTCCCGGAAAGAATACAACGTCGAATTACCCGCTTGTTTCATTTTATCTAGGTATTCATCAAATTTGATTCAGAAGCAAAGTTGACGGTTCTTCAGCTGTACGATATCCCATATGAATTTCCACGAATATAAGAAGAAGGAAAAGAATTTTTATCCTCCCACTAAGAAAATTTTATCTTTTTTTCTTCAAATATACTGAGCCTTTCTGAGGAAGCGAAACGAACCCTTCCCCCTCCACAGGCCTGCGTTGGGCATACCTGGGCGAGGGAGAGAGAGGGTCTGTTTCGCTTCCTCAGAAAGGCTCGGTATATAAAAACCAAATACTGACATGAGTGACTCAGATGAGTAACAATTGATACGAGTCAAGATAAGGATTCAGTGTTGCCTTATAACGTACAATATTCCGGTCGACTATGTCATTGATTGACATAGGTGTTAGAAAGTAGTTCCTCAAGTTGAGGGTAGAAAAAATTTGTCATTCCGGTTCAGCCATGACAGACATCCGTGTAATTTTTTTTCCTAAGCAATTTTATCTTCTGAGGGACAACTGGTTCATCAAATTTCTTTACAGCGTCAATATTGTACTATAATCAATCTTGATTGAGCTTCTTCTATCAAAAGACGAAAGAAAAAATTCTAGGCTTGCTCCACTTCCGCTCCTCCTACGTGGGATGATGATACAGTAATTCGTATCTGGTTGATAGATTTTTCACTCATACAAAGCATAAGTTTTCACTGAGATTATTAGAATGATTCATAGTACTTGAGTAAACAACGTGACTCTCTTGACTTTGCTAACAATGTTCTACTCAATTTGAGAATGAATTTTAATCACGCAGTCACGAAAATGGTTCGCTCAGATCTTTTTAGCCTGAAAGTTAATCATAGTAGTAGATTATTTTATTGTAAATTACGGATATGTTTTTTAATTTGAAAACAAACTTTTGCACCAGCTCTTGCAATGTGTCTTTCTACCCAGCAAAATTAAATAGATGTCACAGGGGATAGAAAGTCTTGAAATCTAATCTCAAAACGATACAAATTTTTGATGAATCTGTATGAAGCAAATGATGGTATCTAGTTAGTTTAATCAATATTTTTTTATCTATATACATATATTCGATCCGACTTTATTTCAAAATTTGAACTCGAATGAATAGGTAGATGACATAATGTTTCATTGAAAGTAATTGTCCTAATAAAAAATTATGGAGCCGCAGACTGGAACAAAGTACAGAAGATACCAAAATTAATCCTAGAACAGCACATTGCTGTAACCGATCACTGACGAGACACTGGGTGTTTGCTAGCCAGCTAATTCCAAGAAGCGATGGTTTCGGCTGCAACCAAGATTTTGACATGAATCAAATGCAGAATTTTTTGTTGAACGATTGAGAATGCGGGGAAGTACGATCGAGTCGAATTTCGCAACAACAATTAGTAGTAGTGGAGAGGTGCTGTTAGAGCTGGACAAATATGAGGACGACGCGACGGCAAAAAAGGTCGGGTGCGCTATACCCAGTTTGCCATTCTAGAGTTAAATTTGTTATGGCAAACTTGAAAGTCTAGAGAATTTTTTCCGATTGTTAAATTGCAGAAAGAATTAACTCCAATTAATTTTAGTTAGCTGCGCTTATATTCTAACGGTGTACATTCAACTTTTGCTCATCTGTAACTTGGTACTCGGAAAATTATGATGATATTTGACATCGAGGATAATATATTAGTTTGTTTGAAAAATGAAGATACCTTCATTAATTCTAGATCCGCAGATTAAGAGATAGAATGAACGTTAGTTTACTTCATGAATCAAATTTTCATCATTCGGTATATAAGTCACTTTCGAAGAAATTTGAATAAATTGGATCTATTTCTGATGTGGTGAGATGAAAAGTTTGCCATTAGAAGGCTCGTTAGTTTCCAACTACTCCCCAAAAGTACCTCTGATGCATTGATCTTTGCTATCGTACGTTGACACACATTTCTCACTTTTTCAGAGATTTCTTGCCTAGAGGGTCAGGGATTGTGACAAGAAGACCCCTCATACTTCAACTAATCAATAGCTCTACTGGTAAGTTGTATCTTTTATTATATCATCTGGAAATACACATTGTCATTGAGGATGTGCTTCATCTCCTTTTACCTATTGATGAAAACAACAGCTCAGATGACAGGGAAACGATGAATACTCTTTGGATTTCTTTTGTTTTTAATATGCGTAAACCTCTGCTTCAAATAGTCACATATTCCGAATTCATCAAATCATTTCTAATTTCAAGTACAAGACTCATCTCTACACTGAAAACAAAAAGCCTAGCGAATGGGCCAATCATTGTTAGTTCATAAAAATTTGTAACTGAAAAATGTGAAGTATAGCTACATGTGGGAGGTGTAGGCAGTCTCAGTATTGATTCCCGTCCCCGTTCCTCCTGCTCTCCTCTTTTCCTCAACTCTCTTCAATATGCATGCTTATACCAAGACTTCAATCAGTAGAACACAGTACTAATTGCAATCGGACTCTTGTTGAATAAACAATTAGCAAATATTTTGCGATTTATATGTTTCGCGAAAAACAGCATTACATACTGAAGAGAAATACTACCCTTTACTTACGATTGGATTCGTAAAGTATTTTTTGCTCTGTTTTCTTTGTTAATGTAACATGAGCTACACAAAGGTGCATACACTTTTGTGAAATTCAGTTTCATGTTGCATAAATGGCTTTTTCTCAACAGTTGTAAGACTTTGAGTAATGAAAATTCTGAAAGAATATAACTGACAAAGGAGTAAAGCTTCTTCAGGTCTGGATAAATTGAGTCTTTATATCTGTATGTTTACGTAGGTTTCCGGAACTATAACAGTAGAAAGAGGAAAAGTATTTCACATTTATTTCTCTATACCACAAGTATCTTGTACTATCACCTTCTGGCAGAGCCTATATCGTGTTATCAGATATACATCCGTTTAGCAACAACTGGGCGTAGGTAGGCTTGTGGCCAACCGCAACCGATATCTAGAACTTGTTGCAGAAAAGAAAAATGTGCTTCCGATTGAATAGTACTCTAATTTACATTTAGTGTTATTCAATAATGAATGCAGCAATATAATATTATTTAACTCAATGTAAAAATTGAAGTAACACAAAATTAAATGATGCACTCCAGAGATTTCACATAACTATGAACCAAATACAATTCATGAACAGAAATGTCACATGTTATCGTGTTTCCTGTAACTGATATATGCAACTGGAAACTGTTGAACAGAGAAGTTTCGCTCTTACCATTGCTTTGCGAAACTTTGCTATTGTACTTTTGAAGTTGTAACAATTCGTTGAATGCGTCATTATTATTGATCATAAAGAAGCAAGATACTAAAAAACTCCTTCGATATATTAATTTCCAAAAATGGTTTCGAATAGATCCAAATCATTCTGAACACACAGACACTTAGTAATATAATGAACAGCTTCTCCATCAGTAACAAAGCTTTCGTCTTATTGAGAAGAATAGTTTTCTCCCTGCTGTTTAGTTAATGTGTACTAGCGTGTATCAGTATTATATGCAGAGAAATTTAATTGTAATTACACACCAATACCTGGTAGGGATCGGAATTTTGGGGTTTTTTTCATAGTTTTTTATATTTTCTGTTTTAGAACATGCTGAATTTCTTCACTTGAAGGGTAAAAAATTGGTGGATTTCGACGAGGTCCGTAGAGAAATTGAAGCAGAGACAGACAGAGTTACAGGCAGTAACAAAGGAATTTCGAACATACCAATCAACCTCAGGGTGTACTCCCCAAACGGTAAGCGCTTTTCTCTCTGCCTCTTGCTCTTGGTATTTTTACCTCTGAGGATAAACATTGCTTGTTGTTTGTTGAGCTCTTTAATAGTCTTATCGCTTTGATTGTTGTTTCTCAATTTTGACTTCCTCTCCTGATTTCTCTTTATGATGAGTAACAAGAGCTGACTCATTTGATTGAGATTTATAGAATGTTATTCATACTCCCGTTATAAATCATAGATTCATTATATCACAACTTAAGTCCCGATTTTCATTAAACGAGTGATAATCCTATACATATGTTTTCTATTTTTGAATTTCATGCTTGTACTCTTTTTAAGACTATTGAAAAATCTGAATAACTGGAACTGGATAATGTCAATCTTTTCAAGAGAATGAACGATCGCTTTGCTACTCAAACAAATCGTTTTATGTTCAACAGTTCTCAATTTGACTCTGATCGACTTGCCTGGTCTCACAAAAGTACCAATAGGAGATCAACCGGTGGATATTGAAGCCCAAATAAAAGGGATGATATTCCAGTTCATTAAAAGGGACAATTGTCTTATACTAGCTGTCACTCCGGCCAATACTGATTTGGCCAACAGCGATGCGCTCAAACTGGCCAAGGAAGTGGATCCACAGGGTGAGTGATTCGCGATGTGTGATTCATTCGTCCGAAGATGTTGACAGAATTATTGATCAGCGAAACGTACCAGCGAACTTACAGACAAATTTAGTATCGTTCATGAATCTTGTTTTTTTTTTTTTTCCAATTCAAGGGGTTCGCACAATTGGTGTCATCACAAAGTTGGATCTTATGGACGAAGGTACTGATGCAAGAGATATTTTGGAGAATAAACTGTTACCGCTGAGGCGAGGATACATCGGAGTTGTTAACAGAAGTCAGAAAGATATCGAGGGTCGTAAGGATATAAAAAATGCTTTGGCTGCTGAACGAAAGTTCTTTCTTAGGTACGCAATCAAAAATTCGATGCCACTGTAATTGAGGAGAGGCGAATTAATTTGTTTCTGAGAATAATTGGATTTGTTGTTGTCTTCAGCCATCCATCCTACCGGCACTTGGCAGACAGGCTTGGAACACCGTACTTGCAGAGAGTTCTCAATCAACAGCTAACTAATCATATAAGAGACACGCTTCCGGCACTGAGGGATAGATTGCAAAAACAACTACTCACTCTGGAAAAAGATGTAGAACAGTATAAGCACTTCAGACCCGACGATCCAGCCATAAAAACGAAGGCTATGCTCCAGTGAGTGTGTATTATCAGACGATTCTTATCGAAGAGATTCCTACCTTATTAGTTGAAAAATGAAGTGAAAATATTTCAAAGTGCTACTAACATTACCTTCTGATCGGTCGCTGTTTTTTTAATCTCAAATTATGACTCCTCCGTTTTCAAGGAAGCTGAAAAATGTTCCCGGGTCATGATAAATTATTAGTTTCCAAACTCACAACCCTACTCATTACTTCCCTGACATTCATATTGAGAATGATTTTCAACGTGCGAAGAATGAAGAGTAAATATGATTCACCTATCACTAGTGGCTTATTGCGAAGTCATTTTCAATGGGTAAACAGTCTTGGTTTTTAGACATATTCTCTTTTTTTCCAGATCGGTACAAATGTTTATGTATGTATTTTGCATTTTTGTTATTTTTTTCATATTCATTGTGATTTTAACAGAAGATTATTTGAGATTATTGCGCATATAACAAAGCATGGTGTCAACGATGTTCGGTAGTCAAAAACTTCTCTGCCTATGTATCAATTTGGCATTCAGTTGAATTATGGTTGCTAATATTCCACACTTAGTTTCCGGAGTTCCTACATCATCAACTCTTCATCTCCGTATATAAATTGTAATTTCTCATAACGAATTAAGATCCAAGACTTTTTATGCCAATCAGGCATCAGCTTAATAACTACATGCAGCGGCTTTAATCATCGAAAGTAAATTTTGAATTACTCTGTTGATCTACTCTCTATCCTATGAATTGACGCTGATTGTGAGCCGAAACATCAAGCAGCATTATGATTATCCAGAGATAAGATTAATGGTGGTGTATGCTTCTGAGCTTTAGAGGTGTTTCGTTGACATAATCGTTTTGAATACTTTCACCCATTGAATGGAGTGGTCTTATTCCTCCAGAGTTGTGTTCCTTGATGATCCGTTGAAATACTTCAATTCCGTTAAGGCAAATTGATTTTCCAGGATGATTCAACAACTGCAGTCAGATTTTGAGAGGACCATCGAGGGTTCTGGTTCGGCACAAATTAACACTAATGAACTGAGCGGTGGTGCAAAAATAAACAGACTCTTTCACGAACGGTTCCCATTCGAAATTGTTAAAATGGAATTCGATGAGAAGGAACTAAGGCGAGAAATTGCTTTTGCTATTAGAAATATTCACGGTCAGTATATCTGCAATGATCCTATTTGACTGTCATTCTGCAACAATTTGTAAATGGAAGGTCATTGTCGAGTTAGTATCAATTCAATATCTTTTCTGAAGCTGGCAATTTTCTTTTTACACCCTTTCAGGTATCAGAGTCGGTCTTTTCACCCCAGACATGGCCTTTGAGGCTATTGTCAAAAAACAAATAAACAGACTCAAGGAGCCCAGCCTCAAGTGTGTCGATCTAGTTGTACAAGAACTTAGCAACGTTGTGCGTATCTGCACGGACAGGGTACGTACCTTGTAGTATTTACTCCAATATTGTTTTGAAACAATGTATCGCCGAGGAATTCCAACTGATTACACTTTTTATTTATTTACTTTTCCATGTGCTTCTCCTACAGATGAATCGCTACCCTAGGCTCAGAGAGGAAACGGAGCGTATAATCACTAATCACGTGAGGCAGCGAGAGCAGCTTTGTAAAGAACAGTTAGTTCTTCTCGTGGATTGCGAGCTTGCGTACATGAATACAAATCATGAAGATTTTATCGGTTTTGCCAAGTAAGTGCCGTTTCACCTACGAGTCGCTCTTTGGCATACGATTACGTACTGTGAACAGTCCTTCATTGATCTGTTACTGTACCGCGAGACCTTATCAGATCAAGCTGTTGCAAACTTCGGATAGAGAAGTCGACTTTTTTTCATTATATCATTTTGTTTTTTTTACACTTTTTCTTTGGTTTTGCTGAAATAGGTATCTTTACACAGATTTTTATTTTCAACTAGTTCACTTTTGGCTTTTCTTATAGTTGGCCAATTATTTTTAACAGTTTTCTCTTAATTATCTTACTTTGTCCATCTCCCTTTCCCTGTACTTGCTTCATTATAATTTATACACAATTTTACCCTTGAAAAAAAAAAAAAAATCGGTTCGACCTACTGATTTTGTAGACTGCACCCATGTAGTAGCTGACGTATTGCACTTTAGTTTACATTAACACAGTCCTCAAAACCGATCGATAAAACAGTTGATAACGTTTCTGAAAAACATGTTCAATGGACAATGCAACTACGTCTGATAAATAATAATGATCCAAGTCAAGTAAAGTCTATGTGTGGAAAGATATCGAATAAAATGCTATATAATTTTCAAACCTTTCAAAAATTAGTACGCAGAGTTTGGTATCCAAAACGTTTTATTCTCGTTGAAATGAAAATTCGAATTTAGCATTCGAGACTCACAAGAGAATTTATATGAATAGTAAAATGACTCACATACATTATTGATATTTAGTGCTCTCTATCCACTCTTGGACACTGGGCTCCATGTAGTGTCTGACTATGACTGCAGCAAAGTGAAGTGGCAAGCGAAAATGTCTAAATTTGTTGTTACTCCTATAATGATAAAATTTTCACTTCACATCGGTAGCACGTACAATTTGCACGTTAGTAAATCAAGACATTGAGTGTCTTCTTAACCATTGATACACATTGCTGTACTCGTACGTCACTTATACTGTGTCGCTTGCACATGCACATAACTGAAAATAGAGCTAAACTTTAGAACTAAAAAATATCCCTAATTTTCATCACGTCATAAACACTAACTCATAGGACTGTACGGTTTAACCGGCTTAACCGGCCAAGATGGTTAATCTGGTTAATTAGCCGATGGCTTAACCGGTTAAGCGGCCAAGTCGGCCAAACGATTAACCGGTTAACCGGCCAAAACGGTTAACTCGGTTAATTCGGTTAATCGGCCAATGGTTTAACCGGTTAACCGTCCAAGACGGTTAACGGTTAGGTTGGCCAAAAAATAATTTCATCAAGAGGGTCGGATACCTCTCAGACCAGCCGTATGAAGTAATGATGTAATGAAGTTACTGATTTTTTTTCACGTACTATTTTCATCAAAGATTAACTTCGTAGAGCCTCAAATTTGAAGACTACATCTTTCGTGTTTTTGAGAATGCGATTTTCGAAAAAATGAGGATATAAAAAATCCTATGCGTATGATTGTTCGGGCTAGTCTATTGAACATGCAAGAAAATCGACAGCCCTGCATGGTGAAAATTTTGGGAGAAGATACGATTTTTAAGTACGAATATCACTTTCAAAAGTGTGAGCCGATTTTTCATCTTATTGTAAATAAATCATTCAATCATTTTTTCCATCGAAACTCTCCACCAACGACCTGTAGCGCGTGTTCATTTTCCATCAAAACTCATTCAATCATTTTTTCAAAATCGTATCTTCTCCCAAAATTTTCACCATACAGGGCTGTCGATTTTCTTACATGTTCAATAGACTAACCCGAACAATCATACGCATAGGATTTTTTATATCCTCATTTTTTCGAAAATCGCATTCTCAAAATTCGCGAAGATGTAGTCTTAAAATTTTGAGGCTCTACGAAGTTAATCTTTGATAAAAAAAAAAGTTAATCTGATGTGAAAAAAAATCAGTCAGTTCATGACATCATTACGTCATGGCATTCTCTGAGGGCTTGTCTGAGAGGTATCAGACCCTCTTAATGAAATTATTTTTTGGCCAACTTAACCGTTAACCGTCTTGGCCGGTTAACCGGTTAAACCATTGGCCGATTAACTGAGTTAACCCGTTAAACGTCTGGCCGCCTTGGCCGCTTAACCGGTTAAGCCATCGGCTAATTAACCAGATTAACCGTCTTGGCCGGTTAAGCCGGTTAAACCGTACAGCCCTACTAACTCACTCTCTCACACTTTCTGCATCAATTCAAACATGATGTGTGACAAATTCCAGTGGAATACTGAAGTTAATTCATTCAAACGTGTATAAAACAATCGTGTCACCTGAAAAACGTAAATCATACGTGTCATGGGATCACTCAATCAGTTTCTCACTGCATGGTAATATCACGAAATACCTGATTTCAAGAGAGATTATCTCGTCTACAATAGGAATCTACAGTTTTTGTTCAGTTTTTGTCACGAAGAAAGCAAAAGGAGTCCCTTCCCTTCCCCTAGTCACTTACACAGCAAACCTTCTTAATGCTGTTGTTATTACCGTTATTTTTAGTTACCGTACAATTTTTTTAGTTACTCAGTTGTCCAACGTTAATTTTGATCGAGCAGTGCATGCCCCATGAGGACCTATTCACTTGGCAATCTTAGGCCTCGTCGCTCATGGCGCAATTCCATTATGAGGCACAGTCGCAGTTCTCTAGTGCTTGATAAGTAACTAAATCACAAGCCTTAATTACGCCTTTATTCACGTTGTGTACATGTAATTGTATGACATTGTGCGTACATCACATTAATCTAAGTGGCTACCATACCTACCTATCTATATAGTGTATATATACTTATATCCTATACATTGCACACGATCTATTGTTAATAATCATTATTCGGTTTGTTTATTTCATAATATCTAATTCGTTGCATTTTTCTCTCTCACACTCATATCATAAACAATCATTAAATATAGGTAAGGTCAGTATGTGAAGTTTTTCAATAATCCTATGGAGATTTTAGGCAACATTATCATGAATTGAAATTCCGTATACCTTATGCTTTCGTTCGATTGACCATCTCTTTTTTATGTATCCTCATTCACAGTGGTCGGACTTCAACCGTCTCTTCGGAAGTATCGTACAGTAAAGACACTAATATATAGTTTCCATTTCTCAATGAATTGTCATCTGCGTCACGTTTTGATTTCTGGACAAATGAAAATCTTTCCATGAAATCAAAAGATATACTGTGCTCCCTCTCTAATTTCCGCGTTTTGAGGCTCAGAGCTCTGAGAAATGCGAAATCAGATGGGTATCGTACTTACTCATGAAATGCAAAGCTCAAACAGAGACAGCAGTACTGTACTGCGCATCGGTCTGGGCCTACCATCCAATCGTCAGGCCAGAGTAGGGGAACTCCTTCCTCTGCGTTTGGATGAAATAAAAAATTCGAGGTGGAGCACCGTACTCTACCAAAAAGCGAAGAAAAATTTCACAAACTCGATACAAGCAAAATGCTTATTTGTCTAGTATCGTACTATGGCTTAAATACTACGCGCTGAGTGAACTTATAGTTCGATTTGTATATTTCGGTTTGAGCAATCTTCTAGACAGTTTTCATGAATATTTAGTCTTTTATTGGGAACGAGTGGAACGAAAAAATTGTGATCTTCGCTCTCGTAAGTAATCTTATGACTGTAGCTTAATGTGTATAAAAAAAATTGTACACACCCAAAAGTCACGTAAACTGAAAGAATATTGTAATTAGTTTGATCGCGTGGTATTTATCGACCAAGCTCACACGTTTTATTATAATTCATTCCCAACATGTATTGCTATATCCATAATCAACTTTACTGTATTTCACGATTAAAAACAATTATTTAATTATACCGGCAGCGCGGCGGCGAGTAGCCATAATGCAAGGTAAGAACATCAATGTACATCGCAACAGAGGTTGACACCACTCTCTCTATTCCCACCTTGCCCTCATTCTTGAATTTTCTATATTTATCTACTTTTCATCTCATTGCTCTAGAACATTAGTCTGTAGCACATAACATCGACTTGATACAAAAACAGTTTTTTCTGCAAGCATGCCAACTCTGTGTTATTTTATTTCTTACTGAATGACTTATTTCATAGTTCGTAACAATTATATCTTTGTAATTCAATACATTCCGAATATAATTAACATAATTGTACATTTGAAAAATCGGTGATGTGTGTTTTCACGTAGATCTCCCACTCCAGATATTATCTCTGTCGGTTGAATATATTTTTCTTATTCGTTGTTCTAAATTTTATTATTATACTGAGCCTTTCTGAGGAAGCGAAACAAACCCGCCCCCCTCCACAGGCCTGCGTTAGGCATACCTGGGTGAGGGAGAGAGGGTCTGTTTCGCTTCCTCAGAAAGGCTCGGTATGTTTCGTTTTTTGTTTGTTATGCGTTTTTAATTTTATCGCAATTCATTATAATACCTATTCAATTGTTTTTTAATTCGTTTGAGACTTTCAACATTTTCGTATATTCTTGATATCTCAATGGGATTTATTTGAGGTGTGGTGTAAATTAATTTTACTTACCTCAGGATTAACAGAAAGATTATAATCACTATAAACTAATACTTGCACCATGAATTTTATTACTTATCTAATACGTTGTATATTTAAGTTGAAAAATAAGTTGTTTTTATCTAGCAATTCACTGAAAATAATTTCTCAGATATAGTTTTCACTTACCTGCTGAGCCTTCTTTAAATTCATTGCGATCTGTTTGAATTATTATACCACATGAAGCGTTATAACAAGGTTCGTTTGCTCGAAATATTTATAATTTGAAAACATTCATATTTGAAAATGAAGTAACAAAGAGAATTGCCTGTTATACTTGGGTAAAAATACACTGGTAGAACCAATTATGTGGTAAATTAAATACGTATCCTGGTTCACTGAATTTTTATTCTCTTGTACGATGCATAGTTTATCTACTAGGCATATGCTTAAAAAAAAAACAAAAAACATTTGACTTGTATGCTGAAATTGTGACAGACTTTTCATGATAAAATTTCGCTTGCCGGTTTGTATTTTCAATATGTACATTGGATTTGGAAAAAAAAATTACTTGGCTTTTCGTGGATGTTGATCAAATATTTTTGCTTGCAACAATTTTCTTCATGCAGGTCATAGATGTGCAATTTTGTCTGCATTCTACCATTCAAAGTGAATCTATGTTTTACTATTTACTATTTCAGTGTGCAGATACTACTATGCTTTAATCTATGACAATTTATAGTCATCAGAATTCTATACTTGCCATTCGCTGATTTTAAGATAGTTCTATCATCATTTCTTCACTCTTCCTCTTCTTTCTGACTCTACGCAGAAGAAAGACAACTATGTCATCATTCATGTTTAGTAAGACATGTCTACTGCGAAACAAGCTCACTGATATCAACATCTCGAACCTGACTAGTCCTCTGGCGAGTCTTTGTTCCGATTGTATTGAATGCAAGCATTGAATGTTCTAATATTCTCCGAAACTTGATAAAATCGTATTAAAAAGGAAATACCAGTATTTGATGTCGAAACAATTCTTCAAGTTACCTATTTACATGATTAAAATCAAAACTTCAATTATTATCCCTAATTGTGGAGAATATTATAAGAGCTCTTTCAGAAATCCCTGGCAGGAAAGCATTGCCTATAATGTCACCTCCTAATAAGGATACCTGTCGATAGTGGACAAGATCCCAAATGTGTCCGCTTTCGGGAGGTTTCACTGTATGTAGTTTGATGTCATCCTGGTGAAGGAGTATTTAGAAATGCTTGAAAAACCCCACATTGAAATACTGAGCCATCGTAGATTCAGAAAGAAGAAAACTATATATGAATTAAAGTTTATTTAATTTGCTCGAATATGATAAAACAGTTTGATTGAGTTGCGCAAGAAATATGATGGTTTTTTCTATACCCAGGCCAGTGCCTTTGAGTATCCCAGCTAACACTAGGCGTGCGCACGGTAGTGTAAGAGAGAAGTGGTCAGAGGCCTGGTCTGCATATCGAAAAAAGCACGGTATGCTAGAACAATGTTATTTTGTTAAATGTTGAACGACTACAATCTTATTCTTACAGTAACACATATAACAATAAGAGCAACGATCATTTTCTATTCTTTTAATTCAATCGTACATTTTTCTTTGATTAGTTGTCACCAAATATCGTCCATAAAAGATGGTACATTTTCCTAGACATGCTCCTTACGTCCCATGCGATTTTTTTTTAGTCACTTCTATATATATTCAAATGAACAACCGACGTGTTGTTCTTAGAAGTGTGTTCTTATTTCTTGTACAGTTTCGCGGATGATGAATTTCCAATTATGATAATTAGTCTCTTTGCAAATGTCTAGACTTGAGCGAATAAACATACAGAGACGAGAACGCATTACTTGGAACTTGAAAAATGTTGGCATCGCAATGCAATGCACCATATGCTATATGATGGTGTTACGAAGCCCAAGTATTTTTCTTGAAAAATACTTGGGCTTCGTAATATAAATCTCATATATCATCTATACACACACACACACACACACACACATGTATATATATATGGGACATTCCACGTCAAACCGACCCCTCATTAGCGTGACCCTCTGGGATTTCGATGCCCAATGGATTTTTTGGTTCCTCTCGGTCAAAAATGATGCCTCTAATTTTTTTTTTTTAATTTTTCCGACATTTTGGAAGGTCGTACGGTGACCTCAAATATCCTCAGCAAGATGGACATTTTTGAAATCGCTGATTTTTTTTGTAAATTCAGGGACTCGAAAACACATCGTTTGGTCGTAGTCCGATCATGGGATGAAAATGCGAACATTTTTTTTTTCAATTTTTGATCTTGAAAACGAATATTGAAAAAAATTCTAATCATGGTTTTTATAGTAAAAAATAAAACAAAAATAAACTTTGTCTTGGTGGAGTTTGATTTTCTTGTTGGTGCAGTTCAAGCGACGCGCATACTTATGCCAGTAACGTGGTAAAAATAAAAATAGCACGTTACTGACATGAGTATGCGCGTCGCTTGAACTGAACTTATTACGATTAATATCAAAGTTCACGAACCTAAACTGCGAAAATATACCAAAACATCGTGCTTTAGGGCAAAAACAAAAAACAACGTCGTGAAAACTACGAAATTTGTCAATTTGACGATAATCAACTCTCTACTTTTCACTCGTTTTCTGTGAAAGGAATAATTCTATGGAAATAATATTGAAATTTCATTACTATTAAGTAATTTCCCTGAATAAATTGTGTATTTTTATTGAAGATGACCGTTGATTGCGTTTTTATTATTTTTTTTCGAATCGAGCATCGTTTTTGGCGTTTTACTCTTGAACCAACAAGACAATCAAATTTCACCAAGACAAAGTTTCTTTTTGTTTTATTTTTTACTACAAAAACCATGATTAGAATTTTTTTATTTTTTTTTTTTCAAAATCAAAAATTGAAAAAAAAATTGTTCGCATTTTCATCCCATGATCGAACTACGACCAAACAATGTGTTTTCGAGACCCTGATTTTACAAAAAAAAATCAGCGATTTAAAAAATGTCCATCTTGATGATGATATTTGAGGTCACCATACGACCTTCAAAAATGTCGGGAAAATTAAAAAAAAAAAATAGAGGCATCATTTTTGACCGAGAGGAACCAAAAAATCCATTGGGCATCGAAATCCCAGAGGGTCACGCTCATGAGGGGTCGGTTTGACGTGGAATGCCGCATATATTATAAGTGTGTATAGATGATACGTGTGCATATACGTATATATGAGACATATACTTTTTCATATGACATATTTTCTAGATATTTCGAATGCTTTGCCTAATGCTCTGTTAAATATTATAGGTTTTTTTTCACAAAGAAAATACGATTCCAATTTTCAACAGCAAAGTACATTTGTACCTATCTTCAAGTAACTGCACACTGTATAATCGCCTAGTATTTCACAGTACAATGTTGTTTCTGTTATAGTGCTCAGCAGTCATCTGAAAATGCTGTTAAGGCAGGCCGCCATACGCTCGGCAACCAAGTTATCCGCAAGGGCTACATGTGCATACATAATTTGGGTATCATGAAAGGTGGCTCACGTGACTATTGGTTCGTTCTCACTTCCGAAAGCATCTCGTGGTTCAAAGACGAAGAGGTAATTACATTTTCATCCCTACCATGTTCCATGTCCATTTTGTTATTCCGTGCAACATAACAGAAAGTGAGGTCACTCCTCATATTATGTAACAATTCTTGATCATACTTTATCGTCGGCAAATAGGAAAGGGAGAAAAAATACATGTTGCCTCTGGATGGATTGAAGCTCCGAGACCTTGAGCAAGGTTTTATGTCTCGTCGGCATTTGTTTGCTCTATTCAATCCCGAAGGCAGAAACGTCTACAAAGACTATAAGACTTTGGATTTGAGCTGCGAGAATCAAGATGACGTCGACTCCTGGAAAGCCTCCTTCCTCAGGGCCGGAGTCTATCCTGAGAAGGCGACAGAACAGGCTAATGGTGACGGAGAGGTAAGATATTATATGTCGACTCAAATTTCAGTCAACAATGTCCACAGGAATAAAAATACCATGGAATGAGATTCATTATGTGTATGATTACTTACTGAATATATATATAATATATTATATATATATATAAAGTTTTGTATTTTCGATTACATTGATTCAGTAACCAAACTTCGTGTTCAGGGTGATTTCATTTCTGTTTGCTAGGCAAAGCTGGCGCAATTTTTGTGTTGAACTTTACTCGGATCAAAGTTTAACTTTTACAAGGCCCTGAATCAGAATGTCATTTTACATTCAGTCACATTGGTTGTCTTGATAAAATTTATGATTTGGTATTTTGGATTCAACATTCCAGTATTTTGTAGCCCCGTAGACCTCAGAGGTAATACATGGTGGCGACAGGGCGGGAAAACCTGGAAAACCTGGAATAGTCAGGGAATTCCAATAGTCGGGAAAAGTCAGGGAAAAGTCAGGGAATTCCACTGAGCCACAGGGAATTATTCTTGATGTCACTATTTTTGTAATTACTACATTCAGTCAGGCCTCTTAACTATTTGAATCTCGTTTGTGAAGACAATAATTTTTTATCTGCCTCCTTTTTCCTTGATATTTCATCAGATTCGCTGAGAAAAGAGTAGGGAAAAATTTATTTTCGGGCGGGAAAAGTCAGGGAATTTAATTCCACCTAAATTGTCGCCACCATGTAATAGATACGAATCATTTGATAAGCGATAGACTTTCTATCATTACAATTTCTTGCATTCATTTTTAGGATATTCTACCATCCAGGGTGAGGGTTAGTCAACGGCATGTGGTATTATGTTTCAGTTGGTTTTTTTTATTATTTATTCCAAATTTTATGTTAACTATGTCGTGGTTTGAATCTAACAGTATTTCAGTCATTTCGAGGTTTGCAATAGTCATAATATAACCCGAATACCCTTGTGCAGCCCTTCCGAATTATCGAACAGAAACTATAAACTGATATCTAATCATTAGAAGGTGGATAAAATTCCGTGACGCGTTGATCGACAAAGTGCAATCAATTTCAGTATTTATCATTCTATCTCTGTTTTCATACTATTTTCCACTGAAGGAAGGATACGAGGTTCGTACAAATGTCTAACTTCTTGCTGTTTGACCGAATTTAATGGTATTCAATCATAGAACAATGGGTAGTCACTTGCACCACGGTCACACAGAACTACTTATTTGCATTACAACTTAGACGCTATAACTACACACGAAATCGAAAAAAAAACCACACGGAACATGTTACGTTTTGGTTTCTTTCATAATACCTGTTATAGAACCATTTTTTTTTTTTTTTAATTCTTTTTACGTACTAATTTCGCTTCATAAAATTGACCACTCATCAGGCGATCTTTATTTCTCAGTTATACACACATTGAGATTTTTCATAATGACTCGTAATTCATGCATGTGTGCTCTAGAAAAAGAAGCATTCCAGATTTCTCAGATAACAATTTACACGTTTGAGGGACGGACACTATTTGCGTAGTCTGTTAACGCAGGTCTTTTGATTGCCGTCTATACCAATGATTGAAACTACACTGAAATGTGAGGTATCTGTTTTTAGGGTGGATCTGAAGGTCAATCTTCAATGGATCCTCAGCTGGAACGACAAGTCGAAACAATCAGAAACCTTGTCGATTCGTACATGAAAATAGTGACTAAGACAACCCGAGACCTTGTGCCGAAGGCCATTATGATGTTGATCATCAATAATGCTAAGGATTTCATCAATGGAGAATTATTAGCCCATCTTTATGCCAGTGGTGATCAAGTAAGTGAGAAAACATTTGTGTCCTCTGGATCAGGTAGCATAATGAACAACAGTTAGAGATTTTTCAGGAACTTGACAAAATTTTCTTAAACACTACGTGTTTTACACAAAACTTGTCCATCATTATTTTTTCCCCGGTTATCCGGAGAAGAAATAGACAATTTGAACAATTCAATTTCACCTCTCACTGTAAGTTTCTCTCCCAAGTAACCGTAACGCTCTAGCAAATTCCCTTTGTTTAAAGATTGAATTATCATTGTATTTGAGTAAACAAAATATTAGTCAAGTTATATCTATCGTAATTGATAACACAGAGTCGTGAATGTGAAGGGAAAAAAAGACGGCTTCATGATATCAGTTTGTGGTGAAGTACTGAACAAGGTCAGAGATCAAATTTGGTCTGGGGATAAATTTTGGCCTACTTTACAAGCAATTTCACGGATGGGTGTTTCCTTATTATCCCTTACGCTGGCATCCTCTCGTCGATGAACCATGAATTCAGTACAGTAAAACCTCAGTCCCTGTCCGCTCTCGGGACTGAACGTCTTCAGTCCCTGTCCACGGAACAGCTGACTGTGGAGGGGAGCGCTCGGCCAATCACGATACAGATACAGTTAGACGGGGCGTGACAGCTGTGAGCAGCACCAATTCGGCACCGAACGGCGGACAGGGACTGAAGCTAGGGATCGGACAGGGACTGAAGTTGGACAGGGACCGAGGGGACAGGGACTGAGGTTTTACTGTAGAACGTTACAGTCCCTTTAAAAAAAATTTTTGGGATGTGTCGAGGTTCGAGAAGATACCTACACGATTGTATGAAGCGCGCGTAGCACTAGACTTCAGGCACATCCACAGCGTTTTCAGAGTCCTACGTACTTCTGCTGATCGCTCTGTCTCGAATACCATCCACCATACACAACTTACCCATCGAACGGTTGTTGTGGGAAATTTTGTTGTCTATAACATTTATACCATCAATTTTGGTCGTAGTTGCCGTCGTTCTTGAGTTTTCAATCAAAAACCCAAGTTTTGTATGGTTTATAGCTGAGCTTATAGCTTATAGCATATTTATGCTGAGGTAAGAGAGAGATTGTAGATTCGTCAAATTTCTTCTAATACGGTCCTAATTTTGTCTCTGAGACCAGGTTTTAACTTCACTCCAGTTAACGTATAGGTATAGTAGACCCTTTATATGCACTTCTGTGCCGGGAGAACTGGGTTCAGTTTTCCTGCACATAAAAATAAGTAGGTCAACGATAATTTTACTGTACAATTATAATTTCAGTCGTCAATGATGGAAGAATCGCCTGAAGAAGCGCAAAAGCGTGAAGAAATGTTGAGAATGTACCACGCTTGCAAGGAAGCGTTACGGATCATTGGGGACGTTTCAATGGCAACTGTTACTACGCCTGTGCCACCTCCGGTCAAAAATGATTGGTTAGCGTCCGGTGAAAATCCAAGGTAATTATTGGAGTGCATATTAATCAAAAATGCATGTTCTCTTTCCTTATCTCTATTAATTTACTACTTGTCTCCATCTTTCTGTCTGCATTTTCACTCGCTCTGAACGTGACTGCTTCAGTCTTGGGTAAGATCATGCAACATTTACCCATTTACCCATATTTTTCCCTATAATCAGAGGAATTCACAGCACCTGAATTGTTCAGTGATCCACAATGATAAACTACTATCATGAATTTTTGCATCTTCAAATTAAACAATCATCTTTGAATCATCATTTTTCTGAATGATTTCCTATAATACCAGCTAGGTATTACCAATTTCCCAGGAATGATATCTACTTCCAATACTATAATGATATCTACTACCAATTTCCCAGGAATGATATCTACTCAGTCCTCATTGTCTGTTGATATTAAAGCGTCTGTGTTCATCGATGTATGTGGAAATTTAGTGAAATATATGAGATTTATAAAAATGATATTCATTGCTTTGCTATGTTCACCATTTGTGTGTGTTGCAAACTAGTCAATGTTAATGGTAATTTTGTTGCAGACTGTCTCCACCATCCCCTGGTGGACCTAGACGAGGTGTAACGCAATCTATGGTGCCTCCAGCGAGTTCACGAGCTCCTCCACCAGTACCAGCTGGTGGACGACCAGCTCCAGCTATTCCAAACAGACCCGGACCAGGCGGACCACCTCAGGCCCGCGCTACACCGGGCTTACCACCACCACTCATACCATCGTAAGTACTGATTTGAGATTTTATTCCTGATAAAAATTGTACCATGGTTCAATAATCATTGATATGACTAGTACGACGGCAATCAAGTCCCCTTTGTGTTGGGATTTGCGGAATTTGCCTGAACGCCGATTAAAATTAGATCCAAAATTGATTTTGAGAAAAAATTGTGCGAAAAATATTATTTTACTATTATATTATTATAATATTAGCCAACAGTTCAAATTTATCATACGTCTGGGTTCTCACAGTACAGATTGTGTTATTGATCAAATGAGAGATTAGGTGTCATAAAAAAACGAGCATTCTCTTCTTTGTCTTGAACTGAAAAATGTATTCTTGAGTCAATTTCAGCTTGCGTGTAACATGGGTTGCGGTTCTTTAACATTGCTTTTTATTGCAGGCGCCGACAATAACTTCTTCGCACTAACACCTAGTCTCTACTAATCCATATATTGGTTGCATCTAGTTCGTAGATATCTAATACTCAAATGTTCTCACGAAAAAAAAAACCAATGTATTCTATATCTACATAGTCTATAATACATGATGATTATTACTATTGGAGGTGTGCAAACTCCAACAATACAGAGTAGCTCATTTTTTCATATGAACCAGCTTTTGCCAAACGTTGCATCAGAATTCAATATTAAGAATGATACATTTATTGCAAACAATATTTAGACACTAACTTTCTCGACTGTCCAACAAAATCTGCGTCTTTATTGCATTTTCGTTAAGAGTCGATTAATGGAATTTGGTTTTGTACATAAAATTCTGCGCATCTCCGCTAGTGTGTATAACAGTGTAGTTGGCCTGGCGATGGTGAGAGTTGATGAAATGCAAGTAAAATATCCGAATATATTAAATTCGTTGTTTGAAATACCAATTGAAGAAAATATATATAGATTCATGATTCGATCGTACATTTATACGTCTACTGTTGATCAGCTGCTTGCATTTCAGATCATACATAATCCTCTTGTAAATACATAGGTACCATTGGAAATTTCTATGCTCTGATGGTAAATGACCTTTTGGTTTTCACCAAATAACCATTGTAAAAATAACAGCATGGCATTCAAACCAACACCTTGTATATTCTCAAATTGGAGGATACATAGCTCTTATTTTCTCATATGATTATTCAGTACAGGTGTCAACATGTCATCCAAACATCATCGTTCTTGAATTGTGTATTCGTGCTTGTATTGTCCCAATTACACAGAATATTTCATCTTTGATCCCATTACAAAATTTCATCAAACCAGAACGACATGTCGGCGCCTGGTGGTAACGATTTCATCATACGCACTGTACAACATATATTCCATAAGAAGACACCTAATCATATCATGAGAATAATAATAAAATGTTGTGTCGTCTGCAATTCGTGAAACAGAAAAAATACCATTTTTCGTACGGTGATATTATCAACCTGCGTAACACTTGACTGATTGCATCATCAATCATTGCTGAGTACGAAGTAACCAGAAGAATTCGTTGTGGACTGAACGATATTTTTCCGTCGTAATATGTCAAAGATTCAATCTATGTGAATATTGATCAGACAAAACAAGTAAGAATTAATTTTGATTGGTAGTTGAATTGCTAAGTTATTATTATTTTCTGAGAAACAACTCATAGTTGAATCTTTGATACTTCAAGAGGCTCAACAACAATCTATACACTCGGACCCCACTTATTTGACCGATCTCGCCCAGTTATTTGACTCCCTCTACCTCCACCACTGGGCCGCGTAAGCCTCTACCCAGGGCCGTAGTATTGTGTAACCGGACCCTTGATATAAAAAATATTCTGGTCCGTTTATATGAATTTCCAATTTTTTAATGGTGAACCTTTGAAATATTGACAAGCAACGTGTAGATAATTTTTCAAGGTTGTACCATCGAAAACTATCTAGCAATTAATTTTTATTTATAATATGTAATTCTATGTATCCACATTTTTATTCAAGGTCTGAATATTTGTTTGGTGGAATGCAGGATTGATTCAAATATCTCTATCAATGATATCTATAATTTAATCTATACAATTTTTTTATTTTTTTTTGTTATAAATTATGGCTTTCAAATAGGAAGATTTAAAAATGCCACAAATTTGAGTCTGTCGTAGTATGTATGTATTACTTAAAGCTACAGGTTTCATAGTTCACATGTATCGTTTACATGAATGAAAAACAAATTATGGGAAGCACATAGTTTATGGTTCCAAAATTAGATCTTTTACCACTTGACGGATTTTATACAGTGAAGAAAAGACAGTCTTCTCACTTTTCCATTGCCTTCGATACCATCGAACGACTGAGTCCAAGTTTTTTAATACTTCACGGGGTGCAGGTAACTCTACATAGAATGTCATCGTAATCATCTTGCTCTTGCGAATCAATAAATTCGTGGTCGGCTGACTGAGGTTTAGGAGCTCGTTGTCACTCAAAATATGCCAGACAGGCTGTGAGGTATCTTCTGATCAATCTTTTCTTCCAGTAAGAGTTCTCGAAGAATAGTTTTCTTATAATGTTTCTTCGTAGCCTCAATAACCCCTTGGTCCATAGGTTGGATGAGTGCTGTGACGTTTGGGGGTAGAAACATGACCGTACAGCTTTTATCAATTGCTTGATAGCTGGCAAAAAAATTGACCTATACCAATCAGTGAAGATTAGACGATCGATTCAAGCACTGGGTTGTCCTCGGTAGTTAACTGGTATTGTGTGGACATTTTTTGAACACTTCGGCTTTTTAGATTTACCAATAACTAAGATTGGTATACGATGCATACTGGATGCATCGGCACACGCCATCACACTTGCGCGATCCTCCAGCACTTTTCTACCTGCTATTTCCTTTTCATTTTGTGCTGCTAAGGTTTTCCGTGGCAAAGATTTCCATGCCAGGCCAGTCTCGTCTGCGTTGTAGATGTTGTCTAAATCATATTCATCTTCTTCGATAATTCTATTAAACTCTGCGATGAATTCAGAACTGGCTACAGTGTCGCCTGATAGTTTTTCACCTTTCATAGAGAGCTCGCGTATCCCATGGCGGCCGTTAAACCTATGTATCCAGCCAAGCTTTCATTATAAAGTAGCGCCTTTTCTTGAAGCAACGGACTTAATGAATAGATACAGATAAATGTCACCACATTTATTTATTTTGTATTTTGTATATTTGTCAAAAATCGATTTCATATCATACATGATATTGGTTCCCTGGGAGATCTTTTCTGGCAAAACCATCTGTCCATCCCCTGTTCCAACGCGGAGATATCTGTTGAGGTGGTGAGGCGAGTCCTTTTATCGGTTCCTTGTTGTTTTTCGAGAAGATCTCGCTGTTCATAGATTTTGTCTTTGTTTTTTTCTTTATGTACGACACCGCCGAATGAACAACACCATAATCCTTGGCAATTACACTGTTCGCTTCGCCAGCCTCTAGACGTTCTAGAATGAGACATTTATCTGCTAGCGGTAGTTGTGTGTACTTGGGTATTTTGGTTTTTTTTTTCGTGAATTCCTATGTGTGAGAGGAAAAATTTCAGTTCTTTGATTGAAGAGAAATTTAGTTCAAGTCACGAGACCGATAACCATAACTTCACTTCACGTCAAAAGTTACTTTACACATTCGATTCGAAATGTGCGTACAAAATTAACTGTATCTTACCTGAATTTTGTTTTTCTGCCATCTTCAAATAACTGAAGGCGCCTGGTCCCGAGGTGGTCAAATAAGTGGGGTCTGAGTGTATTGCATTGAAAAGGGTTCACTTAAAGAATAATTCTGCAACCAAATGTGCGAATATTGCCATTGAGAGAAAAATAATGTTAATGCCAAAATTGAAAATACGCACAAAATTGAATATTTATAGTCAGTTGAGAGTGTAAATACCAAATGGTGTGTTTAGTCGTGGGGGTGGGCTCCAGCAACGAGTGGGTCAAGCTGCTACACAGGCTGCTGCAGGTGCTGCCATGAACGAGCTGATGGATGCATTCAGGATCAAGTAAATAAATGATAAAATGCTAACGCTTGCCATGGTCAACTATTTCTAGTTGTCTACCTGGATTGAAAATGAGTATCTTAACTTGTGTAGATGGTAGACTGTTCAGGGTTGAGCTGAAACTAATTCTACTCTATTCTATGGATAAAGTGTACACTAATTTGCAGACAACTTTTTTTTCTCTATTTCTATGCATGATTTTGAAAGCTGGAATAATGACATTAAATTTGTAAATCATATAAGAGTATGGAATACAAAGAATGAACAATAAACATGAAGCAAATGTTACTGTTATGCAAATTGTACTCATGTCATGGCATGGGTGACTCATTGTGGGTATCGCATTGGGTATACATTTTGAGCTATAGTGAGGTGAGTAAGAACCAAAAAATAAGGACGCAATTGATTTTTTTGAGGAATGCTCGTATGTGATAACCAGGGTGTTTCACCGTGCACACACATGGATGCATAAGCTACGAGCAGGTTGAATTGAGTGTTGATTTAACTAACATCAATCGTATCTTATGTTCATGCATCTGTATCTGATACTCTCTTAAATGTATTCGGATACGAATTCGGATACATAAGTGTATCGTTCATATACTTGTTAGTTAGTTCTATTCACTACTGATGTTCGACATCATCGAATCATTAATCTATTGCAATATTACAAAGTTTAGGTGAAAAGTTCTGAGTAGGTATGGAATGAACCAAAAATTTTGTTTTTGATTTCTGAATGACCGCTGGATCAAATTGTTTCGAAACATTGTCAACTTCTTGTCATGATAAATGGACCAAAAACCAAAGTTCGATTATAGAATCATTTCAATTGGTGAAGGGTCAGGTGGTAGTGAAGCATAAGAACCAAATATGTGTTCAGTGTGTCCGCGTTTGTATGAGTGTTTGTTGTCTTCTTCTGAAGTACAGTGGGTTCTCGTTATAAGAGTTCTCGTTATAGGAGTTCTCTTCTCGTTATAGGAGTTCTCGTTATAGGAGTTCTCGTTATAGGAGTTTTCCCCTTCGTTCCGTTTTTATAGCTTCCCCCACTCTACCTGTGTACGTATTGTATTCCAACTTTATATCACTCCGTGCGTAAAGTGCGACTTTACGCACGCGAGCGTGCGTATAATCGGACTTCACCCACGTTTGTGATATAAAATTTGGTTCGATACATGTGCAAAAGTCGTTTTTCCACTCGTGAGATTGTCACCCTCGCTTTGCTCGGGCGACAAACCTCCCACTCGTGCGAAAACAAATCTTTTGCACTAGTATCGTAATATACTATTATCTCAAGACTCCTCGTTATAAGCTACCATGCGACCCGTGCTCTCGAGGCAGGTGGTGGGGGAACGCTCCGGCGACGGATTCCTTGGAATCCTATTCCCCAATTCCCTCGATCAGTCTCTTATAACGAGAACCCACTGTAATCAAAGAACGAGATAGTCAATCAACAGGATGTCTATTGTGTCGTTTATTTGGGGCCAAACGGTAGTTTGACTCCCAAAACCAATTAATTGGAAAGTCTTGATTCTACAGACTCGATATCCTATCGGTCAACTGTCTCGCTGTTTGATTGTTTCTTAAAAAGACTGCGACCAATGTCATAGAAATTTCAAACGCATACAACTTGGTAGGTCTTCTTCATTCACATCTGATTCTTTACAATCGCTATCTCTACCAATTAGATATACCATATCGAGGGATACGATCACTCCTAATAATGCGATGCTCTCTTTTGATACGTGATACAATGCAATATGATATTTGTGTGTGTTGAAACGCTCTTTATGATATAAGACACAACCTGGAATAAATAGAAGAATTCCATGTTATACTCTGCTTGAAGATCAATTTAAAGTAATTCAGTAACGTCTCCTTTGATGTATGCAACAAACTTTAGGAAAATTCGACGCATAGTTTTATTCCAAATGGCTTTAGGTAAAAGTTAGTGTGGCCAGTAATAAAATTCTATTTATAATCTGATGAAATAAATGCGCTAGTATCCAAACATGCAATAAAATTGGGTAGGCTCGAACGAAAAGTTTCAGAGAATACACCTTGGATCGTGATTGGATGATAAGTAATAACGAGGTAAATATAATGGGGGCACCTTAGTTCTTAAATCTACATGATTCTTTTTTGATGAAGGGGATAGATGCTGTACTTATGAGTCGTCAACGAGCAATCTGATTTACAATTGTAGTTAAGAAATCATTTGAATGTTGGATATGATTACAGTCGCAAACATGGCGAATTTCTATTTCAAGTATTGGATCATTGATAGAGCGTTTTCTGAATTATAAACTTTAGCTGTATGTATATTGCCCTTGTTCCTCTTTATAAATTATTTGTAAGTAGTGAGTGCGATGAGTTACTTTGATTATTCAAATTAATAAGCAGACGTCATGAAGTTACGATTCATAATAAAAAATTTTGCCACCTGAGGTTTTTGTTCTACAAAACAATTGGAAATAAAAAATGGAAAAGAGGAAACAAATCGACACGACTATCAGCTTCTCAAGTTGATGATGAACTAAGAATAATTAATAGTTTAATAATTAGTGTTACCTGTGAAGCTCGAAAGGGATGAAAACCCAGGTAATAATGGAAGAAGAAAAAAAAAGACCAAAGTTTAATTTTACAATAATCATATTCGTAATTTGAAGTTATATAATTTATAGGTTCTATATTCCAGTTAGAATGACAGTCCTGAAAAGTCTACCAAAAGTAGTGGTGTCCTTATCCAAAATAAATACTTGTTGTCATTCCATACGCATAACTTACAATTAGTGAATCTATGACTACATTAGGTACTCTGCATTCTAGTTCAGTGCGAGGGTATTGTCTTTTGATGAAAGAAAAACGAATATCATTGTTATTTGTAATTATTTAGATTTTGAACTCTTACTAGTGTTATTTGAAATTATTATACATAAAAAATGTCATGCTGTTAAGATAAAATGATCTTCAATGAATTATGAAGTTATTATCGTGTTGATTAAACTTTAAATGTTAGAAATTGATACGAAACGGCGGAAAATCGGCTAGCTGGAGGAAAGGGATACAATAAATTTGATGATTACAAATTCTGATCCATAGACATTGTACACGATGTGTTGTAACGATTATAAAACTGTTACTATAGTAGGTATAGCTGACGAATTGAAAACTTTATAGCGTAGCTAAGTTTTATCAATTTCAAATAGAAATTCCTATTCTACCAGCTAAATCAAACGCAATTATCCCTCACTACTGCGTAAGAATTATTGATAAATTGCAAAAAACAAAACTTATTATCCGCGTAACTCAGATACAGCAGTGTGACACATTTCTTGCTCGCTATATCTACTAATCGATTCTGTGAGAACTAAACACTGATTGCCAAAATGAACAGTGTTTGCAGCATTGTAATGTCTCTTGAACCATCACACTTTACCGAAAATTCTCATTCTTCGCTTTTCTTCGAAAAAGCTATTGATCAAGGTCTGGACGATATCATATTATATGTTATTTATTGAAATATCTGCAGCCACAAGTGGTATTATTGTAATGTTATTGTACAGTATAAGGTATATCTAGCTGATTTATGCACTGTTGCCAGGCTGATAAGTGAACAAATCTACTATGTAGCACCTTGTCCCATGTTCGGTAGATAGTATAGCAGACGAGAGTGATAGTGGAGAATAGTATAGGTACCTCTGCATTGCCGTTTTCATTAGTTTTATTATCAATAGCATTTATAATTTCTTTGCGCATATCAAAACTGTGTAAGTCAGTTATGTTGTACGTGAGGTATTTTGGCTTTTAAATGTTCGAGAAATAGAAAGCGAGAGCCATAGTTATTTGGAATAATGACAACGAACAGAAGGTGTAACTACTTGTTATGAAAACCAGCTTTTCATGGTATTGTAGTTTCTCCTCCACTCCATATATTCGTAAGTCAATTAATAATGCCAGTTTATTAGAAGCAATTCGAGTCGGGTCGAATAAGTGTTGTATAGAGTAGAAGAGAATATTAGCTGTAAATTTTCAAATTAGATTCAATTTATTGAAGGTCCTTTATTGCAACTCCCAATATTGTTGTATCCTTAGTACTGAATATGGGTCTGAAGAGTTGTTACTGTAGTTATGCACCGAACTGATCGCTTCTGTGACTAAAACCATGTTGGTAAATATATAATAACTAGGTACATACAGCAGAACATAAAAAATGAAAAAAAAGAGTAACATAAGTAGTTATTGCAATTTAGTTTGTAGTACATACTATATACAATTAATTATGAGTCCCCAGAAGTATACATGAACTTGCTTGTAGATATTCAACTCGATTATAACTAGAATATAATGTTTATCTCATCCTCGAGACTTGTGTCTTCATATGTATTTCATATCATTCTGTTACCTTGAGTATATTCTGCTGACTCTGATGGATAACGTTCGTATTTAAACCATTTCACCAAATCTACCAAAATTGTCTGAATTACTAAAAAAAATCCGTTAAAAAAAAAAAAAAAAAACGATAGGGAACATGGTGAAATTGACGTTTTAAGTATTATTTTTCGAATTTCGCGCTGAAAATTATCATCATTTTCGACAAATTCAGAAAATTTCCGATCGAAAACCGTATTTTATTCATTTATTTTTTTCTTTATTAAGGGCATTTTTCGAACCGATTAATTAGATTGGAAAATTTCGAAGGAAAATATAATAATTACGAGAACCCTTATTAACTGGAGTCGGGGATCATTCATACACGAGAAATCTCTTTGTTGGCACCTAAGTAATGCGAAGAAATCATGAAAAAAACACTAAAAATTTGATGGCCGGATTTGCGTTCAGGATTTGGTGAAATGGTCCATTTACATTTATTGTTTTAGTCGATTTTTGTTTTTCAATGTAAAATCGAAGTTTAACGAATGCTTCCACCTAGAGCCTTAACATTTCAAAAAATATATATTGGCAATGTGAAGTAACTACAAGATATTAGTACTTTTAATTTATTATTGTTACACTTGTCATGGTTAAATACTGCCTATGCATGAGTTGTCTTCAAGCAATTTGCAACAAATGAGGAACTAAAGGTGAAGTAATCCTCAGTTTAATTGAATTATATTTTTGTACTTTACCCGATCTGAAGAGTCCATAGAAACATCTTGAAACTTTTGAATGGGAAATTATTTTAACCAACCCATTACTTCTCTTACTCGAATATTTAGTGCAGAATGTGAATCACAGAGGCGAGATCGTTAAATCTCAAGTGTTTATCTATGCATTACAATTTTAGAATAACTAATCACGTGAAGATATAAAGCATCTTCTAATATTTTACTTCACAATAAGAACAAATACATTCCCCGCTATGAAATGCTCGACCATTCATTGTATTATTATAGATAATTCATATGATAAAATTATAGTAGAAAATACCTCCGAAGGAGTTGTTTTTCTGAATTTAATTGAACAAAAAATTATATTTTCAATTGTTATATCGTACGAAGTAATAGCGATTAGTTTCCCACTTAGTTGTACTTCCATGCGTTATAATAAGATTTTGAGCTATTATTTATTTATAACTTGTAATATTGTCCGAATTTTAGGGGCCGAGCCAAGTAACACATGTTTGCTATATGCATTTATATTTTATCCTCTCTTGCCAAGAGGATTACTTCATAGACATAGGTATGACTCAAATATAAAACACAAGTTTCATGTGAGCATATATTGTGTAAGAAAAGTACACCGATTATTGCAATATAAATGTGTATATAGGAAATAATACTAATTGTTACAAAATATATAAACGATTATGATATAATAATCGTAAATGTATGAATTGTAGACACACATTTCAACGTTATGCGATTATTGTGAGATGTGTGGCTATGTTCTGCGTTGTTATTAATCCCAGACTAATTCCTCTTTCCTCAATTATTATAAATTTACAATTCAATGCTTCAGCTTACTAACTTTCATTTTTATCTGTTACTTTATTGTGCTTAACTCTCTTTACGTCGCATTGTCTGATAATCTTCCACCTCATTCGTAAATACATACCTTTCTCGTGTCTTTATTTTTCGGGTTTGAAATAAATTTGTTATATCTTCTCATTTGAGAATCGAGGGATTTCTAAAAGCAATTACATGAATAAAATTTAATTTTATCTATGTAAAATCTCAACTCTTGAAATAACAGACGTTTCACATATATCATACTGATATTTGTTTTCCTTTCTATAGTGCTTGCAATAGTTTATCATGAGGATAAAATACAATTGAATGTCAATTACATCTATTAATCTATTCTTTCGAAAGAATTTTTAGAACTCCTTGGAACTGTTGTGGTTACGCATGACCTGCATTTTATTGTGCACGTTGAGAAAAAAATCTAGTTTACAACTTTAACTACCTGACTTGTTACGCTATTAAGAATAGGTTCTTTCGATCTATCTCGAGACTGGTAATTGAAGGTTCAACTTCATTTTTGAAGTTATTGAAAGTACGGAGTTGAAACAATATTCTGTCCAGATTGAGAAAGTTATATCGTGTGATTCATGACCGATTTATTCGTTTGATGTGAACTGAATTATCACCGTTTTGGTTGAATATAATCTTGCGTTTGAATGAACGAGAGGCTTTGAAAGAATTGTGCGGGTTTCTTCGTAGCTGTTCGATATAGATTCACACGATGTATTAAAAATTGATGGTAACTATTCACTGAAATATTGTAACTCATCAAATATGTATGTGTTGTAGGCGACCTGTTCCCAATATTCCCCCCCGAATTCCTGACAGACCATACTCTGGGCGGCTAAACTGAGCTAGCATAGTGCATGCCTGCAACAAGTGCTGATAAGTACTATCTTCAACTCCAAAGTGTGTAAAGGATCAAAAGAAGGACTGTTATATCTCATGGAGAAGCGTTAATGCTGCGGTGTGAGAAAAACTCGAAGACTGTTCGGCGCAGGATGTTCCAAGATATGGGGACCAAAGTGAACAGGTGGTGAACTTTTCTTCCGTTTCCTGTTTGTTGAGTCAACACTTATTAATCCAGAGTCATTTTTATTTATGGTGATATATTAGACGATTAAGTATTAGCATTGCACCAGAACGGAGCAATATACAGAGAAATTGGCAGCAATCGTCAATCTGGACTAATTGTAAATTACGTAGCAAATGTCTTTCGTGCCAATACATCCCTGTTACAGGACTTGATTAGAAATATCCTAAACACAGTCATATCCTTTGATGTTTATAGCATTGGAACCCTTAAAGGTGAAAAAAAAGAATCTTGTTTGGAATGACAGAAAAATCAGCATAAGATTAGCCATGCTTTGCTGGCATAAGTGCTACAAAGAGGTATCAAACGCTGGTGCTAGTAATATGCCAGCTAATTTGCCGCCAAATTATTATCTTGGTAATTTTAATAATTGACTGACCCCGCAGCTGCTACTGGTATGTTGGACTGTTTGTCCGCATAATAAACATCGCAATTTTCGATGTGTGACCAGATTTTTGGCATATTGGGGGAAGTAATCACTCCAAGTACCTTTTATAAAAATATAGTATACCTCCAGGCTCTCTAAATCTTATATATTAAGATAATATTCCGTTAACTAACAATTGTGATGCTTCACATAATATATGCAACATGAATTTTTAATATATTTTTCTCTGGTTCGTTGATGCCGGCATCGATTGTGAGAGCGACATCATATCTTTGAACTTGTAAATATCTATACTTTAGGATTGAATGAAAAAATATGAGCAACCTCCTCCAGATCAAGACGAAGTGGAGCAGGTTCTACACTGTGGAATAATATCAAAATTCGAATGTGAGGTAGAATACGTTATTTTTTACTCTAATATACTCAAGGTTGTTTGTTGCCTCAGATTTGGAATTCGCCGCTATCACTGTCGCATATAAACGTTGACAAAAATTGGATACCAACCGTCTTTCAACATTATACAAAGCCTGTAACAACGAATATGTTATTATTATAATTGATATGTAGAATCAATGTGAGATCGCATAACTATTTTGATGCGGTACCATAAGTACGATTATTATGAATCAATAGCCTTACCGAGCGTACAAATAGACCATAGAATATAATAGACAAATATGAAATCTTAGGAATTTCATCGTACCGAAGACATCAATGAATCGAAATTTTAAACGATGTTTGATGAGCTGTTCGAATAATCATGACGTGACGAAGCAACTAAACTAATCCTTTTTTGTACCTTTGCGTTTCAAAGACCATTGCACGAAGCTTATTTTGGGTGGGAGTTTGATCAAAATGCGGAATAATTAATGATTTTATTTGGCGCTACGAGCACGCTGATATCCTTGTGTATATATATACATATAGATCGCTATAGTATTATACATGTATTGGCATACAAGATTTTGTATTACCAAACATTTTTCAATTGCCAGTCCATTATGCAATGCAACTCTGACTGATGAATGTATCTATAGGCTGTATGATACTAATAAATGATATTTAATAAAAATTACATGGCTATTTGTTTCTTGCAACTAATTAGCCTAAGGAAATCAGAAGAAATGTAAAGACTATTGGTAAACAGACTTCCTTTCCGTTTTTCTGCTAATAATTTTGATAAATACAATACATAAGATTCCGAAGAAAGTGATGTGTTTGGATGGGAATTCTGAAAAATTAGACGTTTTTGATGTAGCAATCGATGCAGTTTCGTGAATTTAAAGGAATCGCTTGTGTTTATCATATTTACGCGTCCTTATAGCTTTTTCACGAGTGACAATATAATTATATCATGCTGCTTTACTACTATTACTACTACTACACTACACTATGCCTAATGACAAACGACCTAATTGTAGAACAGTCTAATTTTCTGATTGCCGAATTGAAGCCGACCCATTGAAATGCCCAAGTACGAGTCGAGTTGTGGAGGAATGAGAAGTGAAGAAAAATAACACTAGGTGAAGAAGAATGGCAAGTTTTTTATGAATTTAAGGGAAGGATCACCTATCAATGAGCGGTAGAAAGATTGTAATTCGCAGGAAGTATAACCTGCGGTACACAATGACTAGGACACCCTCCGATCCTCAGGATCGGTAGTTTCATTTATTTCTGTATCCCTTAGACAGTCCTAGGGGTTACCGGCGTGAGGACGTAATAATTGTTTTACTATTCAATAATGTAACAGAATACGAGTTTCCGAATAGCTGGTCGGAAATTCATGCAGTGTACCTTCCAATGTACTCCTTTTTTCTAAAATTCCGGATTCCTTGAGCAAGACCTAATGCAGCTGACTCCGATAGCACCTAAATTCGGAGATAACCGAAAATCTATGGGGTTCATTTTAGACATAAGTCAATCGTGAGATGCAGCACACTAACTACATATGAGCTCGATTGAAACAAATCGTTCAAGGCGGCAAGTAGGGTGGTATAAAAACTTTGGCCATAAGTACATTATTGCAGTGAATACTCAAAAGAATAATTTCTCCAGCGAAAAAAGTGTCTTTTTACATCAGAGTGTCAAAGACTTAAAATTTGGGCTTTGTAATTTCACAAGAAATTCATGGTTAATGAAGATGTCATCAAAATCGAAATTTGTCAAATTAAAGTCGAAGTTGCGATCCTAGACTATCTGTGTGAAATTCTGCACTTCAGTGGGTGAAGACATCGGCAAAAAGTGTTTTGGCAATTTCAAGTTTTAGCAAAGATTTTTCCGTGGGCTAATATTTGAGTAGAACTAACGGATACTGAGATATGAATTGGTACGAAAGGAATAAAACTTCTACAGCGGCGGTAAAAAAAAAATATGGAAAAACTGATTTTCCGACCCCGTCAACATTATTCTAATTTTAGAGCGAGATCGGAGATGGTGAGGGTTCAGCGGCAGGTCGATTTGGCATGGAATGCCCCATTTACAAACTTTTAATAGAGGCAGACTGAAAAATTGTGAAAGGATTAGGAGACGGAGGAGTCCTAAATATACGAAATGAAAGTATTATTCTTGTTTACAACATTAAGAAGTCCAAAATTCTTTGTACCTACACTTCTATAATTCTTTTGTGATAAACATCCACTGCATAAGACGCACCCAGGAAAATCACTTGAGCGATTACTTGAAACAACGCGAATCCAATAGAAACCTTGTACAATTGATGAAATGTCAATCTTCCCCAAGATTGATTTTTTCTCGCATTTGTTCCTTTGCATCGCTCAGAGTGGACGAATAAGTTATTTTCGAATAAGTACTATCATTCTTTGGGATACAAGACTCGAACTGAAAATTTGATGATCTGCAAAGCGGTACCCCTGTGCACGTGAAGGTCCATCTCTATCATCTCTTTGGAACAGATTTGGCCTCAATCTTTCTGTTACAGATTCATGCAATTCGAATCGGATCGAAGAGTCTCCGTCGAGCAAAGATTTTACTCCGAATACAATAAATAAGTGTAGTTAGCCTCGACTACGTTTGTTCTCATGTTATGTTGATAAATGTTATGTGATTCCAATTTCAGTGTGAGATTGGAAAAATTACCTAACAATTGCTTGTTATAAAAAAGTATAATTAATGTAATGCTGCCATAATTTTGATAAATAAAGTCAATGGATTAATTATATATCAATTGATTAGCGATAAATCTTGAGGGTCGAGGAGCTGCCTCGACTTCCTTGTATTGTTGGATATTCGAAAAGCAATAGACTTGCAAGACAATTTCGTATGGCTCACGCACTGATTTTTTCCATACTTGAACTAATTTTGATTTTCACATTCTTAAAGAAGTGTACTTTTTCGACGGACAGAGTGATGATAATTTCATTTTATAAGTCTGATGTCTGATATCGTCCGCGAAACCTCGTTGGAAATTTGTAAATCGGTTCATTACAGAAAATTATACGAATTACTGTTTGAAAAACGATGTTTTTGCCGCTTCCTCTAGCACTTGTTGGTAGTTAAATAGATTTTTCGCGATCAAAACTTCAATGGAATTGAATTTGAACTTCCGCGTCCCGTTATGGCTTTGAAAACGATTTTATGAACGAAAAACCCCTGGGGTGAATATTTACCTCATAGTCTATCGTTTAAACGAAGATAAAATAAGTGTATCATTCTAGGGTTAAGAAATTAGAGATATGTGTGTTCAGGACCGCTTTAAACCTCTGGATTCCGACGGAACAAACGAATATAATAGCAATTTCTGTCATTTCTGTTTGCTTGTTTATCCACCATGATGTTTCCATTTTTTTTTTTTTTTTGTCAATTTCAGTTACAACCCCCATTACTCATTACGCTGATAGCTAAATGATACAAAAATTTTGATTCGCATTGTCCCAGCAGAACAAGTATAGTAATAGGTTTTTCTGATTGGCCATTCAAAATTCAATACTAAATTTTATTGTAATTAGTGTTTGAAATGTGTTGTGATAATTCTAACCAAAAAACATTGAATGAAGTGATGTCACAAATGACTGCGTTGACAAATGCAGTTGACAAATTACGCTCCGAAGTGAATACAATAAAAGTGAAGTCGCATTTAATTCAAACTGAAAGAACTAACAATGAATCGGCAAGAAGAGCGATAATCATCAGGAAATGTGGGAACAAAAACTGTATAGCATTCAGAAAATTGGGAGAATATAACAGAATCGGGAGAGCAATGACTGACTTTGGTGTAGATTCTTCACGGAATACTGTACATTCGAAAAGTTCGTCATCCAGCTATTCTCGGAGCGAAGAATCATTATCTACAGTTTCTTCCTCGGTATTAGAATCAGAATCTTCAAAGGAAAGTAAGTTGAAAACAGCGAGGTTACAACAAACAGCGGACCGACGCCTAGGAAGGCCCACTGCTATTCCTCAATCGATCGTGAATGGATATAACAATAACGAGAGAATTGGCGGCACTATAAAAATGAATAAGGAAAATGAAAAAAGGCAAAATAAAGAGCCAGATATTGTGGCAGAGTTAAGTGATTCATCGGAAACTATTGACTCGAATTTTTTAGGACGAAATACACCTATAGTCGCACACATACAAGTCGAGTCCAAAATGAAAAGATCCAGGACAAAGGAAATTGTTGCGAATAAAAAGAATCCGAAATCCAAAACAGAAAAATCAGATTCTAGACACACAGGAGCGGTTCACAATACTGACAAGTTCGGAGCAACTGTGCAAAAAGAAAAAAATCGGTCTGTCAAAGCAAAAATGTCCAAGAGTAAATTGATGCAAGTTGTACGACGGAAAATAAAGCAAAATGATACCGTTGGTGTGAAGCATGTTTCCGAACACAGAGAGAATAATTCAAATGAACTCTCTCACGCTTCCTCGAATAGCAATGAAAATGAAGATACGCCGACCTGTATGCGCTGCTTGCTGTTATGTAGCCTTCTTAAAAAAACAGTCAGCCAGAAGCTCAATACAAAAAATCAAAGTAGGGAACAAAGAGAAGTCTCAGGTGAAATTCCTGCTCGTACAGACGCGGAAGGTTCGGTTCAAGAACCAATTGCAACTGTCATTGAAAAAGGAAACAAAAGTACAATGACAGCAAAGAATAAACAGAGAGTAAACGTAACCGTACAATCTCCTAGTAACGTGGTTAAGCCATCAGATATTGGGGATGTAAAATTAACAGGACTTGCTAACAAAAGGAGAAGTAAAAATCGAACGGTTGAAAAATCTCAATCTTCGAGTACCGTCGATACCGAGGCCAATAGTTCCGAGGAAAAACCGATTAGAAATCTTAATAAAACAGTACGTAGAAAGAAAAAGGAATTGAATAATAAAAAAACAGTACAATCGCCATCTCCGAGTGTAAACACCCCTGATATTCAGTCTAACAGTTCGGCTGAAAATATAGCCACTACTGGCAATAATACGAGAAAAAAAAGAAAAACTAGAAACAGGAAAAAGATGCTACAACAGGTCCCAATAGGAATACAATCTTCGAATGCAACTTACAGTAATACGGAGTCATTTTCTAATGTCATTGAATACAATGGAACAAAAACTGGTAACGAAAACGAGACCAAAGATAAAGGGACCGCGGTGATATTCCCAAAGACAACTGACGAAGACGTCGAAATTGCACAAAGGGTTCCAGAAAGGATTGCTGATGAACGGGCGCCACCACGTAAAGAGCCTGTCGATGCAACAAAGTGGATGGAGTCAGTGTTATCCGTAGACCCACATCGTGAGATACCGAAGACGATAAAGCTTAGTCATGCTGCTGTTGGTACTACAGAAGAAATTCCCAAGTCGAAATTACACGCTGAAGACAGAAACAGTGAAGGCAGCCTATCAGTAGAAAATAGCACTACTTTGGATAGCAGTTCAGAAGAACATTTCGAGAATTCAGCCACCAATCCTATTCGCAAGTGGACCAGTAAAGAGCAACTGTATGGTGAATTACCTGGCGTGGGCAAACTTCTAGAAATATGGTGCACGGATCAAGAGCACACACCACACGTATGCCGCTGCAGAAGAAACGCGAAACACCAATACAAAATGTGGCTGCTTATTCCCTTCAAGAATAAAGAGCGTTCAAAAAGATGCGACCCTTGCGCACCATGTGAAAAATGTTACTTACAGAGAAAATCTCAAGATGTCAAATTTTCGTCACGGTCGAATGATTTTCAGGATCATGCGAAACCGACTTTTCGAGAATTCACAGCATCGTCAGAAAGATATCCTACATTCCATCAAGATCGAATTCAGAATTATCAAGTGTCTTCTTCAATTCCAAGCACCGCTATGGAAGGGCCATATTTATTCTCGAACCCAACGTCCCCCGGGAATCATTGTCCAAATACCAAACCTGACCAAAATGATGGAGGAGCACACCACCGTCATCAACAGTTGATTTTAAACAATTCACGAAAATTTGATCCCGAGTCACGGATGTCCCGCGGTGCGAATCAAGCTACTTTGCAATGTAATCCCGTAGCAACAATGGGAACAAGCGGCTCACTGACTCCTAAGAATGCCAATAATAACATCTTGGGATCGCACGGTTCAGACGTACGATCGGAAGAACATCGTTTCTCTGTTTGCAATGATCCTAATTTTCTGGTGCCTTCGTGTCCCAGCAATTATTTATTACAAAATTCACCTGCACATGGGTTTCAGCGTTTGGAAGCGACAGAATCACAATTTGAATCACGTAAGCCGGCGCTATTTCAACGTGTCGCCAATTATTTCTTCTCTCGAAAATCCTCCGAGTATGCTTATGATTCATCAAGGCAATTTGCCGGATACCAGTCTGATGTTAAATTACCGGGAGAATATAACATTTACAGTTCTTCGCCTTCCTCTCTACGAACGCCCCAACTATATGCACACAATGGTTCGGATCCATTCAGTCGGTATCAAGTACTGACGGAAACTCAAAGAGTTTCTCATAATTTTGACCAACCTCGAAATGTGTACACAATCATGTCTATTCACATGCCTCAGCCTCACATTCTTTGGAGGAAATTTTAGGTTTTAGGAGCGTCAAACAAAATGTAAACTAGATACTTCGACGAAAGTGTAAAATAAAATACTCATGATGATGAGGGGTTGCTGTAAATATTTGTGGCGAGATAATTATACCCTATACCTCTTAATATTTCGGAGTGGGGTTTGACTTAGGTCTGACTGAGATGAGTCCGGGTGAGATTAGTGTCAACAAATATAATTGAATTTATATAAACTTCCCAACTTGCAAGTCAAGTTTTTTTTCTACAAATATACTCAGCAAACTTAACTTTCCGTTATTAGGCTGTACCTATAAAATAGTCAATATTATTAATGTATTGATTGCAATGCATGTTTGATCAAACGGATGTGGAATTGGAGTGCCAAGGTGGTTGACATTATACTAAAGAGGTGTAGTTTGAAATAATTTATAACAATAATAATAATAACAGTTCTACACGTGTTCACTAGTACTTGATATAACAAACTATATACATATAATCAGTACCATAACCATCGTTATACGTATTTTTAAACCTATTAAACATACATTTGTATAGACATGCTTTATAAATAATCCTCGACGTGAACTGTTCCGGGATTTGAATTATAACATTATGACAACATAACTATTTTTGGATGCCCTTCAGAATCGGAACACAAATGGCGGAAAATATGCTGTCACTACCGTGCTAGACGAAGAAGGTTCGGTCGTGACCATAATTTGTCCGTCATTGGACACTGTCATGGCTTCTTTGGGTGCACTCTTATTCCACTAGTCAGTAGCATACGTAGGTTTCATTCACATATGATCAGCAATGACCCAGAACCTAGAGAAATGTCTTGAATTATATTAACATTGTGAACAACTGCTAAATTATTACGCCTAGTTTCTAGGTACGTTCATCAATTCCCACCGTTTCAAACCATTCATGGCTGCTTCCATTAGATCTGGCATGAAAACAGGAATGACGAGATCGGAGTTTATTGGTCACTGTGCAGTGCGCTGACTTGGACGATCAATGACACATTTCGTGATTACAAGGAAATGGCTGCTTATGATACCACTATCAAATTCTTTTCCCAGTGTTCAGAAAAAAATCTATTTTGTTACTGGCCAGCAATGTGCAGTAAATTTTCAACGATATGTCTGCTATTTATCAACTTACAACGCCTAAATCATAATTTTGTGTATTGCTATGTGTATCTTATATTAAGAAGACAATAGGGATGTCAGTCACGCACATTCTAATTTGTTTAAGGCCACTGGTACATAATACTACTTTTTCGTATTTAATGTTTTTCACGCACATCTTTTATACGTAATAATTATTCACAGAGCTCGAAAATCGACGCGCAGCCATTACTTGACCCTCGGGTCCCTCCCCATATAATATTTGCCAACAAAACTTTTTTTTTTGGTTTATAGTTATTACAGTACGCAGTTGAATTTTTCCCCCTCAGACTGTTGAAGTGATAATAATCTTGAAGTAATCTCAAGATTTCTGACCGTTTCTCGTTCCTTTGTCCTTATGTATACACCTAGTAAGTTCAGGACCGAGCCTAATCGGCCGGTATTCGGTTATGCCACTTATGTGAACTACAAAGCCAAGGACGCAAAATGCGGTGACCTGAATGAAGTATACCAAGAAATCATAATTATCTGTAGTTGTAATGAATCATCCAAGGCTTTGGATTCCGACCGAAATCTTCAGTTTTGATTGAAAGTGATATAACAACGATTCAAATAAATTATTAAACTGTTTATTTACAATTTGTGTGTATTCGATTTTTTTTTTTCGTAGATTGTGAGTGTATTATAAAACATCACTGACCCATATTTGTGCTTTCTCGTTTAACTATCATTAGTTTGTGATTCAAATATACTAGCTAGTAGTTTCCTATCAGTTCTCCCTCGATCCCTTATAAGCAGATATGTATACGTACATACTATGTTCGTGTGTGATCAATGATATTTCTTTTTCGTGTGACTACTTCTGACGTTATGTAAAACGGTATAAAATTTTTATGCTAATAGTTGTGCACGAACAAAATTACGTGTGTTCGGTCCGTTGCTGCAGACATCGTTGTCTTGGAAGGATCTGTTCTAGCCATATGACAATCAACTCCAGAAAATGGTCTTCGGCGCTCCTGAAACGTTATTTTCCTTGAATTACTTTCTCTCTCTTTGCCTTTGGCTCCACCATGTTCTGATTATTCATTCGATTTTAAATCGTCCGTGTATAACGCGTAAGCTTCCTGCGACGATTCTTGGAAAGCTTTATTCATCTTTTCGTAGGATTCATTCATCAAATCTGCTAAGTTTTCCTTCGTTAACCCGACCGTGGAAATCGGAGGCAATATAGTGATGATACTTTTCCCTGGAAATTGAAGAACAAATAAGTTTATATTTACTGGATGAAAAAAAGTACAATTGAAGATCTCATAGCAACTTATGCTCAAATAATTTTTGACGTGATCATCCGCCGTACAGTGTCAGTCGTCTGGGGCAGTGCACCGTCACATGCCCTAAGTAGTTGAATACTTTTTTTCGTAACACCTGCATAGTAAGTTTGACTCCGCGCACTGTGGAGGGTGCGGGAGATGGCTGATTCCGTTGCAGGCCAAAATCAGTGTGCATCAGTGAATATACACTGATTTCCAGTTATAAGTATACCACTGGGAAAATCAGTGGTATACTTATAACTGGAAAACAGTGTATACTCACCGATTCGCAGTGAGTGTCACTGATTCAAATTTAGAGAGTACCCATGATACCCATGATACTGATCACTTTCTACGCCACATACGTCATATATTATAATAATCGGACTGACCTGATTCAAACTTCTTGAGTTTGTCGTTGAGGAAATGGTACTTCGAAACGACAACTGGTTGAATGGGCGTTTGGGAAGCAATCGCTACGTGGAATGCTCCTTTCTTAAACGGCAACAGCTTTGTCCCAGAATGCCTCTTACCCTCAGGAAATAAACAAAGCTTCGCCTGAAAGAAGAACGATCGTCAGCATACTGATCATAATATAATTCCAATTCATAGTTGAAAGGTTTTTCTATACGCCCACTAAGGTTAATTATCCTTGTTCGTATATCAGTTGTACAGGAAGTAAGAGGGAAGAAGACCGATCCCCATGCTACAAAACCTGCGATGATATTTACGGCTCTTTAGTAGTACAATATTCTACCACTCGCAGTGCTGGTGATGCACGCCGGGTCCCACGGACCTACCGGGTCCTCGACCCGTCACGTGATCTTGGCATACGACCAATCAAAACGTAAACAAACCCCCACCATGGCACTAACGGACCCGGCGTGCATCACCAGGACTGCGAGTGGCAGAATACCGTATTACTAAAGAGCCGTAAATATCAACGCAGGTTTTGGCGAGCGACCATCACGGGGATCGGTCTCCTTCCCTTTTACTTCCTGCAGTTGTATATCAGTCGACAAGATTATCCCCTGAGCAACTGACCTTCCTGTTATTGATTATTACTGCCGTTGAGTTCATAGTGTTCTGGGCCTGCTCTGTCTGCTGTCTGTCAATGAATAAGGTTCCCCACAGCCAGGAAGCTAGACCGAATGGCCCAAGGTAGAGCACTGCTTTCTTTGATATGACCGTACATCGTTCTAGTACGGGCCACAACTCGGCCAGAACTGTCAATACAGGGTGAGAATACTTTTCAATATTTATATATTATCAAAGCTGGCCGGTTCGAAAGCTGATCCACGAGCAGCACAGAACTAAAAGTCGTCTTATGGACAGCAAATGTCCCACTTTTTGACGTCTAACGTCGTCTCCACTCTCATAGCTCTCTTTTGGACCGTAAAATACGTCTATAGGTCGTTACCACACACTAAAGTTTCAACGATCACGAAAATTTTGTGAATTGTCTATTTTATACAGCTGATTAGAAGGCTAAACGGCTAAACCAATATGTTCTAATGGTCAGGGTAACAGAAAAATTCAATTTGATTTGAGATCAATATAATTTACCGCAAAGATCAAGGCCACTCTGATGATTGATCAGCACTACGCAGCCAGTGTCCTGGACGATATTTTCCTTCCCGCGTACTTGGAATTGTATTCCCAGGAGTTTTGCTATTTGTCGAGCTCCCCACGCTGGTATGCTGTAAGTTAGACCAAGTTGTGTAATCCATCCCACTCCATGAGATATAACTTTTCGTCCTACAGACGATACTAAATTTTTACAAATTATTGTGTGCATGTAGATAACTCAACGGGGGTAGTTTCTTATGCATGTATTGTAGTCGTTCATAATTTTATAAGCCGTGTCCGCCTGCAGAACAGTGGATGTGATTTTCGAAACATAACTTACAGCGCGTTTTTCCAGTGCCCCGGCTGAAAGAGCATTAGTGGAATGCACCATGTCGCGGCGATAGCACTGAGGAAGACAAATAGTGTGAATTTGATTCGATATCTTGCAGCGTCGCTCACGGCACAGACAATGACGAGCAGCAGCAGAAGGGCAACACCAATGCTGCTACAAGAAACTCCAAGGACCCTGAAAGTGAAGACATTTTTATTGGAATATCGATCCGGAGGATTGTAATACTTTGAGAGAAGTGGTTACATTTTCTGAAAACTGGACAATGTCATAATTTCACTGTATTTTTCTTTCATATAATTCGGTAGGACAGATACGGAATTTAGAATTCGAGCCATCGGGGTACCGACGAGTTAAGATTATTGAATTTCGATAATTTGGCCGAACGTTAGACTGGAATTTTGTCTGAAAAGTGAAAAATTTTTTCGCACTGTCAGATGTTTGACATGACTAGAGTTTGCGAGCGCATAGGCTATGGAACTTATATCACACATGCTCGTCAATGTGTCAAGGACGATGCGATAAGAAAATAAACTAGCACGCCAATGAAAATTAGAATGTGATATGTGATGGTTCTCTAAAAGACGTAGTAGTGTGCGTTTCAGTGCCAAAGGTGAAGATAAGGCGATACGCTTTCGAGAAATTATATTCCATTCAGCTCTGTATATCGAGTGAGTTGCGAACGGTGTGGATACTGGTTCAGCATCTTGTATATTTAATATACATATATTATACATGTATAATTGTTCACAGATGCTGAATATGCGTGGACGATTTTCTATTATTCGTGAAACGTGATTCATTGGGTCTCAAATGCTAATTCCCTGCAATTTATCAGACTTTTCCCTACTATCATCGACAGTAGGTCGTATACGATTGAATGGATCATATTACTAATTACATTGTCCAATGAATACTAGCGATTAACGCTCCGTCCAACACACGAAAGTGTTCGTAACTTCCTACGTCGGCGTAAGTTTTGGCACAGATCCTCAGTGTCATCTTTGTATAAGCTGAATGAAAAGAGCTGTTGTAATCTTCGCCTCTGGGCTCTGAATATCGCCGCCGTCGTCGTCACAACAGGTCGCAAATGCAGTACGCAGTTAAAATTTAGTGTCTAACACTTAATCCGGAACGACCACGATGCTGCAGACTGATAGTGGTTAAGATGTACCGACAATGTGGGTTTGAATGGAGCCGTGACGTCACTGCCAGGAAACATACAACATATTGTAAGGTCACTTGTTCCATTCGGCTGATAATCTCGTCCCTAATTTGACCAGGAAAAATGATTGATGAGAATTGCAATTTTCTGCCGTAGATTTCTACAGCGATCCTGATCACTGAAAACGGACAAGTCCAGAGCAAATGCATCTTTGCGATAGTTAACTAGTTCTGGGAAGAATATTCTGGGGGTCTAGTAATTCTTATTTGTATGTATATTTGATTCTATCTCATTATTATTTTTTGTTACCAGTCATTTCAAAACTAACGTAACCCTCTCATTTAAAGAAAAATTTATTCATCGAAAAAAAAAAAAAAAAAAATCGCAGGAAACTGCGACTGGATTGATTAATTGTAACAATATTAGCTCACTTATGATAGCACCTGCATCAGCGTTCTGAAACTTGGTTCTCGAGCTGTCTCATTAATCACAGCCCAAGTATAGCTGTCGCACTGATATAATTACGCAAGTAACTCTCTACGAAAAAATTGGTAGAACAATTTCTCCTAACTTTTAGTGCTTAGCATACCGGGAAGTATTAGTAGTAGTAGAACAGTTAGAAAGTAATAGAAAAATTCCGTACCACTTGGGTTCTCTATTGGGTTTTTAATCAGCACAATTGTGCCAATGAAGAAACTCTGTAGGACAATGTACATTCTCTGTACGGAACTCCATTCATTGAGGCATCATCGATACAAAAGAAAGCATAGCAGACCTAAAAAAGTTTCACCGTAATCTTTAACTCATAACTAACATTACTTCAATATAATTGCAATAAATAACGTTATTTACATTTACTCATGTATACCTGTCCGAAATAAGTGTCGTGATACTCATCATCTGGCCAGAACTGGGCCACTATTCGTTTACCCTGACTAGAGCCCAGTGTGAAAAACAAAAACACAAACAAAACAAATGCGACATCGATAACCCAAAAAGATCCTTTTATTCGTTATAAATCGTTTTGCAGAAAGAGAGTTTGTGAGACATTGACAGATTGGGTACATGGTATTGAGGGGGTACATATCCCGTAAAACCTAACGGCAAGTCGTTAGATTGCCAATACGAATCCCTCAACCGAAGAAGATGCTCATGTCGTAGAGTGTAACGCAGGGCTTCCTCAATCCAGTCTGCGTGAATAAGCTCGATGATAGGAAGTTCCGGTGTCTTTGTCTCTTTCGCGTGATATCGTAACTTTGGTAAAAGCGGTACCAGTGGGGTTGTAAAGACGACGCACTTACATGCGAGCTTACATGTTAATCCCAACAGCTGCGGAGTCCAATTCCATTTGTAATCGCTGGGCACATCTGAGAAACTTTGACCTGTTGACAACAAGGTTCAAAAGTTGATACGTAAAAGCACATAACAATGACAGAAATAACATTAAGAAAAAATTGTTGACGTACCGGACTCGCAGTTAATTACACTAAACTGTCTTCAATGTCAAGTTTGGCATCACGTTCAATGATGTTCGTTAGTTCCGTCGACTTGCCGGGTGGCTTGTTTTGGCGGGCCATCGCGTTCATCACGTTCTGGGAGCATCATTAAAGAAAAAATGGAGTGGATTGATTCGGGGCTAGACGGAGATCAACTGAGTAGAATAACGAGAGAAAATATCGACAGAATTATTGACGCAAATTTCTCAGTTTTTGTAGAAGAATAGCAAGCTCGATTATAGGTGAATAAATATTGCAAATATTTGAAATTATTCCCGCCATCATAGATTAGTCGAATTATAATTACGAGTGAAAAAAATTACGCATTTCTGTATGTTTCCGAGCCGGCGGAAGCTGCCGGCTATTGTACAAATCTTTGTTTTATGTCGACAAATAATTACTTGCAACCTGCTAAATAGTCGAACATTTGAATCAAGTAATATTTGCTTGCTTAACAGCTTTATTCTACAATAAATAACATTTTTTCAAACAAACGGGGGCAATTGGCTCGCGCGGCCATGCCACGAAATCAAAAACCTTTTTCAACTCTAATTTTACTTTTCCAATTTACAATACACGAAATTCTATACATACCTTTGCTGTTTTTGTAACTTACACTCGCTTACAATTAGATCGTCCTAGGTGAATTTGGTGCCCCTGATATGGGCCGGTACTCTTGCTACTTCGGATTTTCAACACTGATCAAGAGACTCGGTAGAGTCTCGCGCCAAGTACATGAAAAAAAAATGTAATGCACGGCGCAGAGACTCTCCGAGTCACTTTACCCGAACGGAAGCGAACCGGGCAGTGGGGAAAATTATTTTATACACCTCAGGGATATAAACGGCGGTTTATTGCCCTGTTCCAGCCGGAAAAACCACTTTATTTCCCTTTGGTGTATAAAATATCGTATGCACCACAGGGCAAACGTTGTTTTAGACTCGTGCGATTGTATCCCTCGGCTTCGCCTCGTGATACAACCTCGCACTCGTCAAAAACAACTTGTCGCCCTTAGGTGCATAATATACTATTGATGATATATTAATAACAGGCAATACAGCCGAGGAACATGATGAAGCCTTGAATAAAGTTGTAGAGCGAGCGAGACTACTTACTGCAAATTTAATGAGTCCAAAGTACAATACAAGCAAACCAGTGTTGACTATATCGGCTATGTATTTTCAGAAAAAGGGAAAGCGATCTCTGGTAGCCGCATAAAAGCAATTTCTGAATTGAAAGATCCGATTAATAAAAAAGAACTACAAAGCACGCTCGGAATGATCAATTTCATAAGAGAATTTATCCCTAATTTGTCAGCAGAAACAACGCAACTCACGGAATTGCTTAAAAAAGATGTAACCTGGATGTGGTTGCCAAAGCACTCTGAAATTTTGGAAAAGATACAACAAAAAGTAACTAAAGCCCCGGTACTACAAACATTCAATGAGGAAAAAGACATCTCTATTCAAACCGATGCTTCCTCTACAGGTCTTGGATGCTGCTTATTGGAAGACAATAAACCAGTAGCATTTGTCTCAAGAAGCTTGACAACGACCGAACAGAATTACGCTCAGGTCGAAAAAGAGTTACTTAGCGTTGTCTTTGCTACAAAGAAATTTCACTACTATATTTATGGTAGAAATGTAACAGTTCTCTCTGATCACAAACCCTTGGTATCACTAAACACTAAAGAAATCAAGCAAATAGATTCCAGAAGACTCCAACGATTGGCTTTAAAACTATTGAAGTACTCACTGACCATACAATACTTACCAGGAAAATATATGTACATCGCCGACCTATTGTCGAGAAACTATTTACCGTGTAACAAAGGTGATGAAATTGATTTAAGACAAACAATACAAACAATCAACAGTACTCTAGCTGTAAGTGACAGAAAAAAAGTAGAGATTAAGGAGGTTGGGGACTAATATCAAAACGTAGAGAATCGCTTCAAATTTGTGTGAGGTGTTCATCGATGTGGAATACAATTTGTTGTCAAGTTTCAATTAATTCGTCAGTCTCGTTTCCGAGTAATCATTAATCAAAGTTACGTTCTTATACACGGGCGCTTATGGCGGTACCTGACGAGTATCGTGAAAAAACGTCGTTTATCGTTTGAACGCAGGGGCGAAAACGTAGAGATCTCTATAAAAAAACATCTACATGGTTAATGATACTTTTGAGAAGATTCTCGCGAAAAATGAAGTATCCTTGCCAGCTTCGTTTGCGAACCATAGTGAAAAACATGGAGCGTTTTGTAGGGATATTAACCTAGAATCCTCGAACGAAATCGCATAAAATATATTTTTGTGACTAAAAATCGGAAAATACAGTACAGTTGATGTTGACGAACGTAATTAAACGACAAGTGATGCATATTACATCAAGATTTCATCAAAAGTCTTCTTTTCGAAGTAAATTTTGTTTTTCGTTGCTCTCAAATGAGGTTGAGAACCACCAACCGGGCCCGTGTATAAGCATAGGCTTACCCCTCTCACAGCTCGCCCCGCGAGCGGGGTAACCAACCTCCTTAAGAAGAATACAGGTGAAGATCCAGTCCTACAGCAGGTAAAGAAATTCTGTGAAACAGAATGGCCGCAGAAAAGGACAGGAATATCACCAGACTTACTCGCCTACTGGTCTCAAAGAAATTCGTTGTACGTACATGACGATCTGTGCTTTAATAAAGAAAAAATAATAATACCTACAATCATGCGTAATGAAATGTTTAAAAAACTGCATCACGGTCACGTAGGTACAACGAAGATGAAAGTAACAGCACGACAAATCATGTATTGGGCAGGCATCAATAAAGAAATTGAGTCGATAACAAAACAATGCGTCACATGTTCGACGTTTGAAAAATATAAAACAAAGGAACCACTGTTTTCTCACCCAATACCAAAGTTGCCTTTTGAAAGAGTAGGTGTTGACGTTGCCGAACATGAAGGGAAAAACTATCTCGTCACTGTAGATTATTATTCCAAATGGATAGATTACAGACAATTAAGGGAAAAAACAGCAAAAGTCATCATTGACGCGCTGAAATCAGTTTTCTCAGTCCACGGGGTTCCGAAAATACTAATTGCTGACAATATGCCTTTCGACTCATACGAATTTAAAGATTTTTCAAACGAATGGGAATTTGAATTAGCTACAAGCAGTCCAACGTATCCACAGTCTAATGGCATGGGTGAAAAAGCAGTGGGTAACTTTAAAAAATTACTGAAAAAATGTCAAAGAAGTAATCAAGACCTACAACTAGCTTTATTAGCCTATCGAAGCAATCCCGTAGCTGGTATGCCATATTCGCCAGCAGAACTACTAATGAACCGACAATTGCGAACGTTAGTACCTGCACACGAAAACAAACTTAAACCAAAGCTCATACCAAATGTGAACGAAATGTTAATAAAAAATCAAAGAAAACAAAAACAGCAGTACGATCAGACTGCTAAGGTATATGACGAATTTAATGTTGGTCAAAAAATCTATGTAAAAATAAAAAAACTCTGGGAGCCAGCGGTAATTGTCGAAAAACATCCAGCTCCTAGATTTTTTATCATAGAGCAAGATGGAAAACTATTAAGACGCAATACCAGATTCCTAAAACCACGATACTAAAAATAAAAAAATAAAAAATAAAAAAAAATAAGCTGAAGAATGTAAAGCGAAGTTTTTTTTTATTTCCTTTTTTTTGCTTCCTTAGATAATAGAAAAAAAAAAAGTAATGAAAACAAAAAAAGGGGGGGAGGTGTTGTAGATCTACGAACTCTATTATACTCATAAGTTAATACTAGAATAACACGGAGATCCCCGAGCCCTCACGGGACTGTACGAGTGGCCGTGGGCTCTTCAGTGTAATGTGCCTATACGCAAATAAATAAGACGTACAGTTTCACTCCAGGATCTCATTTATTAATCCTGCAAGATTCTGCCCATCCTTATGATAATAAGAGACTACAAGACAGGATCCAACAGAAATTGGGAAGTTGCACACTTTTCTCTATTATAAATCTATGCATATGTTTTTTTTTCTGCTTGTTAATCAATAAATTCTTGCAAATAATTACAATATCATAACTTAATACTATTAAATTATTGTGCTCTTCCTCAAATCATAATTTTATTATCCACAACAAAAGAAACTAATCTAATTAAGGTGTCATTATCACCTTTGATGGCCAATTCATCTATATCAGAGTCAAAGGCTATACCTTTTTTATCAATGAATTCCATAAATTTAATTCTCGCATCTAGGTATCTAGGGCACCACCAAAAAATATGCTCCAAAGACTCATCTCCCTCTCCACACTCACAAGTACTGTCTTCTATAATTTTCATTCTTGTCAAGTGAGCTCTCCATCTATTATGACCAGATTTAAGGCGGTTGGCTATGCCTATCCTCCTTCTGTCCATCCCGATTTCTGAAAACCACATTGCCATCCGAAAATCCGGAGAGAAAGAAACATAACGACGACCCTTAGGATTAGGAAGACCCGTGTATTCTTGAATGAAATTTAATGTTCTCAATCTAGCATGTTCTTTAATTGTACGGTTAAAATCACCACCACAAAAATTCATTATATCAATGGGAACTTTCTCACTGGCAGACTGCATACGAATCTGCAATTTCATTTCCCTCTATGCCAACATGAGCCGGAATCCATATCACAACAATATCCCTTCCAAGTAATTTTTCTTTATATATTTGCTGTTTAATAAACGCCGCATGCTCACCCATTTTAGAATTCAAACCCCTTTGATTGAGACTGAGAACTGAACTCTTTGAATCCGTGCAAATTACAAAGTCTCCAGGCAATTCATTACTCGTAATTAACTTAACAGCATATTCAATGGCCAACATTTCAGCATTAAAAATTGAAAATTTCGAATTTAAAGACATCTGTCGAGATAGATGGGGGTAATCCATAGATACAATCCCTACTCCACACTGATCTGTCTGAGGATTGAGTGAACCGTCTGTGAAAATTGCTCTGTGGTTGGGGTACAACTCATCAACGACTCTACAGAAATCTCCCGGATTGCCTACAGGAGGTTTAAGGGATTGACCAAATGAACTATTGAAATTGTGACTCATGTAAAGAGCCTGATAATCTACCTTGAAAGTAGGAAGAATTTGAGACTTAATGACATCCTTCAGTGAATTTCTGATCTCCAACCAATAACCATTGAGAGTGGAGTCCAGTAGCTGAACCTCTTGAATATGCGGTTGATTTTTTAGTACTAAAATTCTTTTCAATTTATTAATTATGATACTATATTCATTACAGATTTGCTTTGTCAAAAATCTGGTGGACAACTGTCTCATCCGATCTCTCAGGGTTAACAAACCACTGAGGTGAAGCAACGTATTTATAGGGGTAGTTCTCAGACAACCCAATCCAGTGCGCATAGCCGCATTTTGTACTACATTAAGTTTCTGTAATTTATCATAGCTAGAAGAATTAAATAACCCCCCCCACTCAAGTCCAGGTCTAATCAAAGTTTTGTAAACTTTGATCATTGAGACTGGGTGAGAACCCCAATTAAATTTGGCAACAGAATACATAATGCCCATAAGTTTTTTCGCTTTTACTCCCACACTATTAATATGAGCTTCCCAATTAAGTTGTGTATCCCAAATTACCCCTAAGTATTTGGCCTTGAGATCATTTCTGATTTTTTTTTTTTTTTTCCCACAGTTATTCGGCACTGCCGATGCACCAATCATTTCTGATTATATGGTCTCTACAACTTCTTCTTCTGTTCAGAGTTTGGTTAACACCTGAATCTCTGGGAGGTATTGGTCTAGCCGTAGGCCAGGAACGAGTGACATGACCACCGCGCGGCGCTGGAATATATGCTTCTTACCGCGATTACCTGGCTGTGAGAAGCAACGCCGCTGCGTGGCGATCACGGGTACTGAAACTTGGTGTGCCGAAGGTTGAATCGATAATCGATCCCAGGTGACGCTCGAAGATTCACTCTCTCTTGGAGTGAAACTTTGAGTCAGATAACAGTCACTCAAAATTAGAGTGGAAAGATTCACTCTATGCACTAGAGTGAGAGATGCCACTCGCAAAATTAGAGTGAAAATTTTCACTCTTTCAACTAGAGTGAAGTATGTCACTCCATAAGAGTGGAAATTCACTCCAGAAAGAGTGCCCCGCTTTTCACTCCACGCTAAGAGTGAAAACTTCACTCCAAGAAATTTAGAGAGCACCTACAAGGAATGTGAGGAACTCATAACTCGGAAGAACGGTTAAGAAAAATCATAACTCAGAAAAGACTGGATCGAAAATGTGAGAAAATTCAAAAAAATGTTTTAGAGCAACGACAACATCGAAAAAAATCACCAAGCGAATAAAAAATATCGCGGTCTGAAGGCTACGTGAATTTACGTGCAGGACAGCCCCATGAATAGGGACAAACGAGATTGGAAAAATGCGAGAAGAATCATTTTCGGCCCGTTGCCCAATCGTTTTATATTACCTGGAACTACAATATATTCTGACTTGTTAAATCAATTTTATCCCAGACTTATATTCCCTACTCTGTTTGAGTGGATAGGATGAAATCGTTGAGTAGATGCTAAATATAAATGCGCATTATATTATAGAACTCAAAGTTAAGAAGTCAACGTTCAACACAAGCTACGTAGTTTACAGTATAATTTCATACAGCAGACAATTTAAAAAGATTCATTCTTTACCATATCATATTTTTATCATATTCTAAGCTGTACATCAATCATAGCCACATTAAAATCTCAATTTCATGTCATTTATTTATATACGTCCTCATATCATCATCTAGGTTTTTTTTCTTTTCATCAATCTGTGCATAATATATAATCACACAAATGATATATTACGACACAAAGATAACTCAACGAACTGAGACACGCGTCCGCAAAGGTGCACTTTGTATCCTATTAATCTTATACATATATGTTGTCGACAGGAATAAGCTAATTTTCCACGAAGATTAATCTGGAGCTAAGAAGACGCTCCATGCGACTGTGGCCACATTCCTAATCGCTATCTCGATTCTTACGTTATCATACCAGAACTGTGAGAAGCGAAAGGCATGAATATGAGAAAAGTTTTGACTGACTCAATATCGCTGTCAATTAGCATCAATAGGCATGAACTAAACTGTATAATTGCGAAGCGCCTTATCATAAGACGTGTCAAGAAAGATAAATGATTATTATATGGTGAAAGTGTACACCAATTATTGAAAAAACTGATGAGAAAAATTAACGGACGATCCGGGAATCGAACCCGGGATCCACGGATACTTAGCCGGAGACTTACTCCACCAGACCACCTTCTTCGCCCACAGATCACGTCAATTCTTCTCATCATATACTAGCTTTTTCCTGTAGGTCTTGTATTGGTTCTTAGTGCTCGAATTTTAATTGAATGTGTATTTTCTTGCGTATAGTATCTGACCACGGGCCATTCGGAAGAATAAGCGACGGTATAACACGCGTTGAATCGCAGTGTTTGTGTTTCAAATATATTCAGATCTCCAAATGAACATATGTCATTTTGATTATTGTGTATGTGTGTGTTTGTGTGTCGTACATAATATTTATTCAACTGTGCTGATTTACTATTGAGAGGAGAAAACGACGGTCGTCGCTACGTGGTTGGCACTATCTCTATAGCAAACTGTGAAGCAACAAGAAACAATAATAATAATAATGTTTTATTCCAGGCTTGCCTTTTGGCATCAGCCCTCTCTCTTACATCCTCCTTCCTTTACATTTTTTTCCGTATTGCCTATTAATATTCCATCACTCTGACTATCATATCCTCATTCCATACTTCATTTATTTAACCTATATTTATATAACCTATATTTATCCTAATTATTATATTACTATTTACATTTTCTATCTACCGTATCCTCATTCAATGCTTCATTTGTTTCCCTCTTTATTCTATTTATCAACTAATATATTTACATTTCATTTCTCTATCTTTTCTGTTCTCCTTCCATGCTTCATTCCCTTCCTCTTTCCTTGCATTGGCCCTCCTTCTATTTGCTGACCTTCTCCCTCTGCGGCTCTGTCCCCTTTCCCACTCCCCTGCTGCCCGTCCGAACTGCCCCGTGAGGGGTCAACCCCTCGACTCACGCTGGCAGCCCGCCCCCCCCCCGTGCCCCTGAGCCGCCTGTTCTGCCTCTATCCTCTGTTGTACCTCGTTTCTCTCTCTCTCTAGCCTCTTGCTCCACTCTCGTCCCCTGCCGCTCTCTCCTAGCAAACTCCCGATGCCCTCTTCCCATCTCAGGCTTTCTATACAGTTTTCGGTCAGATGCTCTAGCGATTCTTCTTCCCTTCTGCATATCCTGCATTTCCTTTCCTCCTCTTCTAACCAGAACTTGCTCCCTCTCTCCTCGTTTCCACATCTCAGCCTCGCAACTGTTCTTATCCCTCTGTCCTTCCGTCCATTATTATTCCTTATGTACTCCGGCACCATCGACTCTGTCATTATGTTCTTGTATCTTGGCGTGCTTCTGGACTCTTGAATTTTCGCTCTTCTGTTCTGCTCTTGTATGGTCCTGTCCCTCCTTTCCGTTTGTTCCCTCGTCTCCCCTCCGTTTGCCCTTTCTGTCTCTACCCACAGCGAACTGAGTCCGCACCTGTTCAGATAGTCTTCCCTCTCCTTTGCCCATCTCGTTTTTTCCACTCTTGTCTCGTCCCTTCTTGTCTCTCTCCTACATTCTCTTAACAGCTTCTTTGTTTGTTCCCTATTTATCTTTTCTTCGAATCCCATTGCCCTGCTTCCCGTTGTCACACTTATCTTGTCTCTTTTCAGCTCTTCCCTTACTATGTATCCTGGCGTCGTTCTCTCTAGTCCCAGGATCCATTTCAGGTATTTTTCCTGTATCCTTTCCGCTTCCGCCCTCTCTTTCCATCCCCATATCTCTACCCCGTATAGCAGGATGCTCTTTATGACTGCGTCAAACAGTTTCAGTCTCCACCTAATGTCTCCTGCCAAGTTTCTCTCCCCAATGCTCCATATTTTTCCCCATTGCCAGATTAGCCTTTCTTGCTCTTTCTTTTACGTGTTCGTCCTGCCCTCCGTTGCTCTTGAACCTGTAGCCTAGGTAATCCATTGTCTTTGTTTCTTCCAGTTCTCTTCCTCCCCATTTCCAGTCGATTTTCCTCCTTCTTCCTCCGCCCTTACTGCATACCATCACTTTTGTTTTTTCCGTATTCACTATCAGCCTCTTTCTCTCAAAATACCTTTCCCCTCTTCTTATCATCTCCTCCATTTCCTTCTGCGTTTCTGCCATGAACACGATGTCGTCTGCGAACCCCAGTGTCCATATCTTCTCATTTCCTATCACCACTCCTCCGTCAACAAGAAACAATAAGGAACCGTTGTTTACTCGAATCGTCAGAACAAATGATACATTAAGCTTACAATTATACTTTCGATGTGACATATCGTGATTTATTCATTACATAAATATATCCGAAGACATCCTGAAGGCAACGAACTCGCCTTGTTCCGTGTAAACAAATGAAAATCGAACAAGTTTGTGGTTACCAAAGTTAATATAGTACATTTCGATACGCGGGTGAAAGGGTTTGTTATCGTACGAGTGAGAGGCTTGTCGCCCGAACGAAGCGAGGGTGACAATCACACGAGTGTAAAAACAACTTTCACACATGTATCGAACAAAATTTTTCATCACAAACGCGCGTAAAGTTCGATTATATGCACGCTTGCGTATAATGGCACTTTTTCGCACGGTGTGATGAAAATGAATTATCTTTATACTTTTACTGCATTGCGGATTGCTGCTAAAAATTGCAACGTTTCCATTCAAAAAAATCGTAAATTGCAGCAGTCCATACTTTAGATTAGCCAAGTTTCAACCAGACCACCAAGGCTACCTTTTCCGATGTGAAAGAGCGATTATTTTGAGCTGTAATTTTTATGTCATTGCGGAAGAAATATGCATACGAAGGCAGAGGTTTTGTCTGTTATGCACATCCTACGTATTTCCTGTTCGTCTCGCTCTGTTTATATATTCGTTGCTTATGTAACTTTGTTAATTTCAGTGGGATACTTATGATTCACATTATGCCGACTTACCCTATAATTTTAGCGATACGTATGATTCAAGAAATAGGAGTTTTGCAGGTATTGACATATAGGTATCATGTAATCGATAGCCTTTAAAGTAACATAGAAAATCCTCGGTAAAGGTATCGATCCAGTTGCGTAGGTTTGAAAAACCTTCCTTACTGAGGGTTGGCGGGGGTGGGGGTCGTTACGCGTTACATGTGACGTGACGCCGAAAGCGTCATGAAAACCGTTCCGCCGAAAGCTTCACGGAAACCGTTACGCCGGGAGGGGTGGGGGGCTTAGGGGGTTACGTGCTACATGTGACGTCACGCCGAAAGGATTACGTGTTACACGTGACGTCACGCCGAAAGGGTTACGTGATACATGGGACGTCACTCTGGAAGCGTCACGTCAAAGCACTACGTACTACGTAAGAAATTTACGCAGAAAACGTGATTTATACCAAAAATTACGAATTATTCCACAGGTACTTTGATTGATTAAATCAGACAGATAGTTTTTCGTTCGAATTAAATTTTTTTATTTTATTGAAATTAATTTACATATAATCATATAATTTATACGTATGGGCGGGGGGACATACCGAGTACCGTCGAACAACACGCTGACCCACTTGAAAAACTTGTTAAAGAGGTTTTTCAAACCAGCTTTTAGCGATGTTGGTGAGACAGATGCTAAAAGCGATTCAATTTTAATTCTCTCTTGGAGGCAAGTTTTCATACTACCAAGAACGAATCACTGATAATTACATACGTCTCTCGAGATTTTTTTCGGGCCAATGACGTGCGGAAAGATGGCAATGACTTTTGAACGCATTTTTTTTCTATTTGCTTTTTTCTTTTTCCTTATGGATAAATGTAAGTAATAGTATTTAATTACTACCCTCTGAAGCCAGTTTGTCTAACGGTTGACCGTATATCACCCCTTAAACTATTGGTATGGAATCTACATTCCCGCACTACCTTTGGCCCGTAAGGGGATCAGCTATCTCACACATTCTCCACAGTCCGCGAAGTCGAACTTTGGTCAGGAAAATTGGTTTCATGGATTAGACTAGATCGATAACTTCATCGAAGACTTAATGAGAATGTCGAGGGATGGATTCAGTTCAGGTAGCAAATGTACCATTTCCCGTCGAATAAATATACAAGCTGAGACTTGATGGCTTATTGTAATTGATTGGCGTTAGTCCCACAGTCCAAGCTAATATATATATTTTCCACTTTTTCGTACTTTTCCAAGTTGATGGTGAGATGTACGTTCTATCCTTTGTCCTTGTCACAATATTTGTATGCATTTGATTTTGCTATTGGATAATCCTTCAGTATATTTCCCTATCCGAAAGCACGCATGAGAGACTGATTTTAGTTCGGTGATCAAAGTAGTTTCAATCGTTCTTGTCTTTGAGGTGGATACTAGCACATAAATCACCGTTCAATTTCAGAGCTCTTATTGCACCTTGCAGATTCTTTTACCACAAATAAAACAGAAATACTGTGGATTCATCACAGCTGTTAATCAAGCTGGTATCTGTGAGCTCAGAATATGTATATACGTTTCCTGAATAATATAGGGTAGAGTGGTCCGAAACCGACCGGTGGTCCCATCCCGACCTCTCCATGTTTCTCAGTACTTGTGCTACCATGGAAACTGTCGATGGTGGCATTTGAAAGCTCTCACAACACCGACAATTTCGAGGTAGAAAGCCATCTTCTCCTCTCATTTTATACTATGGTTTCGCGCAGTGTTTTGTTTTGAAAGCAGTGAAGTTAATTTTGTAGCTGTACGAAACTTCAGTTTGAAGTGTTTCATTGTGTCGCGAAAAATCCAAAGGTGGGTTATTTTGATTGCTTATGGCCTAGACTTGAAGACGCACTATCATATTTAAATCACTTCCATCGTTGTAAGTAAACGGCGAGTCATTATTTTAAAAAAGTCGTGGTGGTCCCAAACCGACCCCTATGTTTCTGTGCATCAAAGATTTTCTAGCGTATTTATGACAGTCAAATAGTGATTTAATTACTTCCGACGGTAATTACACATGGTTTTTCAGAAATGGGGCGATCGTTCAAACGCAAAAAGCCAAAACGAGATCCGGCAATTCTGCGGCGAGGGCACATCAAATCTTACTGATGCTTACGGGGGGTCAGAAACGGCTCCGAAAGTGCTTACGTAATTTATGAACGGCTCCTTTAGGCGGTCAGTTTCGGACCACTCTACCCTACTATACCAATCATGAACGACTTCGACAAAACCGAGCTAATTTCTCGTCGACTTTATCTATGATATATGTAGGTACATATATAACACATGTGTATGTATAGGTATATGACATCAGTGGCATTCAAGTGTTATTTTTATTTTATTAATACCAATTCGTAATCAATACTGACGTTGGAACTTGCAATCAATTCTTGTGAGATTTTGTCGATTTACATCTTCTAAACCGAACGGTGTGCAAATGATGATATTATTATCATCATAACTCGAGTATTTTGGTGATACAATTGAGGCTTGTATTATTTATGTATTACCGATAAACTATGAACCTCGGAATATTATGTTTGACTTTTTGGGGATATTTTCGAAAGCCTCTTGACTCGAATAGGAAAAAACAGAGATATTGTTAGGTAACATTTGAACGCACCCGTACTGACATAAAATTACGGATGGACGAAAGTTCAAGAGTAGGTATACGATTAAAGAAATTATTCGCAACGATCACGGCTGAAACTATTATTGAAGTGGATATAATTATCTTCTTTCGTTAGAATTTTGATCCGAAGTTGTAATCCGATTAATCCTCGATAGCACTCCAATCTCATTGTAGACAAAATAAGACGTCTCCCAAACTGGAATGACCACTTTGGAGAAATGAATTCGGATTATATCAGGGATTTAGTGCTCTTTTGTTGCTAATTTGTTGCTCCATTCCCGATTTTGTTGCTCCACCCGTTTCGCTGCAATCGGTGGTTTTGCCAGCTTGGTGGCAAGCTGGCAAAACCACTACTGGTAATTAATGAACGAAGTATTGGGAAAATATTTAATAAATACCATAATTTGTTGCTATTTTGTTGCTTTCGAGTCATGAAAATCGCATCACCGGAATATCAACCCTTATGCGAAAACCACCCCCCATACCATCCAAGCGCCAGAAAGAACAGGTAGAATGGTATGGTTTTTTCAAGTTGCAACAGGATATTTCTGCTTACCGACATACTTGCTCGGATTCTGTCTCATGCGAAATATTAATATCGCGCCCCCACCCTAAAAAAACTTACCCCTCGTTCCTCCTCAGTGCAAAATAGAATCTCTAGACTGGTGAGTTTTTTGTAAATAAATTGTAGCTCGCGGACTGCCCGGATTCGTAGCTTCGCAATTTCGAGATACGACCATCCCCTCACAGCAACCCCTTCCCAACCCCTTCCCAAATATGTTGCTGCACTATTCTGACAAATGAGACCCTTCCGCGGATTTGTTGCTCTATGATTATGACAAGTAAATCCCTTCTAGAATTTGTTGCTATGCAATTTTGACAAGTAAACCACTTCTTGTATTTGTTGCTCTGCGATTTTGACAGAAACACCCCTTCCCGAATTTGTTGCTCCATGATTTTGACGAGTAAATCCCTTCTAGAATTTGTCGCTATGCAATTTTGACAAGTAAACTCCTCCTTGTATTTGTTGCTACGCGATTTTTACAAGTAAACCCCTCCTAGAATTTCTTGCTCCGCGATTTTGACAGAAACACCCCTTCCCGAATTTGTTGCTCCATGATTTTGACAAGTAAATCCCTTCTAGAATTTGTTGCTACGCGATTTTGACAAGTAAACCCCTCATAGAATTTGTTGCTCCACGATTTCGATATAAATACTCCTTCCTGAATTTGTTGCTCCATGATTTTGACAAGTGAACCCCTCCTACAAGGAGAAGCTACGCGATTTTTACAAGTAAACCCCTCATAGAATTTGTTGCTCCACGATTTCGATATAAATACTCCTTCCTGAATTTGTTGCTCCATGATTTTGACAAGTGAACCCCTCCTACAAGGAGAAGCTACGCGATTTTTACAAGTAAACCCCTCATAGAATTTGTTGCTCCGTGATTTTGACAGAAACACCCCTTCCTGAATTTGTTGCTCCATGATTTTGACAAGTAAATCCTTTCTAGAATTAGTTGCTACGCCATATTTACAAGTAAACCCCTCGTAGAATTTGTTGCTCCGCGATTTCAATAAAAATAACCCTTCCCGAATTTGTTGCTCCATGATTTTGACAGGTAAACCCCTTCTAGAATTTGTTGCTACGCGATTCTGACAAGTAAACCCCTCATATAATTTGTTGCTCCGCGATTTCGATATAAATACTCCTTCCTGAATTTGTTGCTCCATGATTTTGACAAGTGAACCCCTCCTACAATTAGATGCTACGCGATTTTTACAAGTAAACCCCTCCTAGAATTTGTTGCTCCGTGATTTTGACAGAAACACCCCTTCCTGAATTTGTTGCTTCATGATTTTGACAAGTAAATCCTTTCTAGAATTAGTTGCTATACGGTTTCAAAAAATACACCCCTTCCGGAATTTGTCGCTCCCTGATTTTGATGAGTAAACCCCTCCCAGAACTTATTGCTCCGCGATTTCGATGAAAATACCCCTTCCCGAATTTGTTGCTCCAGGATTTTGACAAGTGAACCTCCTCTAGAATTTGTTGCTCCGTGATTTCGATGAAAACACCCCTACCCGAATTTGTTGCTCCATGATTTTGACAACTAAACCCTTCCGTGTATTTGTTGCTCTGCGATTTCAATAAATGCACCCCTTCCCGAATTTTTTGTTCCGCGATTGACACAGAAATACCCCGTCCGGAATTTGTTGGTCCATGATTTTGACAAGTAAATCCTTTCTAGAATTTGTTGCTACGCGATTTTGACAAGTGAACCCCTCCTAGAATTTGTTGCTACGCGATTTCGACAAATACACCCCTCCTATCCTATTGATTTTCATCAATATCGCAGAGCCACAAATTCTAAGAGGGCTTTAATTGTCAAAATTGCGTAGCAACAAATTCTATGAGGGGTTCACTTGTCAAAATCATGGAGCAACAAATTCGGGAACGGTTGTTTTCATTAATATCGCAGAGCAACAAATTCTAAGAAGGGTTTAATTGTCAAAATCGCGTAGCAACAAATTCTAGAAAGGATTTCCTTGTCAAAATCATGAAGCAACAAATTCGGGAAGGGGTGTTTCGGTCAAAACCGCGGAGCAACAAATTCTAGGAAGGGTTTACTTGTAAAAATCGCGTAGCAACAAATACAAGGAGGGGTTTACTTGTCGCAATCATGGAGCAATAAATTCGGGAAGAGGTGTTTTTATCGGAATCACGGAGCAACAAAATCTAGGAGGGGTTCACTTGTGAAAATCATGGAGCAACAAATTCGGGAAGGAGTATTTTTATCGAAATAGCGATGCAACAAATTCTAGGAGGGGTTCACTTGTCAAAATCATGGAGTAACAAATTCCGGAAAGGGTGTTTCTGTCAAAATTGCGTAGCAACAAATTCTAGAAGGGGTTTACCTGTCAAAATCATGAAGCAACAAATTCCGGAACGGTTGTTTTCATTGATATCGCAGAGCAACAAATTCTAAGAAGGATTTAATTGTCAAAATCGCGGGGCAACAAATTCTCGGAGGGTTTTACTTGTAAAAATCGCGTAGCAACTAATTGTAGGAGGGGTTCACTTCTCAAAATCATGGAGCAACAAATTCGGGAAGGAGTATTTATATCGAAATCGCGGAGCAACAAATTCTATGAGGGGCTTACTTGTCAAAATCGCGTAGCAACAAATTCTAGAAGGGATTTACTCGTCAAAATCGTGGAGCAACGAATTCGCGAAGGGGTGTTTATATCAAAATCGCGAAGCAACAAATTCTAGGAGGGGTTTACTTGTAAGAATCGCGTAGCTTCTCCTTGTAGGAGGGGTTCACTTGTCAAAATCATGGAGCAACAAATTCTAGAAGGGATTTACTCGTCAAAATCATGGAGCAACAAATTTGGGAAGGGGTGTTTCTATCAAAATCGCGTAGCAACAAATACAAGGAGGGGTTTACTTGTCAAAATCGCGTAGCAACAAATTCTAGACGGGATTTACTCGTCAAAATCGTGGAGCAACAAATTCGGGAAGGGGTGTTTCTATCAAAATCGCAAAGCAACAAATACAAGGAGGGGTTTACTTGTCAAAATTGCGTAGCAACAAATTCTAGAAGGGATTTACTTGTCATAATCATAGAGCAACAAATCCGCGGAAGGGTCTCATTTATCAGAATAGTGCAGCAGCATGTTTGGGAAGGGGTTGCTGTGAGGGGATGGTCGTATCTCGAAATTGCGAAGCTACGAATCCGGGCAGTCCGCGAGCTACAATTTATTAAAAAAAAAAAAACTCACCAGTCTAGAGATTCTATTTTGCACTGAGGAGGAACGAGGGGTAAGTTTTTTTAGGGTAGGGGCGCGATATTAATATTTGATGAGATATAATCCGAGCAAGTATGTCGGTAAGCAGAAATATCCTGTTGCAACTTGAAAGAACCATACCATTCTACCTGTTCTTTCTGGCGCTTGGATGGTATGGGGGGTGGTTTTCGCATAAGGGTTGAGATTCAGGCCATGGGATTTTCATGACTCGAAAGCAACAAAATAGCAACGAATTATGGTATTTATTAAATATTTTTCCAATACTTCGTTAATTAATTACCAGTAGTGGTTTTGCCAGCTTGCCGCCAGGCTGGCAAGACCACCGATTGCAGCAAAACGGGTGGAGCAACAAAATCGGGAATGGAGCAACAAATTAGCAACAAAAGAGCACTAAATCCCTGATATAGTCCGAATGCATTTCTCCAAAGTGGTCATTCCAGCTTGGGAGACATCAAAATAAGGCATATAGCGAGTGAATATACTGACGTTCGCAAGTATTAATAAATAGGTGCCACACTTCAAAAATCGTTCAGCAGCAAACTGGATGCGAGGTCGACCTTTTTGAGCGATACGCGGTTCTATGTGTAATGTAATGTACGCCTGAGCCGATTTGATCTCTCTATGCGCCAAACAGTAGCGTTTCGTGAAAAAAAACCAGGCTCCCTCAAATTTCAACCTTCCATCTTTACTATTACGCTTGGAACTCAAAATAGTTCGATTTTTCAGTTTATTCGCGATTTTGGCGCCCAGTTTACTGCGACGAGTCTAAAAAAACAGCTGGAAGCATTTTCAATACTTATATAGTCCATTCTCCAGAATCGATCCTCTTCACATATTAGAATAAATACTTTTTTTTGGAAGGCGTGCTATCGTACTATGTTTCTTCTGAAAGTAGCATTTTTCGCCCTCAAAAAAATTTCAAATTTGACTTCAAAATATTAAAAATCGACAAAGTTAGGATTTTTTAAGTGAAAAAGCGTCTTTTTTGCATTTTTACTCTTCATGATTTTTTTTTCAGTAAGTTGCCAATTTTTTCTTCAAAAATCCATTTTTTTTCCATAATTCAGAAAGTTTGAAGCATATTCTGTAATTTTTCTAAATATTTTGGAGTGATAATTTGCTCACAATCGCTTTTTGAAAACTGACTGGGTCAAATTGACCATGTGTGACTATACGGTGATATTATTTGGTAGTGTGATTACGGAGGGTTGAAATGCAACAAAAATGCGTACGACACGGAAATGCGTGCAATGCGTTACGGAACAACAATGCGGATTGAAAAAGTTTGCGAAAGATAAAAGGCAAAAGATGGAAAAAGATTATGGATGGTCGATGTGTCAGATTGTAATCTGTCAGATTGTTACCGATCATCGATCTGTCTTAGAATTTTCAAAAACTTTGTTTGAAGCGAATTCAAATCAAAATGCGACAGATACAAATATATCAAAACAAAATGCACTAAGAACGAGAAAACAGGTGACATTTTCAGTGCCTTCGGAAGCTTGTGTTACACACAAGTTCTGTAGATTTTTTTTTTGTTTTGGCACAGTGGTTCAATATAAGGTGCACTGAAATTTCACATTTTCTTGATCTGTCACCTAACGTCCAAAAAGGACCACAGCAAACATTTCTTTTTTGCAAACTACGACGTCAACTCCTCAATTATGTTTTCATAAAGGCAACGTCACAAACTCAAACTTATTTACGTGCGTTGAAGCTGTTTTTTCCTACTGATTGGCTGATTTCGACCGATTGAGTAACTGAAACGAAAAAGGCATTAGGTGTTTAGCTAGGTTGACCCGTAGTGCCCCATGGGGTGACCCATTGTGCTCCACCTGTGGGGTACAATGGGTAAAAATGTCTCCTTTGCAAACACATTTGTATCATTTTTTCCATGCAAGATATCGGAATTTTAGTTTTCGAACATTGTCGCCAATCACTGTTAAAAAAGATCTTAAATTTACAACAAATTTACAATACAAAGTGATATGAAATTCACAAACTAGGTATATGTAATGATCACTCATACCCTTGTATAGCGAAATTCATACTCGCACGTCAAGTTTCATGTTTCAATGCAGAATTTAATACACACGATATTGGGAATCAAAAGCCTGCAAAGAAATTTTCCGAACATGCAGCTTAATTACACGTTTTTTTTGTTGAAAATTTACATACATATGATTGACAAAATACACATCTATAATAATATTACTACACGGTAAATTTATTATTAAAATACCACTCTATCAATTTGCATATCGTATTTGAATTTTCATAGACTGTATCTGCGAAAATGCTTCCAACAAATGTGTATTAAATTGCATGCAGATTTTTTTGACAGTGATGAGTTGAGCCATGAATTTCACCTGGTCACAGTTTTAATTATTCTTCCAAAAAATTTGAAAAAATCGCAAAGTGAAAACTAACCCATTATGTCCCACTATCTCCTATACCTGATATTTGAGTCAAATAAGTGACTTTCGGTGCTGTATTTTATCGTATCAAAAATATAAATCGGAGTCCAACTTCCTGTCAAGAGATCATAAGACCACGTTGTCATCAGAGAATCGTGTACAAACTTCCGAAATTAACTTACTCTATACACATTTGGTAATCAAATATCTTATCTTATATATCTTATATAATAAATAAATAATAATAGTCAAATTTTGCGCGGTATTTCACTATCTCCAGTTATACAACAAGTTTTCTTAACTGTTTTCGATGTAATTGGATTATTGGTAAAGTTTCGATCGGCGAATTACCGTTAATTATCAATGAATTACAGATTTCACCTAATGACCGTTACACGCATGATTTTTATCGGACTATATAAGACAATATTCATTTACATTTTGAAGTTCGCGGCTATAGCACATTTGTTTTGACTGTTGACGTTCTTAGTAGTGAGTGAGCGAACGTACTCACATACACTACCTCCTACACTACCGACTTCGAGTCCCGGGGCGCCTGATAATTTTTTCTCATCAAAAATTTTAAGTCTTTAACTTAAAAAAATATATAAGACAATAGTCCATTTTCTGCAGACCTATAAGAAATTGGAAAAATCGTGATAGCATCGACCGATTTTCCAATGCTTTTCGGCATTCTGTATAGCGATAAGCATTATGAATGTCTATATTTCATCGAAATACGCACACACAGTATATGATATAGTTTAATTTATTCTAACATGTTTTATCTTGTAGGTTATAACATCTTTCGATGGCTGTTGGATTGTCCTTAGGAGAACAACACCTGTTGTCTTACTGTAATCAGAGAGACTTACGCTCGTGCTTATCGGGATTTGTGGCATTGAATTGCCAACAGTTACAAGGGAAAAATATAAACTACAAATTACTTCGACTCGTGAGTGATATACAAAAAAAAAAAAAAAAACTAACACAAAGTGTAATACGTGGGAATTTTATAAGACTAGAGGACTTGCGCGCGAAACGCGCTCTTTAGATTATTGAATATAATTTTTTTTATTCCATACATGAACGGTAACGCCGATTTCGCTATCTATTTTCGGAGGCCAAAGAGCGGTTTTACCGACCGAGAAGCTTCTGCTCCCGCTGTGGGAGTGAAGACAGTTAATAAAGAATTTATCTGCCAGTTTGCTCTGCCGTACCGAGCAAAAGACCGTGAATAAAGAATTTATCTCCCCAGGGAGTACATTCTTTAATGTAGTTACGTCACATAACCTAAAATGTAAGCACTGATCTGCCCGCGAAATCGGCTTCCGTTCATGTATGGAATAAAATATCGTATGCACCACGGTCGCATTAGACGTTTTCGCTCCCTCGCCTTCGGCTCGGGTGGCAAACCCACGCTCGGGAGCGAAAACGTCCTTTGCTCCCTTGGTGCATAATATACTATTTCCTTTTTTCATATTATTATTTGTTGTCCGTGGTGAACCCGCAAATGTAGATGGAAAAAGTGACACTTCTCCCACTTTGGATTGTGAATCACGTGAAACGCTTCCCGAATAATCTGTTAATCTATACGAATGATTCAGAACGTAATGTTTATACAGGGTGTATCAGAATTAACTATACAAAATGATAGGGGTAATAGAGGGGGTCGAGCTGAGTAAATTAACCCCAAGAACATGTGGTCTGCGGAGTCGCGGTCGCGAGATACGGCCGGTTAAAAAGTCGCGCTAGCATTGGTATTTAGCAGTCAAATTCGCAGCGAAGATCGTTCGGCAGTCTGGTATCCAGACGCACTCGATCACAAATACGGTTAGAAATCGTTTCCTGTTTAAACTCAAACACTATTCGTTCAAATTTGTTCACAAAAAGGTCGTGCGTGCCTAAAACCAGAATACCGACCGATTTTCCCTGCCAATATGGCTGTTAAATACCAACGCTAGCGCGACTTTTTAACCGGCCGTATCTCGCGAACATGACTCCGCAGACCACATGTCCTTGGGGTTGATTTACTCAGCTCGACCCTCTCTATGACCCCTATCATTTTGTATAGTTAATTCTGATACACCCTGTATATGATCTTCACAAAATTTTAATCGATCTTGTTGTTTTTTAAGATAGTTGTCTACAGTGCACTGCTGAAATAATCGTCGACCTAATATAAACACATTAATTTCATTCTCACGAATAGCTAATCAGCCTAATCTACATTTCATATATGCATCTCTGCTCACGCGTTTATTTTGATTCGCGAGTCTTCACACGCACAAAATAATGGATAAATCCAAGGTTCAACGTTTGGATCTAATGAGTTTACTTTTTTTCAACATTTTACTATTCTTATTCCTGTTGGCAACAAAGGATTCAGGCATTTCTCCGTTATGTAAAGCATGAAAAATAGTCGCTACTTCATCACATATCTGAGGATTGAAACGCCCCTGGTTTCACTGTGACTTTCATGTAAAACATAAATGTACTTCGGGTGCAGTTTCATGATCTGAATTGAATTGCTGTTGGTTTTGTATATCTTGTCCCATCATTTGGTATGATCAGGCTAAAATATTGTTGTCTCGCATCAAATTGTCAAATGAATACATGATCTCTGCACCAAGATCTTGGACTCTTGATCAAGCGATAATTCAAAGCTCCCTGTGAGTCAGTTAAGTAATAAAAAGCTGTCCATAACTCGCAATTCAATCTACAGTAGGATTTTACGCTGTGTTTATTTGATAATATATCAGCCCCTGAATTAAAAAATAATATGGGCCTGGTCGTTGTCTCTACAAGTTCACTAAATTAGCGTTTAGAGGTGCAAAAGATAATGAGTTATTGCAGAATCGAATACGTTCGAAGAAATTATTGGATTTAGAATTATTACCTTTGACAAATTTTCGCAATTCGTGTAGAGCTTGGTAGATTTTCGAGACGGACTGGTCAATACGCACAACGGTCTACAGACGATGGATTGTTACATACTTTTTCTCTGTCAAAATGTTCAGCACCATCTCTAAGACACAGAACATTCATTGGCTATGCATAATGTTGAACATTCGAATAAATTTTTGTTTCCTTTAATGGGAATTCAATTTACCAGTTTTTTTGTATACTGTTTTCCTCTGCTTTGTTCTGAAAATCGTAAATTAGTTTGATGATACGTCCCTCTTATGATGGTGATTTTTATATCACTCAGTACTAACATTATTTCGTGTGGCAGCCTGTGCCTTTGATTTCTGGTAGTATTTTTGTTGACATTCCTTACGTTTTTCAACTTTTAGTAATGCCAGGACGTCTTCTTTTCTCTGTCCAGCGTTCAATTAATTTGTTATCTAACCATAAAAGACACTAAATCGTCGTCATCCTAATCATCATCATCAACATGATATTTATTATTGACGGATCTTACCCAAAAATATTTTTGCTTGCACCTAATCATAATCATCATCATCAACGTGATATTCATTATTGACTGATCTTACCCAAAAATATTTTTGCTTGCACCTAACCATAAAAGATTGACGGCAACAACTATCGCAAAACGACTTGTCTTATATTACCCAAAAATATTTTTGCTTGCACCTAACCATAAAAGATTGACGGCAATAACTATATCTCAAAACGATTCAGACTTCACACCGCACGAAGAAGGACGGGCTCAGCCAATCAAAATCAGAATAAATTATCTTACATGAAATCAGCAGATTGACGGCAACAACTATCGCAAACGATAAATTCCCATCAACTTTTTATAAGAGGGTTTCCCATCAACTTTTTATAAGAGGGAATCGCAAAACGATAAATTCCCATCAACTTTTTATAAGAGGGAATCGCAAAACGATAAATTCCCATCAACTTTTTATAAGAGGGACATCTGTACGTGAAAATAACGACAACAGCTTGCATTAAATGCAAGAATCACAACAGACTTTTCTTGAATCAATTCATCGATAGACTGGGATCAGGAGCTCATTCGGTATGAGAATCTAACAGAAACTACTAACTGACTATACAGCCAAATACCATTTATATAGGCGAGTGTTTCATTTTCACTTCACAATCAACATGAAAAGTTGGAGACATACGGACGGGGTGCCAATCAATGCGTGCTGGTCCACATTTGACAAAATCTTCGGTGTCGGTTGATCGGTCTTCTGGCATAGACGGCATAGTATCTATCCCAAGCTCTAAGAATAAGAAACGAAAGAAACAGCGAACCCAGCGGACCATGAGCTCTACATTTTCATGACAATATGCTGTTATAGTCACGTGGCAATGTGGTCATTGGCTCGGACATTCGTCATGTTCCCAAGTCAAATGTAAGCGACGAAAATACGTGTTTACAGTAAAATAAATCGAAGAAATGAAATCACAACTTCACAACTTTAATTTATTATTGGTGTTAAAATAAAATTCATAAGCATTCGAAGCATTCGTCTGGGTCAAGAGCGACCTTACCGTGGCCATAAACACATTGACGTTTCATCTCTAATTAAATAAACATTTACGACTGGCATATTCCTAAATCTCTAAGCTCGATAAAATTGACAAACAAATTTATCTCGTCACTCCGAACTATGCTCAATTCTTTACATATCATAAAATCATCAGCAATCCTATACCGCAAGTAATCACACTGTGCTCGGAACAGAACTATCTTACGAACGGTATCAACCTTAAACGAGTAACAAGATATGACCCATGATAAATCAACGTACGATTCACTTTTAAAATACTTATCACTCTCTTAACAATATGAGATTATCGACCGCTGGTGTTATTTGTATTAATTTTCTGATCTGAAGCGGTTTAAATTGAAAATTGCGTATCCCCAACTATAAGTGAATGGACTTACCATTCATGACTTCTTAGACAGAGCAAAAACTCTTCAATCAAGAGTAAAACTAATCTTAAATCTAGTACGAAATCTGAAAATCAACAGTTGCGACTCAGTAGAAGATGACATTTAAAAGGTATGATAATTGGCAGAATGAAAATAGAGAGTTCAAGTTTTAACTTTTTCGAATTACAAAACTGCGAAATTCGCTTATTCACTGTAATTCTGAAACTGTGTAAACCAGATCAGCGGAACTTGACATAACGTCAAATTGAAGTTCAAATAACAATACCGTATATTGTTACGATCTTCGATATGACTACACACCGATCAGATTCTTGAATCGGTTGAATGCGATTTTATGCTTTTGAGATAATTGAATTACATTATTACTCACATTATAAAAAAAAAAGAGTTGACGTCAAATAAGAAACACTACCAGCCACTACAAACTGCCGAACTTAGCACAGTCCACTCTGCACTCCTTTGTCGGCGTAGTCCCTCACTGTAATGACACGAACTGATAAACACGTGCGCCGTATCGAACGAGAATTCTTCGGGTGTCTTCGGTATTTTTCGGTGTTCACAATCAGCCAAAACTCCTGCTGATCACTTGAACGTGTTCAATTCTTCCTAGTCTCACACGGCATGCTTCTTCATTCGCATTGGCGTACGACTTTTTTCGGGAAAGGGGGAAAGGGGGGGGGCTCCCGTAATTACGTCAATGTTCATTTGAAATCTGATCAGGCATCGTTCTTAGATCGAAATTCACGATGATTCAACCCTATATACATTTTATCACATCACGTGACTACCGTAATATTCACCTCATAATACTATAGTCCCGCACAGAAACTGCAATACGTAACTTTTGATCTAATCATTCTTATCATTGGTCATCCACGTCTGCACACACGCAACACTTGAATTATTGTACGACAAATGATGATGTGTTGAGATGTCCTCAATCTGCTGCTAATTTGTTTATGCAAAAATTACAAACATTAAAGTTTTTTCGATTCACCGGTCACTTTCCTTTCGAAGTTTGTGGACTAGTGCTCTAATTTTGTTAATGGTATGTAAGGGGGCGTCCATAAATTACGTGAGGCGATTTTTGCGATTTTTCGACCCCCCCTCCCCCCTCGGTGAGATTTCGTGAGATTTGGCTCGACCCCCTCCCCCACCCCCCTAATCTCACGTGAGATTTTTCAAAATGCGTATTTTTAGTGTAAATACGTTAATCTGTGCTTGATTGCGTTGGATTTCTAATAAAAAAAACATAATTTATGAATAAACAATAAATTACGTGATATTGGCCGAGACCCCCCCTCTCCCCCACGTGAGATTGGGTGAGATTCGGCTCGACCCCCTCCCCCCCCTAAACGCCTCACGTAATTTGTGGACGCCCCCTAACATAGCTTTGCCACTAGAAAATTGCAAACAGTTTTGGAATAAATCATGATTCTTGAGGAGCTGCATCTGGGTATACATATTAATTATGCGGATGAAATGCACGGTAAAAAATAACTAATCAATACATTAAAAAAAATCTGCTGACCGTTGCTCACCTACATCCAGTCAATGTGACAGTGAGGACAATCATAAAGTAGGAGTAAGAATTTTCGCTAGTCAGAATTATATGATATCCATTGGAATAAGTTCAAAAACTTTCGTTGGATAACTTTTTATACTATAAAAAGGAGAATAAACTCTTTATTTCCCCCTTGAAAATCCCCAAAATGTCGTCGCAGGGCTCTTCAAGGGTTTTCAAAGAACAAATAAAAAGTAAGAATAATATTTGAGTACATGACCTTGCCTGCAAACTTGAAGTTCTCAGTGTTCAATCGATATCGTCTGTTTATTCGGGTGTTCAAATAAATATTTTTTCAATTGGTTATATATTTATAACTTGAACAAATGTATCAAGCTGCTGTGTTCTGCAGACTGTGGAATAAAATCGCAAATACGCCAGCTCCAAATGAAAAGAAGATGGCGAACGCAGAGAGCTCGGTAAAGAGTGATCTAAATGTTTCACCGATCTTGAAGAATGATTGCTATCCCGGAAAAATTTGATCTGATTGTGAGGCGAAAATCTGCGACATCAATTTTGTTTATTGCACAAAAAAATCACATTTTCAAACAATTCTGTTTAGATTACTGCGCGTCTAGTGGATCGTGTGGTCGACAGTGACCGTATAATACCTATATGCGTGCTATAGCCAAGAACTTCAAAACAAATACGTAATACAAAGTCCAAAACATTGTTTCGGTGCCAATCAGGGCAAGTGAAGAAAAGCCTGCAGTCTTGAAATAAAAATGCAAAGAATAGTACTTAAAGTTTTCTAACATGAAGTCGCATAAATATATGATTACGATAATTCCTAGTTTTTTTGTCTGTTACTCGAGCTCCACATGATGTAATCGTTGGTTCCGCCTCGCAGCTTGTGTATTCTGTGCAGTGTTTCTCCGGTTGACGGAGTCTGGGACGATTTCTCGACAGCTAATGGCCAAGGGATAGCTCCTGTGCCTAGACAAGAATATCAGGAAAGCATAATCGCACCTTGGTGATCTCTGGTCGGATCATCGTTTCTAAAGGCCTCCGAGCCGGCTGCTCCCCGATCCACTCACCGTCCTAGGAAAACCGGTTTACCGGCGATGCTGCCCAGGCGGCAAGTCTGCTACTAGGAAACTATGAAGTTCAGTCACTGTTTTATTCCTGTATGTAGTCGGCGATCAGGTAAAAGGCATGCTCCTAATTTTTCGGCTATTCGGACTAGCCTAGCGATGCAACTAGAAATGACCCTATGAATTTTGGAAACTCATCATTCTGGTCGATGAATTGCTTTTTTTTCTCTCTCATAACTTGTGACTCAACTTCTTTCTACCCTCGCCCTTTTTTATCACCACATAAGTAAGCCAGAAGGTTGAAGATAAAGAATGAAATAAAAGTATTAATATAATCCGTAAAAGTAGTTCTTCAATCGTGCGTAGTCATGTCGTAGTCTAAAATACCCTCATTTGAACGAAAACCTCCTCGATCAGATCTGCTTCCGTACCTACTAGATGCAAGTTTTCAGTTTAGTTTCAACCGAATCAAGTTGAAACCGTACAATGTGAAAATTTGCAGAATCACTATCAATAACTATACATATTTTTATAGTTAACTTTCAATATCTATTGTAACACGCTACTCTTTTCTGACTTAGACAGACAGCCTCGACTGTTATCTATGATTATTAATGTTGCTCGGCTAGGGGTTCTCTTCTCTCTCAGGGCTTCTCGGTCAGCGAACGAAATCGAAATTTGTTAACGATGAGGAATCAGACGACAACTTAATGTACCTTCCCGCTTCGAGGGTCGGTGTGCAAACGCGAATCCGTAATGGATAAAAGAATACTCTGGGCAGGGCGCTACCGCAACCCGTTCTTTTGCATTGTCTAAATTGTCAGCGCAGAAGCACAGGTCAACGTTACTGACAATTATCGTAATTTTCGTTGGCGTTGCTCAGGGAACTAGCCCGTTGCGCAGCTTTCCTACTTGGAGGAGATTGGTTATAAGGAATTCTGGAAGTTTGAGGTAGTTGAATTGAATCGTTACACAGATTTGAATATTGATAGTGGAGGGTTACCACTTACATTACAAATGATGAAAGGTAATCCAAATTCACGTAAATTGAACACTTGAGGCAGTTCTCGTTTTTCTTTTCTCAATTTTGACAACGTGTGGTTTTACTTTTTCCCAATCCGGGAACTTCAATAGATGATTGAAGGCGAATAATTTGAAATAATAATTAGGGTTTCGTACCCAAAGACGATTGATAACTTGACGTGAAGAAATTAATAGAAACTATATAAGTTCAAGAACAATTGAAGTTATATGATAGCCTGATATCGTACCGTTGGCCGAGGCCGCTGGGTTGATAGTTAGTCAAATGAGAGCGAATTGAGCGCTCCGGCTCCTTTTATCGACGTTGTTTGGATTTCCTTTAACCCTTTCCTTCCTATGTGGCAGAGCAACCGTTTATTTGATTCGCTTATTATTATATTACAATGTGCGTGATTGGTTTCGAGTTTCTCCTATTGGAAATTTTACACAGGTTTCGATAAATTGCTGTGGCTGCTGCCTGATTTTTAGGTGAAATTAATTATGTTGGCAAACCTTTATAATATTTACAAGAGGTTGTTACTGAACTGAAATTATATTGAAACAGGATAATGGTTAGTTTATTTCTTGCTTCGTTGATACTGCTCGTCCGTCCCGCCGGTTCGAGGCGTCTCGTCCCTTCTTCTACTCCTTCGAACTGCAGCGGTCGCTGCGGTTGCCTGCCCTCAGGCGTTTGCGCATACGATATTGTAGGCAGCTGCTATTGCTGCTTCTGCAACTAGAGCTAGAGCTCGAACTGGAGCTTGAGCTTTCGTCGGACGATGCGTCCTCTGAATTGCTCATAACTCCGACGGGTTCGTGGGCCAGAAACTCCACTCTCTGCCTTTCGTTCTGCCACGACCTGGGTGGACTTTCGGACATCTCCAGCTTCTCCATGCGGTAGTCAGGGATGCTTGCCTTCACCTCACTATCTGGCGGCTCATCCTCCAACGGCCATCCTTCTACGTAGGGTTCTGGTTTTAGCAGAACCAGCTCCCCAAAGATCAATGGGGGATAAAACCTTTTCGGGGTCTGAATGGTCTTTCCCTTAACATCGCTTGGTGCGTCGGATTGCGTTCTCCACGGCCTAGGGCGGATCTCGTGGGTCCCGTGCCTCAATAGGACGAGATCGTCACAATCGGTTGCTGCGTTTGGCCTATAGAGAAAATTGGCAGAACACAACACAGACACAAAAAAAATACTTGATAAAAAAAATTGTTTAATAAAAATATTATTGTTCAACAAAAATTCTTTTTATTGTCTTTTCGGAGCTTCACCTCCGTTCACACGCGCACAGTGGTTGGGATGTTACAGTATCTACGTTCATGAAAAACCGACCCAGATATCGTTCGAAACGTTCGATTGTTTAGGCTGACTCATTTGGCATAGATTGCAGCGATATAATCTAAGCATGATAAACTTTAGGCTTGATTCGCAACCAGGACATCACTGATGATAGAATGATATAACGATGTGTTGTAATATCACATATTCCTAAATTTACCTGCACTTTATATAACTAAGCGAGGCCTGAATTTTGAGATAATACATTGAAACCTCATTTATACGTTCTTCAAGTTATATGGAAAAAAATTACATAGATATAAGTGCGAACTACGTAATACGTTCAAATGAAATACCGTTTAAATGATGTTTCACTGTAGTTCGTTTTGTAATTGGTAGTAGGTAGTGAGTGCAAAAATTTGGAAATATTTGGACATAAAAATCAGTCCCATTGAATACCAAGCAGCAAAAAGCTGATCATAAAACTTGATCATAACCACAATTTAAATGGCGTGACTTGACGTATCGTATATGGCGTGACGTACATATCTACTATCTACATGATTCTTATTCGAATGAAAGCTTGAAATGGAGTTGAAATCTTATTCTGATTCGCATCTAGGCCTCGTATCTCGTATTTTGGTAAAAAAAGAAGTTGGAAATCGAATATAATATGAGCCTCTTCACTGCGACGAGACATTCGCAGTGACGTCCTTATACTGTGAGTAACCCTGGATACCGGTCACTCGGTTTAGCAGAAATGGCGGCGGCGTGAGCGTAGACAGCCAGTGGTTCTTGGTGTTCGGAGCCGCACAGAGAGGGATTCCAGCCATGCCTCGTTCAAGCTAACTTGGTTTTGTATCGACGCGCCGAAACGCGCGATTCAAATTTTGTGGTTAGATTAAGGTTAAGAGCAGTGTTGGGTAGCTGCAAATTAAGCATTATAACCTACAATTGTAATTTACAACAATAATAAATTACAATTGTAATTGCAACAATAATAAATTACAACTGTCAGTTATTATTGTTATAAATGCCAATTGCAATTGTTATTACAACAATAATAAAATACATTTATAACAATAATGAATTACGATTGTAATTGAGTAATTACAAATTCGCTCAACACTGGTAGAGAGTATTATAGGATTATTGATTATAGGAAATGTTCTGATGTTTATGAACCATTGAAAATGATCAATGAGACTGAATTCTTTCGCCTTGGTTCTACCGAGACTAGATTCTTCGCCTTAGGTCTACGGAGACTAGATTCTTCGACTCAAGCCGACGGAGGGTGACTTCTTCTTTGACGGAGACTAGATTCTTTGCCTCAGGTCTACAGAGACTGGATTCTTCGCCTTGAGTCTCCGGAGAGTGAATTCTTTGGCAACGACTCGAGTGTACGGAGACTAGATTCTTCGCCTTGAGTCTCCGGAGAGTGAATTCTCTGGCGACGACTCGAGTGTACGGAGACTAGATTTTTTGCCTTGAGTCTCCGGAGAGTGAATTCTCTGACGACGCCTTGGGTCCACCGAGACTAGATTCTTCGCCTTGAGTCTACCGAGTGAATTCTCTGGCAACGCCTTGGCTCTACGGAGACTAGATTCTTCGCCTTGAGTCTCCGGAGAGTGAATTCTCTGGCGACGACTCGAGTGTACGGAGACTATATTCTTCGCCTTGAGTCTCCGGAGAGTGAATTCTCTGGCGACGACTCGAGTGTACGGAGACTAGATTCTTCGCCTTGAGTCTCCGGAGAGTGAATTCTCTGACGATGCATTGGGTCTACGGAGACTAGATTCTTCGCCTTAAGTCTACGAAGAATCTAGTCTCCGTAGACCTGAGGCAAAGAACCAAGGCGTTGTCAGAGAAAGTGCTCTCCGGAGACTCAAGGCGAAGAATCTAGTCTCCGTCAGAGAAAAAGTCACCCTCCGTCGGCTTGAGACGAAGAATCTAGTCTCCGTAGACCCAAGGCGTCGTCAGAGAATTCACTCTCCAGAGACTCAAGGCGAAGAATCTAGTCTCCGTACACTCGAGTCGTCGCCAGAGAATTCACTCTCCGGAGACTCAAGGCGAAGAATCTAGTCTCCGTAGAGCCAAGGCGTTGCCAGAGAATTCACTCGGTAGACCTAAGGCGAAGAATCTAGTCTCGGTGGACCCAAGGCGTCGTCAGAGAATTCACTCTCCGGAGACTCAAGGCGAAGAATCTAGTCTCGGTGGACCCAAGGCGTTGCCAGAGAATTCACTCTCCGGAGACTCAAGGCAAAGAATCTAGTCTCCGTCAAAGAAGAAGTCACCCTCTGTCGGCTTGAGTCGAAGAATCTAGTCTCGGTAGACCTAAGGCGAAGAATCTAGTCTCCGTAGACCCAAGGCGTCATCACAGAATTCACTCTCCGGAGACTCAAGGCGAAGAATCTAGTCTCGGTGGACCCAAGGCGTCGTCAGAGAATTCACTCTCCGGAGACTCAAGGCAAAGAATCTAGTCTCCGTCAAAGAAGAAGTCACCCTCCGTCGGCTTGAGTCGAAGAATCTAGTCTCGGTAGACCTAAGGCGAAGAATCTAGTCTCCGTAGACCCAAGGCGTCATCACAGAATTCACTCTCCGGAGACTCAAGGCGAAGAATCTAGTCTCGGTGGACCCAAGGCGTTGCCAGAGAATTCACTCTCCGGAGACTCAAGGCAAAGAATCTAGTCTCCGTCAAAGAAGAAGTCACCCTCCGTCGGCTTGAGTCGAAGAATCTAGTCTCGGTAGACCTAAGGCGAAGAATCTAGTCTCCGTAGACCCAAGGCGTCATCACAGAATTCACTCTCCGGAGACTCAAGGCGAAGAATCTAGTCTCGGTGGACCCAAGGCGTTGCCAGAGAATTCACTCTCCGGAGACTCAAGGCAAAGAATCTAGTCTCCGTCAAAGAAGAAGTCACCCTCCGTCGGCTTGAGTCGAAGAATCTAGTCTCGGTAGACCTAAGGCGAAGAATCTAGTCTCCGTAGACCCAAGGCGTCATCACAGAATTCACTCTCCGGAGACTCAAGGCGAAGAATCTAGTCTCGGTGGACCCAAGGCGTCGTCAGAGAATTCACTCTCCGGAGACTCAAGGCGAAGAATCTAGTCTCCGTAGACTCAAGGCGAAGAATCTAGTCTCGGTGGACCCAAGGCGTCGCCAGAGAATTCACTCTCGGTAGAACCAAGGCGAAAGAATTCACTCTCATTGATCATTTTTGATGGTTCATAAACATCAGAACATTTGCTATAATACTCTGAACCAGTGTTGAGCGAATTCGTATTAAAAAATACAATTGTAATTCATTATTGTTATAAACGTAATTTATTATTGTTGTTATAACAATTTTCATTGGCAATTATAACAATAATAACTGACAATTGTAATTTATTATTGTTGCAATCACAATTGTAATTTATTATTGTTGTAAATTACATTTGTAATTTATAATGGAAATGTAATCAATTGCACTTAACCTCAATCTAACCACAAAATTTGAATCGCGCTTTTTCCGCGCGTTCAACTGAAACCAAGTTAGCTTGAACGAGGCATGGCTGGAATCCCTCTCTGTGCGGGTCAGAACACCGAGAACCACTGGCTGTCTACGCTCACGCCGCCGCCATTTCTGCTAAACCGAGTGACCGGTATCCAGGGTTACTCACAGTATGTGCACAGCCCCCACTGAGACCTGGCCCACATGACCAATGGACTACGCCTGAAAGTAGATTACAGCAGCGGTACTTGTGTTGAACGTGTTGCATTTACCTAATTCGCTTCTGACGTCTGATGATGGTAGGTATGTTATTTTCAATAATTGCGGATTTGTTTCGTTTGAAAAAAAAAATGAAATAAAACTCACGAAAAATTCTAGCGTTGTTGACAATGCAAGTCGGTTTCGATCAAATCGAATTCAAAGTTTCAACTTGCAGAGTGCTGTGGCAACTTGAATCGTTGATCCATCCACCAATAAAATGAGCGTTCCTTCAAGCGCTGGCGGATGGATCGAGGGGATAGCACTTCAAAATGTGGTATCTCAACCATTTTCCATTTCACAACCATTTCATAGGCATTTCATTGGCATTTCATGGGTATTTCGTGGCATTTCATAAGTATTTCATGAGATGACTGTCCCAACTATTTCATGAGTGGATGGATCGACGATTCAAGTTGGAAGGGCATCGTTCCCACAGAAATCAGTTCTACGGAGTGCATGTCCTCTAGAACATTTCCTACAGAACTCAGTCCTACAGAAATAGTATATTACGTACCTAGGCCAGTAAAGTAAGAAAAGTCTCAGATCACATGTAATTGTTGGCCGAGGCGAAGCCGAGGCTGACAAACATGTGATCGGAGGCTTTCTTATTCACTGGCCAAGGTGTGTATACCATTTTTCTGCTCGACGTAGCCGGAAAGCGACAACTTCGTTTAGCGCAGCGGCCGGAAAGTGGCAACTTTCTCTCGGCTCGGCTCGGCTTCGCCTCGGCCAACAATTACATGTGATCTGAGACTTTTCTTACTTTTTGCAACACTTGCATGGGAAGGTTTTAGCGTGAAATAATATGTTTTAGCGTGAAATAATATTCATTATTTCACGCTAGTCTCAGCGAGACTCTGTTAGCTAGCGCCATCAGACGGGACACTTGGTAACTACGATCGCGTGTGCTGCTCTACGCCACGCTCAGGTTAGAGTGCCGAGTGCCGCGGCGGCGAAATCGAACTACCCATTGCAAGGGGTTACAAAAAGCATAGTATGCAACGCGTGCGGGTTGTCGATCCCCGAATCGTGCGAGCATGTCGACACTCGTCTACGGCTCGTGACAACTCGCCTGCGACTCGTGCGCCATACTCTCACTCATCGAGAATCGCCAACTTCCCGCACGAGTTGCACAATATACTATTACTGGCCTAGGTACGTAATATACTATTTAATAATATTCTGGTATTATTTCTTACCTTCTCCAAAGGTACAGCGGCTGCGGGTGAAAGTGTGTGTCTGCGTCGGTGGGTTTGAGAGTCTTTTAACTGAATTTAAAATCTAGTGGATTGCAGGTCTTCAAATAAATCTCACAATTATTTATCTTTATAGTCTAATTCAAAAGAAACACATTTATTATCAATCAGATCAATAAATCAGAATACACTGAGTATAAAATATATCTTTTATAATGCTAAACCAAAAGATGAACGAATCAACTATTTCTATTCAAAGTTTGATCTATCTCAAGGACAACCGGTCAAGGACAACCGAAAAAATTACGAAGCAAATAAAAAATGTTGTGGTCTGGAGGCTAGGTGAACAAAGCCTGCATGCTCCGGTACCTCTTTGGGTTATACCGGTATGTACGAGGGCCTGGCTGTATAGATGCAATCCGCTATCTTCATATATTGCACCATCAAATTTCACCACTATCACGGTTTGTTGACTCGGCGTTCATATACGCGTCCCATTTTGAGAATAGCGATAACGCCACAAACGGAGAGTTTATTCGAGGTTGACTTTGTATAGTGTCGTTGCATCTGAGCATCACGATGTACGTTGCGCGCTGTGTAGGACATGTAGGTGCACAACGCGTCCCACAAACCATGGCTGAGTGCTAGTCACTAGGAACGAGCGATTTTCTATCAAGAGACTCGGTAGAGTCTCGAGCCAAGTACATTAAAAAAAATTTTTTTTACGCGCGAGAGACTCAACGGCTCTATATACCCGAGCGAACACTGTTTCGGCAGAACGGTAATTTTTAAGTCGTGTTTATTCCGTCTTCGTGAAAAATATTGCGTTTTGCATGCAAGATTCTGAATCTGGACTCAAAAAGCTCTCATTTAAACCCAATTTGAACGTAATCAGTTAACTTAGAGCTTAGATATGATGAATTATAGATTTCTGATACCCCGTTTCATCGTCAATTTCATTTCCTTCTCCTTCAGTCGATTTCCAAATTCTGAACATATAATACTAGGGAAAGTCGTTCTTCTTCTTCTTCGTTCTTTTCGTGGCCCCTGGTTTTCACCATCTAGCCAGAGAAAGTCGTTCAAAGTCGATCGAGTAATAGGGAAGTTACATGCTGCTGAAATATCACAGATTTTCCGATCTATCTAGTATATAATACATGCAAACAGACGAAACAATATTGTCTATGGCCGTCAAGTTAGCCGTCATTGGTCGTCGTTTCATGTCGGCTGCTAGTGCGACTGCTACGACCGCTAATGTTAGACAGTGATTCCCTTACTGTCGCCGACCGCTACGCGGCGCTGGGGGTAGTGTTCCCGGCCGGTGGGCGTGGTTACGTCGAAAAAATTCGAAAGCTGATTCAAAAGGTTGCGACATAACCTCGAACGCCCACCGAATAACTTCACAAATGCTAATAAATAAAAGTTTTGACTATTAATATATGAACACGTGGTTTATTTTTCATTCAATAGTTTGATCCAACGTGAATTGCAGCATTATTTTTAATTTCGATTTTCAAATTCATATTCACGTTCTTAATGATAATGGTGATAAATAGTATAAGGGGGATTCCGCGTCAAATCGAACTGTCGATTTCCCTGACCCCTTCGATCTGTTTGCCCTTTTACACAGTGCAAGTACACGTTGAAAGGATCAACGGTGAATTTTTTCAGATTTTTCTGACCAAGTATTTTTCTACACAGCTGGTCAAATTATCAGCTTTTAGGGTTTTTTTCGATTTTGCAAGCCAACATAGCGTGAAATCCAGATGAGCAATGAAAAAAGTTTTCATACAAAAGTTTCGCGTCTTTCTTTGAAATTTCTGAAAATAATTTTTTGCAATTTTTTGTGCCTCGCGAAACTGCAGTTTTGGTGAAAAATCTTCAAAATCGTCAGTAACAAAGAAGTTATCGAATTGGCTGTAATTTTTATCGAAGCCCTTATCGAATTGGCTGTAATTTTTACACAGCATGTCTTTTTCAATGCCAAAAGTTGTTTGAAAATTTCATAGTGGGCCGAACAGTGGTTCAAAAGATACATCAACAAATATTCGCACAGTGGCGAGAATTCGGCGATTATGAGGTCGCAAAAAAGTTTTTTCCGCACGCCGTGCGTATATTTTGGCCGCAGTTTAAAAATTCAAGGGCGATCGCGAGTACGCAAACAAGAATAATAAATATTGATCTTGAATTTTCGAATCGTGGCCACAAAACTGTTTTGCGACCTCGTAATCGCCGAATTCTCGCCACTGTGCGAATATTTGTTGATGCATTTTCTGAACCACTGCTCGGCGAACTTTGAAATTTTCAGACAACCTTTGGCATTGAAAAAGACACGCTGTGTATAAATTTCAGCCAATTCGATTGGGGCACTTTTGAGTTATGAATGATTTACACTCATTTTGTATTAAAACCACACTTAAACGGGGTATTGAAAATCTGATGAGAATACTCTCGAAAATTTCACCAAAAACCCCAAAATTTTCGTATTGGAACTTTTTTCACACATTGTTCACGTTTTGAGCTATGTAGGCGCGAAAAGTAAAAAAAGAATTGAAAATCAATTTATTCGATGATTTTTTGTGATAGAATGATGAGTCGAAAAACTCAAAAAAATCTGAAAAAAATCACAGTTCATCCTTTCAACATGCAGTTTGACTGTGCAAAAGGACAAGCAAATCGAACGGAGTCAGGGAAAAAATCTTGTTTCTTCGGTCGATTTGACGTGGAATCCCCCATAATTACTGTCTAATATTGATGTATAACTTATAAGCGTTCTAATACCTTCATTAAAAACAAATATTTAACGGAGAATGGATATTGGGGAGGGATCTGGTTATTGAAATACGGGCTTCGAGGTCTTTCAAATTTGTCCGTTGTAACCACGCCCACCGACAGGGAACACTACTCCCAGCGCCGCGTAGCGGTTGGTGACAGTAAGGGGGCATCCATAAAGGACGTCCGCGCCCATAGGGGGGGGGAGGGGTTCGCGAAATGTGACTTTTGTTACCAGGGGGGAGAGGGGGTTCATGCTGGGTGTGACGTCCACTCAAAAATCCCATTTGACAGACTTGAAGAAAAAATTATGCGTCAATTTTTCCGTTTGGTTACCTTCGATTTCAGAGAATTGAGGGGGGGTCTTTCATTGTGACCATCGGACGTTTCTTAGGGGAAGGGGTTCGAAGATTGTGACTATCTGTGACACGGGGGGAGGGAGGGGTCAAAAATTGGTAAAAAATCGCGGACGTCCTTTACCCTGCAAAAAATGTCCACAAGAAACCGGAAAGCGGCGTATACATTTGTTATACATTTCGGATACATTCCGGAAATTGATTTTTCGGATTGAATACGTTTTTGTCGGGATCGTATCCGGCCAAAAAATGGCTATGCGGATTGAATATGGTTCTTTCGGAGTTTGTACTCGGACGCCGAAATCCGTGAAATCGGCAATCCGTCCGTTTCATCCGCACTCTTTCCGGATGAAGAAAGGTGATCGAAATATATACTAATGTGTTCGGTTTGGTTTCAGCAGCGGCAATCGTGGGTTTCGCCACGAATCAGATTGTGTCCGGAACCAAATTAAATCCGTTTTTTATACGGGTGTATCCGCAAGGATACCGGGAGGGCGATGTGCCGAAGGTGATTTTACGTGGTTTTGAATACGGCTTCATCCGGTTTTCATCGGCAATCGATGCAATCCCCCCGTGATCCTGTTGTATCCGCAATTATTCCGGCAATACTTACGGAGAACAAGCGATTTCCAATTCGGCTGTATCCGGTTTCGATTCCATAATCGATTTCATCCGGCTTCCGCTCGGTTGTATCCGCAATTTTGCCGGACCAAAAACTTGCGTTCAAATTTCTTAAATAGTTGCGGATAGAATCGGACATCGGGCGGATTGCATCGGTAAGAGAATCGAAACCAGATAAGGCCGGATTGAGAATTGCTTGTACCACGTATACATTTCCGGCATAGTTGCGCATAAAATTGGATCGCGGGCGGATTCCATCGATTATAGAATCGAAACCGGATACGGCCGGATTGATAATTCTTTGAACGGCGTCAACATTGGCGGGACAGTTGCGGATACAAACGGATAGACTCGATTTTTGACCAACGGCAAGTGGTCGTTCCAGCAAAGTTGCGGATACAACCGGACAGCGGCCGCATTACTTAGATTATTGAACCGAAACTGGATACGGCCGGATTGATAATTCCTTGAACCGCGTATATATCGGCGGGACAGTTGCGGATGCAAACGGATAGACTCGATTTTTGACCAACAGCAAGTGGTCGTTCCGGCAATATTGCGGATACAACCGGAAAGCGGGTACATTACTTAGATTATAGAATCAAAATCGGACACGGACGGATTGAATCGATTATCGAATTCGGCCTCATCCACTTGCTATTCGATAATTAATTGTACTCGCCCGTGATCCGGTTGTATCCGCAACTATTCCGGATAGAATTCAGATCGAAGTACAAGAGTTTCAGTTTTTTCAGGAAAGTAATTCCGGGTGAAATCCAGGCAAACCCGGATAAGACCCTCATAGTATTTTTTGACCGAATGGAGTGCGGATAGAGACCGGTAGAAACTCAGTCAGGCCTATCCGGATTTAATCCGTTTACGCAATTCAGATTTTCGCCGCTCGGGGGCATCATTCTCTCGGGAGTGAAGTACCACGGCTGCGAAATAAGACCTCGCGATGCTCGAGCCTAAGTATACTTACCTGCCACGGAAGGTTACTGTGCGAATAACACGGTTTCTGGAAGTCGAGGCTTTTTCATTGCTCTATTGGTCGAGCTGAACCCAACTACCCCCCCCCCCCTCCCCTCACCCACGCTCGGATAACACCGGGCATGTGTACGTATACAATCAGCTTCGCATTACCGGACACACTTGCGGATAAGACCGTATAGCACTTAAATCCTGAAATCCGTGCATCGTCCGTATCAAAGTGGATAGGATCTGGATAGAGCATCGCAGCCACGCATGCGGGACCATATTCGAATCAATCTCGGATTGAGCCGCATACAATACGGGTACGCCATTTTTGACGGCTCTTTCGGATAGAAAGGGATGAACCCCGATTCGCGTGACCGCGCATTATTCGGATAAGGCCGGATTCAGTTTGTTCAATTCTTTTGTTGGCAAATTCTAATTAAATTTCGAACTGGGCCGCAAACAGTTCGGGTTGGCCATTTTCCACCGCTTTTTCGGATAGAAACGGATGATCTCCGATTCGCGTGACCGGGCATTATTCGAATAAGATCGGATACAGTTTCCTGGAAAATTTTTGAGCAAATTCGAATAGAATTCCGAATTGGGCCGCAAACAGTACGGGTTGGCCATTTTTCACCGCTTTTTCGGATAGAAACGGATCAGAAATTCCTATCGGACATTTTTTGCAGGGTATGGATGCCTCCTAAGAGAATCAGTCAAACTGGATAGTGTCACCGGGCTGGATTGCTAGATTGAGGTTAGGTTCTGCTAGGTTGACGAAGCGGTCAACAATAGTTTTTATTACGCATTCGCGTATGTTAATTATTAGAATAGAATTTATTAATATCCATTACAATGTTGGACAAACTTACCCACACAACACACGATATCCAGTGGATGATCCTATGTAGGTCCAACAAATATCCAGGATATATGAAATGTCCCTGCGATGTTTGGAATATCCAAACTCCATCAAATATTGTGGGGACATCCATGAATCATCCAATTATCATGCATGTCTTGCGAGGATATACTGGGACCTAAAAACCTGATTCACGTATCCTTTTCCTAGAAAACCTTTACGTGCCGCAATTTTCGATATATTTTTGTAAGTCCTCACGATAGCCTCTCAAAGTCCCCGAACGTATTTTGGAATGTCCCGAATGGTCCGAAAGATGTCTCAAAATGTCCTGTGGATATCTAATCAAAACATCCTCAGGAAGGTCCAAGGGGCGGACATCTGGGGATCCATAGTATATCCAATGGCCATCCACAGGACTATTCTGGACATTCCATGGATATCCAGCATATCCCGAAAAAATATCCAAAGGATATTATAGGTACGTCATTGTGTTGTGTGGGTAGGAGCTAGACATACATTGCGTTTAACTGATAGTACGCCTAATATAAATGTGAGATAGCAGAAAACCAAGACAGAAAGAAAAATTAAAATAAACAAATTCAGTAAAGAAAAGAAAGAATAGAAAGCCTATCAGCTGCCCCGAGAAGAAGGAGTGAGCGAGCGCAACCATACCAGAGCATGCTGAGTTAAAGCCACTCATTTTCCGTGCGGAAGAGATAGTCATGCAGACCAAGTTTGAATGCAGCAGGTGTGCCGGCGGCTTTTAGACTGCGCGGCCAGGTGTCCCATAATCGAATCCCTAACACCATAAAGGAGTTATTGTAGGTTTCGGTACGCCGTGTTGGAGGAACGAACTCACCACGAACGAGGCGTGCGGAGCCATAGGCATTGGGGTTGCGATCTACGAATAGTTCGCGGAGGTAAGATCGGCGACCTGTGCGAGTGGTCACAAAGAGAAGCGAGAGCAGAAACAGAAGCCTCCTATCTTTGACCGTGAGCCAGCCAAGCTCACGCCGGAACGGGGTTATGTGCTGATCACGAGCAACACCACACACAAAACGCACGCATGTATTGAGGAGACGCTGCAGCTTAGCATTCAAAACGCGAGAGAGATCATTATAGACTACACAGCAGTAGTCGAAGATGGGAAAGATCAAGGTGGTCACTAGCATTTTGCGCAGAGGCTTGGAGAGGAGACTTCGAGAGGCAGAGAGCTGGCGGAGAGTGCCATGGACACGACTCGAGATGGAGTTAACGTGAGCTGACCAGGACAGTTTGCTATCGATGACCACTCCGAGATCGCGAACGGATTGAGAGAACGGGACGTCTAACCCATCCAACACGATGCTGGGAAGGTCCACCAGGTGTAGCCTCGAGATGGATGGGCCGCTGCCGAGAAGCATGGCGTGAGTTTTTCTGGCATTCAGGCGGAGAGATGAGTCAATGGACCAGCCTAGAACGTTCTGGACATCTTCATTCACACGCGCTACAGCGTCAGCTAGGTTGCTAGATGTAGCCTGATAATATATCTGCAGATCGTCAGCATAGACCAGGTAATCACAGTGACGAAGGCCCGTGGAGATGTCGCCGATGAAGAGAGAGAAGAGCAGAGGACCCAGAACTGAACCCTGAGGAACCCCTAATTCAAGTGAGGCCCACGAGGATAAAGCCCCGTCGTCGGCAGAGACAGCTTGCATCCTGCCCTGGAGGTATGATGCGATCCATTTCAAAGCGTGTTGAGAGAAACCCAGGCCGAGCAGTTTGGTGAGAAGAACCGCATGTGGTATGGTATCAAAGGCCTTACTAACAAGGAGACTAGGGACCTTCGATGTCGCGGATCGGGTTCCCGTTTCACGTGGTGAAAGTTTAAGACCTCCGAATTGACGTGGTTTTTGATTTTTGATCGAATAGGCCTTGGTTGCTGAGATATCGCGATTCGAAATTTAGAGATTTTCGGGCGGAGTGGGGCTCGCGCGTCTACTCCGTTGAGCGTGCACGCTGGAACCAAGAGCTGGCGTAGCTGAGGCGGTAAGACGACGGACTGGAACGCTGAAGGTTCGCGGTTCGCGTCCCCGCACATTTTTTTTTTCTTTTTTTAATTTATTTTCCATATATCTTTTCAATCTCTCATAAGACTTTGCATGCGCAGGTAAATAAGACAATTCGAAAATATGTATTACCAGTTCTATTTTCAAATATTATACACTGCATGAACGTCATTATGCTATAATCTATATATATATATATATATAGTATATTGATGACGCACCCTATTTGGGCACCTAGGCACGATATTTTTTTTGCAAATTGAAAATTTTTTCCTGTTGTGCGCGGCCTCGTGCGCTTCGCGCACTCCCCGGGGTTACTAAAAACTCTCCACCTAGCCAAAACTATGCAGCTACAAGTCTGCAACTGTACACTTGGCTGCCACAAAATTTGACATTTCTATATTATATTTATATATATATAAATATATAAATCGGTTATTTTGATGACGGACCGCCATGTTATTAGAGTATGACTCGCACACTTTGATGACACCTGGTCATTACGATGACTGTCATCAATGTGAAATTGAATTAATCGGTCATTTTGGTGACTCGGGTTCATTGACCCGAACCTAAAATTTACGAAATGTCAAATTTTGTGGCAGCCAAGTGTACAGTTGCAGACTTGTAGCTGCATAGTTTTGGCTAGGTGGAGAGTTTTTAGTAATCCCGGGGAGTGCGCGAAGCGCACGAGGCCGCGCACAACAGGAAAAAATTTTCAATTTGCAAAAAAAATATCGTGCCTAGGTGCCCAAATAGGGTGCGTCATCAGTATACTATATATATATATATATATATAGATTATAGCATAATGACGTTCATGCAGTGTATAATATTTGAAAATAGAACTGGTAATACATATTTTCGAATTGTCTTATTTACCTGCGCATGCAAAGTCTTATGAGAGATTGAAAAGATATATGGAAAATAAATTAAAAAAAGAAAAAAAAAATGTGCGGGGACGCGAACCGCGAACCTTCAGCGTTCCAGTCCGTCGTCTTACCGCCTCAGCTACGCCAGCTCTTGGTTCCAGCGTGCACGCTCAACGGAGTAGACGCGCGAGCCCCACTCCGCCCGAAAATCTCTAAATTTCGAATCGCGATATCTCAGCAACCAAGGCCTATTCGATCAAAAATCAAAAACCACGTTAATTCGGAGGTCTTAAACTTTCACCACGTGAAACGGGAACCCGATCCGCGACATCGAAGGTCCCTAGTCTCCTTGTAAAATCAAACAGTACCAAGAGAGTTATTTTACAATCATCAACACCTCGGCGGACATCCTCAGTAAGACGTAGAAGGGCCGACTGGGTGCTGTATCCCGGCCGGAAACCCGACTGACGAGGATCCAGTAGGTCCCGTGCTTCAAGGAAAGCAGATATCTGCTGCAGGACAATCCGTTCTAGCACTTTTGATAGAAGGCACAGGTTCGATATTGGGAACGAAACTGGGGGCGTAACCTAACCTAAAATCCCGCACTCGGCCGCCATATTCGCCTATTTGCTTCGTTTGATTGGTTGAAAATCGTGGCTATCCCGCACTTATTAGTTCGAACTAGAGGGCAGGTCAGTCTTTTTTCGATCCCAATGGGACGAACCTGATCTAACGAAGTTGGTGACTTCACTTTCCCCAATGGTCGAACGCGCGCTTGCTTCCAGAGACCCGGAAAAACACCAGTACTAAGAGAGAGGTTTAGCAGAGAGAGTAAGTACGGGAAGATGACCGGCAGCGCAAGTTGAACATGAGAAAGGGATGGATCATCAATGCCACGTGCCTGAGAACTGAAGTGCTTGATGGCGGAAGTAAGCGTTTGCGGCGAGATGTCACTAAAATAAAAGAGCTCGTCATTATAACGAGGGTCCGGCAGGTTGGCGAAGAATGACTCAACCTCCGCAGCGCAACCAGGGGACTGGGACACAGCAGCAAAGTGACGATTAAGGTCGTCCAGCGAGAAATCACCACAGTCATTCGCCTGAGGGGGTGCAATACCGAAGGCTCTAAGCTCCTTCCAAAGCGCACGTGGTTCAACGATAGCCGAAAGGCGGGCGGCAAAGAAGTCTGATCGAGCGACAGAAATGCGCTTATGAAGTTCATCCCTCGCTTCCCTGTAACGTAAGAGAGCGAACACGGCGCAACAACGCTTGTAGGCACGATACAACGATTCACGGCCGGATGAATACTTTTAAAATTGTCCGACAATGAACTTCAGCATAAGTGGAAATCTGTATCCTGCCATGCTCCAGTATAATGTTTTTATGATTTCCTACAAAAATAATAACAGTATGGAAATATATCAGAATCAATGAATAACTGTCGATAAACACTCAATAAAGTCTTCCGAGATAGTACTTCTGTTAGTAGATTGCATGGCAAGATTCGTCCGTTCCCTCCGGTCCACCAAGGTATTCTTATCGTCAGAATCCGATGATTTGACGTCGTGTTACTCGAGTGCTCCAAGAGCTGTTCCGTAACGTCAAAATTGAAAACTAAGTCATTGAAGAAAACCTCTGGAGCATACTGCAGCGAACACATTTTCTCTGTAGGACTAGAAGTAGCTGTGCGAAAATATAACCGATTGTTCATATCGACGAGTCCTGAGGAAACAGACGTAACAAATGTAACAACAAACAAACGTAACTCATGAAACCCTACAGCAACCTTGTTGGAAATGTGTACGGAGCTCTATAATCGCCGTAAATTCTGAGTTAGGTCTGCTTTAGACTGTCCGCCAAGATATACGTCTGTTATTCCTTAGAACTCGTCGCATATTAATAAATCCCTCGTACGAATGAATATTCTTACACAAGACAGAGCATGATACGAACGTTCGAAATCGTAGAGTATTATTTCATTTCAATTACAATGTAGCATGATCAATCCCATAGGTTATGTATTACCAAATTTCAGTGAATTTATGTCATTCACTTATAAATCATATATCCACTTCAGTGAAGAATCATAAATTTCATTGTTTCTTATCCTATCATAAATAAGTCGTAAATAACGTCACATTATTATATGTCCAGCGGTAACAATAATTAACATAACGTCGCCGTTCCAAAACCATCTCGCTGTTGATGACGTGCTGCCGTGCCTGCAGAATAACATCATTCGGGCACTGGATTGTCATGCTCCCTACCAGCCTCGCACCTTCAAGCGCAGCTTACCACCCTGGATTTCCCCGGAGTTTGCGTCTCTCACTCGGACCAGCGACTCGTATCAGATGTAAAAAAAAAAAAAAAAAAAAAATTTCCAGCAAATTACCGACCGTGGTAGCCGCGCGGCTAGCGTGTGCGACTACGGAGCGGGAGATCGAGGGTTCGATCCCACTACTCGTCGTCAGTCAGGCCACGCCGTTTTTCGGTCGTCACGCCGAAAACCGGCAGCCTGCAGCGAGTTTAGTGTGGGTATCTTTTCCTGAGGTCGGCTACACCCGGGCGGGTTTTCTGCAGTTTCCCTTGCCCCTAGTGCGAATGCGGGTGTTTCTATAGAACGCCTTAAGACGGCTGCAGACGTATAATGATGATCACTAACCATACCCTCCCTCGCCCCGCACAAGCTTTAAGTAGCTTCTGGGGACATACCCACTCGGGTATGGCGGGTAGTAGGTAGTAATTATTATTATTATTATTATTAGTTTCTGAGTAATGGTATAGATTGTGAACAAAAATTTTCAGCCTTCTCCGATGAAGGTGTGAGCGCAAGAAACCTCGCGCAGCAGATTTTGCCCACCGCTGCCAAAATTCCTTGCTACTACACTTTCACCGCAGGAGGGTTACAGTTTTTTTCCGCACCCTGCATACCGTATACAAAAGTACTGTACGGACTTTTTATACATACCTACGTATATTCAAAATTCAAATTCGCAAATTTAAAAATAATGACATGACAGCGGCAACTAGTTATAACCCTGCGTGCAAGTAACTGCACCAATGCCGGTCCCAAGTCCGGATAAGAAAGGAGGAGGGTTGCACGCAGGGTTACACGTTGCGAATATTCACCAATTTGTTAACTTCATTATATATCGGCTGCTTCATATGACAGCCAGTCGACAAACAATCACGTTTCATTCGAAGACCCTGATAATTGCATATTAGCGTTCCATATTCGTCTAATAGACTTCTCAGAGTTTTATTGGATCTGTTGTTTTCCATAGCGAAATTCCTTCGTTCTATCTGAATAACAGTCTTCACCTATACTTATTTGTTGAAGTACAATATCATCTATGTCTTCTATGAATTATAGAAATCCGACCGAGCGAGCGTAGCGAGCGAGCACAAATATCAGGTGGTCCAGCGTAATTTTACAAAAAGTGATATCCCCCAAAAAAGCACCTTTGGTGCAAAAACCTTCGCCAAGTACATTAAAATCTTTCTCCAAAAAATTGTCTTCCACAAAAAGTCTTCCTCCAAAAATTGTCTTCCACAAAAAGTCTTCTTCCAAAAAACTGTCTTCCACAAAAAGTCTTCCTCCAAAAATTGTCTTCCACAAAAAGTCTTCCTCCAAAAATTTGACTTCCACAAAAAGTCTTCCTTCAGAAACATCTTTAAAAAAGGATTGAAATCAGAAGTAACTGCCAAGTACAACAGAATACAAATGAAATCCTACTACATGGCGTTGTGCTCGTTCGCTCGCTGCGCTCGCTCACTTGATTGGTTTTTTAAATAATTTATGACGTCATAACACTTAGGAGCAAAAAGTGACCAAACGATAAAATTGTAGAAAAAAAATATTTACATATAAATTTGGAAAAAAAATTGTAGAACCAAGTTTTGGAAATAAAAATTTGAAAAAAAAATTTCCAAACAAAATTTTGGGAGTGGTACTTGGCGGGCTTTTATAGCAATGTATGAGAATATCACGTAAACATGTAACCTAATTTCACTTGCCCACACCGGGCCCGCAAAGTACCACGGACAAAATTTTGTTTGAACATTTTTTTTTCAAATTTTTATTTCCAAAACTTGGTTCTACAATTTTTTTTTCCAAAGCTGCTATAGCCGTGAGAAGTGTTTTCTGAACCTCACCAACACTGGTTATGGTGCAGAGAAACACACAGTACCAAAATCTGATAACTCGCGGTAGAAAATTGGTACTGAGCGTCGACATTTAAATAAATTGACACGTTGCAAAAACCCCGATGTCTTTGCCTCTGATAGTTTCCCCCGTTGCCCCTTAAAGCGATGGCATCCTCATGCGCTTTCCCGTATCATATGAAACAATCATGCCGTTTGAAGAATAGTCATCGGGATGGACTTTTCTTCGGGGCATCGTTTTAATTCAGATGGACGAAGAACGGATGACCAAAAAATTTGGTAGAATCCACATTTTTTTTCAGAATTCCGGTTTGTCGAAACTTTTTTATAGATAAGAATAGATTTTTTTTCGCAAACGGGGTGTACCATTGTTTAGTACAATACTTGATATACATTTCTCATAGTTTTTATTTTTATTTTGTCTAATCATTCGAAACCGGAAGAATGGCAGCATTGTTCTCGCAACACTGTCTTCGAAGTCCATGGACACTGTCACTGGTGAACTGTTATTCTGATGAGGATCAAATTTTAGCAGAATCATCTTCAATGTTTCAACCAGTCCTTGACGAGCCGTTTTCTTTCAATTTTTCATTTCCCTACGCGTTATGCTGCCTGGAAGGTCAAGAAGTGTACTTAAATTTGTTTTTGCGACGCCAAATGTTAATAATTTCGAGATTTTTCTTTTAGTTTTTTTTTTCAACGACTTGTCAAGGACTGGTTTAAACTGGTTCGAATTTCATCTACATCAGACTAAAAGCGTACAATAGAGACCATTCTCTTTTCATCTCTTATCGGTCAAATTCATCAGTAAAATTGAAATCTTCAGTTCATTGAAATGATACACTTTTATTCATTCCGAAAATATCTCACCATCAGTTCTGACAGCTTCAGTTTTCATTTTGCATATAAGTAATATTTACCATTGAAAAATGTATCATATTCTATCTTCGGCTCACTTTCAGACTCACATCTGACAACTGACAGTTCTCAGCACACTTCAGACGCAGTTCTTTAACACCTGAGGGGACTTCGCCCCCTGGAAAATCTGAAATGTGTTGTGTCGCCCATGAATATTTTTTCTTCTCCTTAGCATGTACACTTTCGGAGGACTCATTTTATCATCGCAATTTATCCTGTTCATCGTCGTAGTTTTAGTTTTGACAGAGAGTTGACGCAAATGTTGACAGTTCTCAGCTGACTTCACGACAATACCATATTCTGACGGTCCTAGATCTGACAGCTGTGCGTTATTCATCTCTCAGCTCACTTCAGACTCAGCTATGACAGCTGGCAGTATATTACGCTTTCCGTTAGGTCAGGTTAGACTCATTAGAAGTTAATCACTGAAAGTTAATTCATCATCAGCGTCGCAGTTTTCACCATGACCAGAACCTCTCCGTGCATGTGCAAGCAGTAAAAATGAAATTCCACTCCAAGCGTTTTTCTCTCACAATATTTATGATTTCCTATCCTTTTTCCAGTTTATTTCTATCTCGGGTGACCATGCATCTTATATCTACGAAACAATATTCCCAATTCTAATCTTACAGCTATTTCAAATACTCCCTCCACCGTTCGATCCGCTTAGATCAATATGGCGGCGCGCGATTTTAATCTCGACGGTGGATCAATTGGTGTGAACAGAATAACATCAACCCCGGAGCCCCTCGAGGCCAGGACTTAGCGACGTTTCTGACAAACGTATTTATCACACATGATCTGGCTTACAGTACTATCTTGATGCACAAGTCAGCAATTGCCACATTTTTCTCCGGAAGTTTAACGGGCAGATTGTCATCAGACTTTTCAGTTTACCAAGTTCTCCAGGTCCTTTTGATAGCTATAGACCGAAACAGGCAAGGAAAGACATTTGGGATGGTCACATTCTATTGAACTGGTTGAAGACGCCACCAGGCAATTTATCGTTCTCCGAGGTCTCCAGAAGGGCAGCAGCCTTGCCCGTGTTAGCATCTGGACGACGTATCCACGACCTCACTCTTATAAGAATATCTAAAAATTTTCTTAGATACTCGGTTGATGAAATTATTTTGTGGACAGATTTTGGTTCAAAGGCGGATCGTGGTAGCTTCAGACAATCAGCATGGAAACTGTCGAGGTATCCAAACATCCAGCTGTGTCCAGTAACCTGTTCTAGCCTGTTATCCACTCACTTTACAGTGTAATTCGTCATATAATTGGATGATTAAAATTTAGAAAAAACTCAATTTCCTACGAAAACCTCCAGCTTTTAAGCATCACATATAGTATAGGGACTTGGGTCACCAGCAGATAACAAACACGTCTCTCATGGGTATGCCGTGTATCGGCTATGGCACAAAATACTTGTTCTGTGGGAATTCAAAACACTAGCATTTGACTCCGTTCGTTACCGTTATAGTCTAGTCAGTCTAGACTTCAATCATATGGGTGACCCTAAAATAATTTCGGAGTGGATGAATTATATATCAATCGACGCAGAAAAATCCCCCGAACAACATATCAAAAACGAGATGAGATCCGTGGTGGGCAAATTGTTGAAATTAATAAAAAACTATCAATATTTTTGGCAGCACCGCCAAAATCACGCACTGTTCCGATTCTACTTGTCGGATTGGAAAAATAAAAATACCACGTTGTAGGGGAGAAAATTATCTACAAATTCGAAGCGAGGACCGATATTGTAGGACCTGTAGTTTTCACGTTATTAATTTTGCAAAACTTTTCTGACAGAACTACGCCAAACGATCAGCTGCTCCGCTTAGTCCGCTTCGGCCGTTCCATGCTGCGCGCGCACCGCCGCCTCGGACGCGCCAATGCGCACTGAATTCAAACCGTCCGAGCGTGCACTTCTCATCTTCCTTTCATTTTTGATCCGCATTATCACAATTTTTTTCATCAATTCATGACTTTATCCATCCCATAGTTAGATTCATGGAAGGTAGGTATCTGTTCTACATACGTTTCACCTCAATGAATTATTTCTCCAAAGTTGATTGCGTCTATTGTGTTAAACCGGGCACAATTGTAGAAATTTAGAAATTGTCGTCTTTGTTTCAATTTCCTCGTAAAACGTGATTCACCCCGGACTCGTCCTATGTATCGGAATTAGTGTTACCTTCCGGCTCACTTTCATCGCCAGGTATAATTGAACAACGCGTTCGCAATGTTTACCTTTTATTTATTTATTGAATAAAAATGACAAAATTATCGAATTTCTCAGATTGTGAATTTGTTACACTATAGCTATGAATTATGAAAACTTCGTTTATGCAGGTGGTTCCTTCATAGAATTGAAACGAAATACGATTCAGTTATCAAATTTACAGAAACAGAGCAAGGAAATTCTCGGCGATGCTGTGAATCGATTACAATTGATTCAAAAGAATTGATACAATCCGCCCACAAAATATTTCTTCGTACTTCATTTCCATTTATAGACTTAATTTTTGCGAACCCGAAACGCTCAGGGCATTTTCAACATTTATACTTCGTGGGCGCTTCTCCGTAGAACTCAATTAGCCACGGACTCTGTCTTCTACCCAGAATATTTTGACCGACCCACTCAGGTTAATTGTCTCATTACCTAGAAATCTGTCGCCCTTGATGCGCCGCCTTTTGTCAACCACCTAGACCCCCTGCTGTGATCTGAAACCTTACGTCTCCCGCTTCCACTGTGCGGCCCCTGCTTAACCGCCACAACTGGTATTTTGCACGTATATATTTTATTTTTAATTTTTTCATGAATATTAGTACTTTGCAATACAAAAATTAGGTCAGATTTTCCCCTTTATTCATTTAAACGAAATTGAAGAAAACACAATGGATCAAAGATTAATTTGTCGCCCATTTATATTGTAATGACAAATCGTTATCATTAATTTATATATATATATAATTATATATAATTTATATATAATAATAATAATAATAATATATATATAATTATACATAATAATATATATATAATTTATTTATATTCTTCAATAAGAAGGTATATTAATATAAGTAAAATAACTTTATATAGAAATGTTGTAAAGTTTACCCTTTAAACTTAAAGTGCCTTTTTTTTACTTTATACTTTTTAATTTTTGGTCCTTTTATACACCATATACAATATAAGTTATTCACATGCTGCTTCGTATGAGTCAACAAACACATGGATTTTGGCATGATGACATTTATTTCGGAATAAAAAGTTGAAAAATCATTTTAAAAAGCTGTGAAATTCGAGAAAAGTACTACGACTATCCGCTCCGACGGTTTGAATTCAGTGCGCATTGGCGCGTCCGAGGCGGCGGTGCGCGCGCAGCATGGAACGGCCGAAGCGGACTAAGCGGAGCAGCTGATCGTTTGGCGTAGTTCTGTCAGAAAAGTTTTGCAAAATTAATAACGTGAAAACTACAGGTCCTACAATATCGGTCCTCGCTTCGAATTTGTAGATAATTTTCTCCCCTACAACGTGGTATTTTTATTTTTCCAATCCGACAAGTAGAATCGGAACAGTGCGTGATTTTGGCGGTGCTGCCAAAAATATTGATAGTTTTTTATTAATTTCAACAATTTGCCCACCACGGATCTCATCTCGTTTTTGATATGTTGTTCGGGGGATTTTTCTGCGTCGATTGATATATAATTCATCCACTCCGAAATTATTTTAGGGTCACCCATATGATTGAAGTCTAGACTGACTAGACTATAACGGTAACGAACGGAGTCAAATGCTAGTGTTTTGAATTCCCACAGAACAAGTATTTTGTGCCATAGCCGATACACGGCATACCCATGAGAGACGTGTTTGTTATCTGCTGGTGACCCAAGTCCCTATACTATATGTGATGCTTAAAAGCTGGAGGTTTTCGTAGGAAATTGAGTTTTTTCTAAATTTTAATCATCCAATTATATGACGAATTACACTGTAAAGTGAGTGGATAACAGGCTAGAACAGGTTACTGGACACAGCTGGATGTTTGGATACCTCGACAGTTTCCATGCTGATTGTCTGAAGCTACCACGATCCGCCTTTGAACCAAAATCTGTCCACAAAATAATTTCATCAACCGAGTATCTAAGAAAATTTTTAGATATTCTTATAAGAGTGAGGTCGTGGATACGTCGTCCAGATGCTAACACGGGCAAGGCTGCTGCCCTTCTGGAGACCTCGGAGAACGATAAATTGCCTGGTGGCGTCTTCAACCAGTTCAATAGAATGTGACCATCCCAAATGTCTTTCCTTGCCTGTTTCGGTCTATAGCTATCAAAAGGACCTGGAGAACTTGGTAAACTGAAAAGTCTGATGACAATCTGCCCGTTAAACTTCCGGAGAAAAATGTGGCAATTGCTGACTTGTGCATCAAGATAGTACTGTAAGCCAGATCATGTGTGATAAATACGTTTGTCAGAAACGTCGCTAAGTCCTGGCCTCGAGGGGCTCCGGGGTTGATGTTATTCTGTTCACACCAATTGATCCACCGTCGAGATTAAAATCGCGCGCCGCCATATTGATCTAAGCGGATCGAACGGTGGAGGGAGTATTTGAAATAGCTGTAAGATTAGAATTGGGAATATTGTTTCGTAGATATAAGATGCATGGTCACCCGAGATAGAAATAAACTGGAAAAAGGATAGGAAATCATAAATATTGTGAGAGAAAAACGCTTGGAGTGGAATTTCATTTTTACTGCTTGCACATGCACGGAGAGGTTCTGGTCATGGTGAAAACTGCGACGCTGATGATGAATTAACTTTCAGTGATTAACTTCTAATGAGTCTAACCTGACCTAACGGAAAGCGTAATATACTGCCAGCTGTCATAGCTGAGTCTGAAGTGAGCTGAGAGATGAATAACGCACAGCTGTCAGATCTAGGACCGTCAGAATATGGTATTGTCGTGAAGTCAGCTGAGAACTGTCAACATTTGCGTCAACTCTCTGTCAAAACTAAAACTACGACGATGAACAGGATAAATTGCGATGATAAAATGAGTCCTCCGAAAGTGTACATGCTAAGGAGAAGAAAAAATATTCATGGGCGACACAACACATTTCAGATTTTCCAGGGGGCGAAGTCCCCTCAGGTGTTAAAGAACTGCGTCTGAAGTGTGCTGAGAACTGTCAGTTGTCAGATGTGAGTCTGAAAGTGAGCCGAAGATAGAATATGATACATTTTTCAATGGTAAATATTACTTATATGCAAAATGAAAACTGAAGCTGTCAGAACTGATGGTGAGATATTTTCGGAATGAATAAAAGTGTATCATTTCAATGAACTGAAGATTTCAATTTTACTGATGAATTTGACCGATAAGAGATGAAAAGAGAATGGTCTCTATTGTACGCTTTTAGTCTGATGTAGATGAAATTCGAACCAGTTTAAACCAGTCCTTGACAAGTCGTTGAAAAAAAAAACTAAAAGAAAAATCTCGAAATTATTAACATTTGGCGTCGCAAAAACAAATTTAAGTACACTTCTTGACCTTCCAGGCAGCATAACGCGTAGGGAAATGAAAAATTGAAAGAAAACGGCTCGTCAAGGACTGGTTGAAACATTGAAGATGATTCTGCTAAAATTTGATCCTCATCAGAATAACAGTTCACCAGTGACAGTGTCCATGGACTTCGAAGACAGTGTTGCGAGAACAATGCTGCCATTCTTCCGGTTTCGAATGATTAGACAAAATAAAAATAAAAACTATGAGAAATGTATATCAAGTATTGTACTAAACAATGGTACACCCCGTTTGCGAAAAAAAATCTATTCTTATCTATAAAAAAGTTTCGACAAACCGGAATTCTGAAAAAAAATGTGGATTCTACCAAATTTTTTGGTCATCCGTTCTTCGTCCATCTGAATTAAAACGATGCCCCGAAGAAAAGTCCATCCCGATGACTATTCTTCAAACGGCATGATTGTTTCATATGATACGGGAAAGCGCATGAGGATGCCATCGCTTTAAGGGGCAACGGGGGAAACTATCAGAGGCAAAGACATCGGGGTTTTTGCAACGTGTCAATTTATTTAAATGTCGACGCTCAGTACCAATTTTCTACCGCGAGTTATCAGATTTTGGTACTGTGTGTTTCTCTGCACCATAACCAGTGTTGGTGAGGTTCAGAAAACACTTCTCACGGCTATAGCAGCTTTGGAAAAAAAAATTGTAGAACCAAGTTTTGGAAATAAAAATTTGAAAAAAAAATGTTCAAACAAAATTTTGTCCGTGGTACTTTGCGGGCCCGGTGTGGGCAAGTGAAATTAGGTTACATGTTTACGTGATATTCTCATACATTGCTATAAAAGCCCGCCAAGTACCACTCCCAAAATTTTGTTTGGAAATTTTTTTTTCAAATTTTTATTTCCAAAACTTGGTTCTACAATTTTTTTTCCAAATTTATATGTAAATATTTTTTTTCTACAATTTTATCGTTTGGTCACTTTTTGCTCCTAAGTGTTATGACGTCATAAATTATTTAAAAAACCAATCAAGTGAGCGAGCGCAGCGAGCGAACGAGCACAACGCCATGTAGTAGGATTTCATTTGTATTCTGTTGTACTTGGCAGTTACTTCTGATTTCAATCCTTTTTTAAAGATGTTTCTGAAGGAAGACTTTTTGTGGAAGTCAAATTTTTGGAGGAAGACTTTTTGTGGAAGACAATTTTTGGAGGAAGACTTTTTGTGGAAGACAGTTTTTTGGAAGAAGACTTTTTGTGGAAGACAATTTTTGGAGGAAGACTTTTTGTGGAAGACAATTTTTTGGAGAAAGATTTTAATGTACTTGGCGAAGGTTTTTGCACCAAAGGTGCTTTTTTGGGGGATATCACTTTTTGTAAAATTACGCTGGACCACCTGATATTTGTGCTCGCTCGCTACGCTCGCTCGGTCGGATTTCTATAATTCATAGAAGACATAGATGATATTGTACTTCAACAAATAAGTATAGGTGAAGACTGTTATTCAGATAGAACGAAGGAATTTCGCTATGGAAAACAACAGATCCAATAAAACTCTGAGAAGTCTATTAGACGAATATGGAACGCTAATATGCAATTATCAGGGTCTTCGAATGAAACGTGATTGTTTGTCGACTGGCTGTCATATGAAGCAGCCGATATATAATGAAGTTAACAAATTGGTGAATATTCGCAACGTGTAACCCTGCGTGCAACCCTCCTCCTTTCTTATCCGGACTTGGGACCGGCATTGGTGCAGTTACTTGCACGCAGGGTTATAACTAGTTGCCGCTGTCATGTCATTATTTTTAAATTTGCGAATTTGAATTTTGAATATACGTAGGTATGTATAAAAAGTCCGTACAGTACTTTTGTATACGGTATGCAGGGTGCGGAAAAAAACTGTAACCCTCCTGCGGTGAAAGTGTAGTAGCAAGGAATTTTGGCAGCGGTGGGCAAAATCTGCTGCGCGAGGTTTCTTGCGCTCACACCTTCATCGGAGAAGGCTGAAAATTTTTGTTCACAATCTATACCATTACTCAGAAACTAATAATAATAATAATAATAATTACTACCTACTACCCGCCATACCCGAGTGGGTATGTCCCCAGAAGCTACTTAAAGCTTGTGCGGGGCGAGGGAGGGTATGGTTAGTGATCATCATTATACGTCTGCAGCCGTCTTAAGGCGTTCTATAGAAACACCCGCATTCGCACTAGGGGCAAGGGAAACTGCAGAAAACCCGCCCGGGTGTAGCCGACCTCAGGAAAAGATACCCACACTAAACTCGCTGCAGGCTGCCGGTTTTCGGCGTGACGACCGAAAAACGGCGTGGCCTGACTGACGACGAGTAGTGGGATCGAACCCTCGATCTCCCGCTCCGTAGTCGCACACGCTAGCCGCGCGGCTACCACGGTCGGTAATTTGCTGGAAATTTTTTTTTTTTTTTTACATCTGATACGAGTCGCTGGTCCGAGTGAGAGACGCAAACTCCGGGGAAATCCAGGGTGGTAAGCTGCGCTTGAAGGTGCGAGGCTGGTAGGGAGCATGACAATCCAGTGCCCGAATGATGTTATTCTGCAGGCACGGCAGCACGTCATCAACAGCGAGATGGTTTTGGAACGGCGACGTTATGTTAATTATTGTTACCGCTGGACATATAATAATGTGACGTTATTTACGACTTATTTATGATAGGATAAGAAACAATGAAATTTATGATTCTTCACTGAAGTGGATATATGATTTATAAGTGAATGACATAAATTCACTGAAATTTGGTAATACATAACCTATGGGATTGATCATGCTACATTGTAATTGAAATGAAATAATACTCTACGATTTCGAACGTTCGTATCATGCTCTGTCTTGTGTAAGAATATTCATTCGTACGAGGGATTTATTAATATGCGACGAGTTCTAAGGAATAACAGACGTATATCTTGGCGGACAGTCTAAAGCAGACCTAACTCAGAATTTACGGCGATTATAGAGCTCCGTACACATTTCCAACAAGGTTGCTGTAGGGTTTCATGAGTTACGTTTGTTTGTTGTTACATTTGTTACGTCTGTTTCCTCAGGACTCGTCGATATGAACAATCGGTTATATTTTCGCACAGCTACTTCTAGTCCTACAGAGAAAATGTGTTCGCTGCAGTATGCTCCAGAGGTTTTCTTCAATGACTTAGTTTTCAATTTTGACGTTACGGAACAGCTCTTGGAGCACTCGAGTAACACGACGTCAAATCATCGGATTCTGACGATAAGAATACCTTGGTGGACCGGAGGGAACGGACGAATCTTGCCATGCAATCTACTAACAGAAGTACTATCTCGGAAGACTTTATTGAGTGTTTATCGACAGTTATTCATTGATTCTGATATATTTCCATACTGTTATTATTTTTGTAGGAAATCATAAAAACATTATACTGGAGCATGGCAGGATACAGATTTCCACTTATGCTGAAGTTCATTGTCGGACAATTTTAAAAGTATTCATCCGGCCGTGAATCGTTGTATCGTGCCTACAAGCGTTGTTGCGCCGTGTTCGCTCTCTTACGTTACAGGGAAGCGAGGGATGAACTTCATAAGCGCATTTCTGTCGCTCGATCAGACTTCTTTGCCGCCCGCCTTTCGGCTATCGTTGAACCACGTGCGCTTTGGAAGGAGCTTAGAGCCTTCGGTATTGCACCCCCTCAGGCGAATGACTGTGGTGATTTCTCGCTGGACGACCTTAATCGTCACTTTGCTGCTGTGTCCCAGTCCCCTGGTTGCGCTGCGGAGGTTGAGTCATTCTTCGCCAACCTGCCGGACCCTCGTTATAATGACGAGCTCTTTTATTTTAGTGACATCTCGCCGCAAACGCTTACTTCCGCCATCAAGCACTTCAGTTCTCAGGCACGTGGCATTGATGATCCATCCCTTTCTCATGTTCAACTTGCGCTGCCGGTCATCTTCCCGTACTTACTCTCTCTGCTAAACCTCTCTCTTAGTACTGGTGTTTTTCCGGGTCTCTGGAAGCAAGCGCGCGTTCGACCATTGGGGAAAGTGAAGTCACCAACTTCGTTAGATCAGGTTCGTCCCATTGGGATCGAAAAAAGACTGACCTGCCCTCTAGTTCGAACTAATAAGTGCGGGATAGCCACGATTTTCAACCAATCAAACGAAGCAAATAGGCGAATATGGCGGCCGAGTGCGGGATTTTAGGTTAGGTTACGCCCCCAGTTTCGTTCCCAATATCGAACCTGTGCCTTCTATCAAAAGTGCTAGAACGGATTGTCCTGCAGCAGATATCTGCTTTCCTTGAAGCACGGGACCTACTGGATCCTCGTCAGTCGGGTTTCCGGCCGGGATACAGCACCCAGTCGGCCCTTCTACGTCTTACTGAGGATGTCCGCCGAGGTGTTGATGATTGTAAAATAACTCTCTTGGTACTGTTTGATTTTACAAGGAGACTAGGGACCTTCGATGTCGCGGATCGGGTTCCCGTTTCACGTGGTGAAAGTTTAAGACCTCCGAATTAACGTGGTTTTTGATTTTTGATCGAATAGGCCTTGGTTGCTGAGATATCGCGATTCGAAATTTAGAGATTTTCGGGCGGAGTGGGGCTCGCGCGTCTACTCCGTTGAGCGTGCACGCTGGAACCAAGAGCTGGCGTAGCTGAGGCGGTAAGACGACGGACTGGAACGCTGAAGGTTCGCGGTTCGCGTCCCCGCACATTTTTTTTTCTTTTTTTAATTTATTTTCCATATATCTTTTCAATCTCTCATAAGACTTTGCATGCGCAGGTAAATAAGACAATTCGAAAATATGTATTACCAGTTCTATTTTCAAATATTATACACTGCATGAACGTCATTATGCTATAATCTATATATATATATATATATATAGTATACTGATGACGCACCCTATTTGGGCACCTAGGCACGATATTTTTTTTGCAAATTGAAAATTTTTTCCTGTTGTGCGCGGCCTCGTGCGCTTCGCGCACTCCCCGGGATTACTAAAAACTCTCCACCTAGCCAAAACTATGCAGCTACAAGTCTGCAACTGTACACTTGGCTGCCACAAAATTTGACATTTCGTAAATTTTAGGTTCGGGTCAATGAACCCGAGTCACCAAAATGACCGATTAATTCAATTTCACATTGATGACAGTCATCGTAATGACCAGGTGTCATCAAAGTGTGCGAGTCATACTCTAATAACATGGCGGTCCGTCATCAAAATAACCGATTTATATATTTATATATATATAAATATAATATAGAAATGTCAAATTTTGTGGCAGCCAAGTGTACAGTTGCAGACTTGTAGCTGCATAGTTTTGGCTAGGTGGAGAGTTTTTAGTAACCCCGGGGAGTGCGCGAAGCGCACGAGGCCGCGCACAACAGGAAAAAATTTTCAATTTGCAAAAAAAATATCGTGCCTAGGTGCCCAAATAGGGTGCGTCATCAATATACTATATATATATATATATATAGATTATAGCATAATGACGTTCATGCAGTGTATAATATTTGAAAATAGAACTGGTAATACATATTTTCGAATTGTCTTATTTACCTGCGCATGCAAAGTCTTATGAGAGATTGAAAAGATATATGGAAAATAAATTAAAAAAAGAAAAAAAAATGTGCGGGGACGCGAACCGCGAACCTTCAGCGTTCCAGTCCGTCGTCTTACCGCCTCAGCTACGCCAGCTCTTGGTTCCAGCGTGCACGCTCAACGGAGTAGACGCGCGAGCCCCACTCCGCCCGAAAATCTCTAAATTTCGAATCGCGATATCTCAGCAACCAAGGCCTATTCGATCAAAAATCAAAAACCACGTCAATTCGGAGGTCTTAAACTTTCACCACGTGAAACGGGAACCCGATCCGCGACATCGAAGGTCCCTAGTCTCCTTGTTAGTAAGGCCTTTGATACCATACCACATGCGGTTCTTCTCACCAAACTGCTCGGCCTGGGTTTCTCTCAACACGCTTTGAAATGGATCGCATCATACCTCCAGGGCAGGATGCAAGCTGTCTCTGCCGACGACGGGGCTTTATCCTCGTGGGCCTCACTTGAATTAGGGGTTCCTCAGGGTTCAGTTCTGGGTCCTCTGCTCTTCTCTCTCTTCATCGGCGACATCTCCACGGGCCTTCGTCACTGTGATTACCTGGTCTATGCTGACGATCTGCAGATATATTATCAGGCTACATCTAGCAACCTAGCTGACGCTGTAGCGCGTGTGAATGAAGATGTCCAGAACGTTCTAGGCTGGTCCATTGACTCATCTCTCCGCCTGAATGCCAGAAAAACTCACGCCATGCTTCTCGGCAGCGGCCCATCCATCTCGAGGCTACACCTGGTGGACCTTCCCAGCATCGTGTTGGATGGGTTAGACGTCCCGTTCTCTCAATCCGTTCGCGATCTCGGAGTGGTCATCGATAGCAAACTGTCCTGGTCAGCTCACGTTAACTCCATCTCGAGTCGTGTCCATGGCACTCTCCGCCAGCTCTCTGCCTCTCGAAGTCTCCTCTCCAAGCCTCTGCGCAAAATGCTAGTGACCACCTTGATCTTTCCCATCTTCGACTACTGCTGTGTAGTCTATAATGATCTCTCTCGCGTTTTGAATGCTAAGCTGCAGCGTCTCCTCAATACATGCGTGCGTTTTGTGTGTGGTGTTGCTCGTGATCAGCACATAACCCCGTTCCGGCGTGAGCTTGGCTGGCTCACGGTCAAAGATAGGAGGCTTCTGTTTCTGCTCTCGCTTCTCTTTGTGACCACTCGCACAGGTCGCCGATCTTACCTCCGCGAACTATTCGTAGATCGCAACCCCAATGCCTATGGCTCCGCACGCCTCGTTCGTGGTGAGTTCGTTCCTCCAACACGGCGTACCGAAACCTACAATAACTCCTTTATGGTGTTAGGGATTCGATTATGGGACACCTGGCCGCGCAGTCTAAAAGCCGCCGGCACACCTGCTGCATTCAAACTTGGTCTGCATGACTATCTCTTCCGCACGGAAAATGAGTGGCTTTAACTCAGCATGCTCTGGTATGGTTGCGCTCGCTCACTCCTTCTTCTCGGGGCAGCTGATAGGCTTTCTATTCTTTCTTTTCTTTACTGAATTTGTTTATTTTAATTTTTCTTTCTGTCTTGGTTTTCTGCTATCTCACATTTATATTAGGCGTACTATCAGTTAAACGCAATGTATGTCTAGCTCCTACCCACACAACACAATGACGTACCTATAATATCCTTTGGATATTTTTTCGGGATATGCTGGATATCCATGGAATGTCCAGAATAGTCCTGTGGATGGCCATTGGATATACTATGGATCCCCAGATGTCCGCCCCTTGGACCTTCCTGAGGATGTTTTGATTAGATATCCACAGGACATTTTGAGACATCTTTCGGACCATTCGGGACATTCCAAAATACGTTCGGGGACTTTGAGAGGCTATCGTGAGGACTTACAAAAATATATCGAAAATTGCGGCACGTAAAGGTATTCAAGGAAAAGGATACGTGAATCAGGTTTTTAGGTCCCAGTATATCCTCGCAAGACATGCATGATAATTGGATGATTCATGGATGTCCCCACAATATTTGATGGAGTTTGGATATTCCAAACATCGCAGGGACATTTCATATATCCTGGATATTTGTTGGACCTACATAGGATCATCCACTGGATATCGTGTGTTGTGTGGGTAAGTTTGTCCAACATTGTAATGGATATTAATAAATTCTATTCTAATAATTAACATACGCGAATGCGTAATAAAAACTATTGTTGACCGCTTCGTCAACCTAGCAGAACCTAACCTCAATCTAGCAATCCAGCCCGGTGACACTATCCAGTTTGACTGATTCTCTTAGGAGGCATCCATAAAGGACGTCCGCGATTTTTTACCAATTTTTGACCCCTCCCTCCCCCCGTGTCACAGATAGTCACAATCTTCGAACCCCTTCCCCTAAGAAACGTCCGATGGTCACAATGAAAGACCCCCCCTCAATTCTCTGAAATCGAAGGTAACCAAACGGAAAAATTGACGCATAATTTTTTCTTCAAGTCTGTCAAATGGGATTTTTGAGTGGACGTCACACCCAGCATGAACCCCCTCTCCCCCCTGGTAACAAAAGTCACATTTCGCGAACCCCTCCCCCCCCCCTATGGGCGCGGACGTCCTTTATGGATGCCCCCTTACTGTCACCAACCGCTACGCGGCGCTGGGAGTAGTGTTCCCTGTCGGTGGGCGTGGTTACAACGGACAAATTTGAAAGACCTCGAAGCCCGTATTTCAATAACCAGATCCCTCCCCAATATCCATTCTCCGTTAAATATTTGTTTTTAATGAAGGTATTAGAACGCTTATAAGTTATACATCAATATTAGACAGTAATTATGGGGGATTCCACGTCAAATCGACCGAAGAAACAAGATTTTTTCCCTGACTCCGTTCGATTTGCTTGTCCTTTTGCACAGTCAAACTGCATGTTGAAAGGATGAACTGTGATTTTTTTCAGATTTTTTTGAGTTTTTCGACTCATCATTCTATCACAAAAAATCATCGAATAAATTGATTTTCAATTCTTTTTTTACTTTTCGCGCCTACATAGCTCAAAACGTGAACAATGTGTGAAAAAAGTTCCAATACGAAAATTTTGGGGTTTTTGGTGAAATTTTCGAGAGTATTCTCATCAGATTTTCAATACCCCGTTTAAGTGTGGTTTTAATACAAAATGAGTGTAAATCATTCATAACTCAAAAGTGCCCCAATCGAATTGGCTGAAATTTATACACAGCGTGTCTTTTTCAATGCCAAAGGTTGTCTGAAAATTTCAAAGTTCGCCGAGCAGTGGTTCAGAAAATGCATCAACAAATATTCGCACAGTGGCGAGAATTCGGCGATTACGAGGTCGCAAAACAGTTTTGTGGCCACGATTCGAAAATTCAAGATCAATATTTATTATTCTTGTTTGCGTACTCGCGATCGCCCTTGAATTTTTAAACTGCGGCCAAAATATACGCACGGCGTGCGGAAAAAACTTTTTTGCGACCTCATAATCGCCGAATTCTCGCCACTGTGCGAATATTTGTTGATGTATCTTTTGAACCACTGTTCGGCCCACTATGAAATTTTCAAACAACTTTTGGCATTGAAAAAGACATGCTGTGTAAAAATTACAGCCAATTCGATAAGGGCTTCGATAAAAATTACAGCCAATTCGATAACTTCTTTGTTACTGACGATTTTGAAGATTTTTCACCAAAACTGCAGTTTCGCGAGGCACAAAAAATTGCAAAAAATTATTTTCAGAAATTTCAAAGAAAGACGCGAAACTTTTGTATGAAAACTTTTTTCATTGCTCATCTGGATTTCACGCTATGTTGGCTTGCAAAATCGAAAAAAACCCTAAAAGCTGATAATTTGACCAGCTGTGTAGAAAAATACTTGGTCAGAAAAATCTGAAAAAATTCACCGTTGATCCTTTCAACGTGTACTTGCACTGTGTAAAAGGGCAAACAGATCGAAGGGGTCAGGGAAATCGACAGTTCGATTTGACGCGGAATCCCCCTTATACTATTTATCACCATTATCATTAAGAACGTGAATATGAATTTGAAAATCGAAATTAAAAATAATGCTGCAATTCACGTTGGATCAAACTATTGAATGAAAAATAAACCACGTGTTCATATATTAATAGTCAAAACTTTTATTTATTAGCATTTGTGAAGTTATTCGGTGGGCGTTCGAGGTTATGTCGCAACCTTTTGAATCAGCTTTCGAATTTTTTCGACGTAACCACGCCCACCGGCCGGGAACACTACCCCCAGCGCCGCGTAGCGGTCGGCGACAGTAAGGGAATCACTGTCTAACATTAGCGGTCGTAGCAGTCGCACTAGCAGCCGACATGAAACGACGACCAATGACGGCTAACTTGACGGCCATAGACAATATTGTTTCGTCTGTTTGCATGTATTATATACTAGATAGATCGGAAAATCTGTGATATTTCAGCAGCATGTAACTTCCCTATTACTCGATCGACTTTGAACGACTTTCTCTGGCTAGATGGTGAAAACCAGGGGCCACGAAAAGAACGAAGAAGAAGAAGAACGACTTTCCCTAGTATTATATGTTCAGAATTTGGAAATCGACTGAAGGAGAAGGAAATGAAATTGACGATGAAACGGGGTATCAGAAATCTATAATTCATCATATCTAAGCTCTAAGTTAACTGATTACGTTCAAATTGGGTTTAAATGAGAGCTTTTTGAGTCCAGATTCAGAATCTTGCATGCAAAACGCAATATTTTTCACGAAGACGGAATAAACACGACTTAAAAATTACCGTTCTGCCGAAACAGTGTTCGCTCGGGTATATAGAGCCGTTGAGTCTCTCGCGCGTAAAAAAAATTTTTTTTAATGTACTTGGCTCGAGACTCTACCGAGTCTCTTGATAGAAAATCGCTCGTTCCTAGTGACTAGCACTCAGCCATGGTTTGTGGGACGCGTTGTGCACCTACATGTCCTACACAGCGCGCAACGTACATCGTGATGCTCAGATGCAACGACACTATACAAAGTCAACCTCGAATAAACTCTCCGTTTGTGGCGTTATCGCTATTCTCAAAATGGGACGCGTATATGAACGCCGAGTCAACAAACCGTGATAGTGGTGAAATTTGATGGTGCAATATATGAAGATAGCGGATTGCATCTATACAGCCAGGCCCTCGTACATACCGGTATAACCCAAAGAGGTACCGGAGCATGCAGGCTTTGTTCACCTAGCCTCCAGACCACAACATTTTTTATTTGCTTCGTAATTTTTTCGGTTGTCCTTGACCGGTTGTCCTTGAGATAGATCAAACTTTGAATAGAAATAGTTGATTCGTTCATCTTTTGGTTTAGCATTATAAAAGATATATTTTATACTCAGTGTATTCTGATTTATTGATCTGATTGATAATAAATGTGTTTCTTTTGAATTAGACTATAAAGATAAATAATTGTGAGATTTATTTGAAGACCTGCAATCCACTAGATTTTAAATTCAGTTAAAAGACTCTCAAACCCACCGACGCAGACACACACTTTCACCCGCAGCCGCTGTACCTTTGGAGAAGGTAAGAAATAATACCAGAATATTATTAAATAGTATATTACGTACCTAGGCCAGTAATAGTATATTGTGCAACTCGTGCGGGAAGTTGGCGATTCTCGATGAGTGAGAGTATGGCGCACGAGTCGCAGGCGAGTTGTCACGAGCCGTAGACGAGTGTCGACATGCTCGCACGATTCGGGGATCGACAACCCGCACGCGTTGCATACTATGCTTTTTGTAACCCCTTGCAATGGGTAGTTCGATTTCGCCGCCGCGGCACTCGGCACTCTAACCTGAGCGTGGCCTAGAGCAGCACACGCGATCGTAGTTACCAAGTGTCCCGTCTGATGGCGCTAGCTAACAGAGTCTCGCTGAGACTAGCGTGAAATAATGAATATTATTTCACGCTAAAACATATTATTTCACGCTAAAACCTTCCCATGCAAGTGTTGCAAAAAGTAAGAAAAGTCTCAGATCACATGTAATTGTTGGCCGAGGCGAAGCCGAGCCGAGCCGAGAGAAAGTTGCCACTTTCCGGCCGCTGCGCTAAACGAAGTTGTCGCTTTCCGGCTACGTCGAGCAGAAAAATGGTATACACACCTTGGCCAGTGAATAAGAAAGCCTCCGATCACATGTTTGTCAGCCTCGGCTTCGCCTCGGCCAACAATTACATGTGATCTGAGACTTTTCTTACTTTACTGGCCTAGGTACGTAATATACTATTTCTGTAGGACTGAGTTCTGTAGGAAATGTTCTAGAGGACATGCACTCCGTAGAACTGATTTCTGTGGGAACGATGCCCTTCCAACTTGAATCGTCGATCCATCCACTCATGAAATAGTTGGGACAGTCATCTCATGAAATACTTATGAAATGCCACGAAATACCCATGAAATGCCAATGAAATGCCTATGAAATGGTTGTGAAATGGAAAATGGTTGAGATACCACATTTTGAAGTGCTATCCCCTCGATCCATCCGCCAGCGCTTGAAGGAACGCTCATTTTATTGGTGGATGGATCAACGATTCAAGTTGCCACAGCACTCTGCAAGTTGAAACTTTGAATTCGATTTGATCGAAACCGACTTGCATTGTCAACAACGCTAGAATTTTTCGTGAGTTTTATTTCATTTTTTTTTTCAAACGAAACAAATCCGCAATTATTGAAAATAACATACCTACCATCATCAGACGTCAGAAGCGAATTAGGTAAATGCAACACGTTCAACACAAGTACCGCTGCTGTAATCTACTTTCAGGCGTAGTCCATTGGTCATGTGGGCCAGGTCTCAGTGGGGGCTGTGCACATACTGTGAGTAACCCTGGATACCGGTCACTCGGTTTAGCAGAAATGGCGGCGGCGTGAGCGTAGACAGCCAGTGGTTCTCGGTGTTCTGACCCGCACAGAGAGGGATTCCAGCCATGCCTCGTTCAAGCTAACTTGGTTTCAGTTGAACGCGCGGAAAAAGCGCGATTCAAATTTTGTGGTTAGATTGAGGTTAAGTGCAATTGATTACATTTCCATTATAAATTACAAATGTAATTTACAACAATAATAAATTACAATTGTGATTGCAACAATAATAAATTACAATTGTCAGTTATTATTGTTATAATTGCCAATGAAAATTGTTATAACAACAATAATAAATTACGTTTATAACAATAATGAATTACAATTGTATTTTTTAATACGAATTCGCTCAACACTGGTTCAGAGTATTATAGCAAATGTTCTGATGTTTATGAACCATCAAAAATGATCAATGAGAGTGAATTCTTTCGCCTTGGTTCTACCGAGAGTGAATTCTCTGGCGACGCCTTGGGTCCACCGAGACTAGATTCTTCGCCTTGAGTCTACGGAGACTAGATTCTTCGCCTTGAGTCTCCGGAGAGTGAATTCTCTGACGACGCCTTGGGTCCATCGAGACTAGATTCTTCGCCTTGAGTCTCCGGAGAGTGAATTCTGTGATGACGCCTTGGGTCTACGGAGACTAGATTCTTCGCCTTAGGTCTACCGAGACTAGATTCTTCGACTCAAGCCGACGGAGGGTGACTTCTTCTTTGACGGAGACTAGATTCTTTGCCTTGAGTCTCCGGAGAGTGAATTCTCTGGCAACGCCTTGGGTCCACCGAGACTAGATTCTTCGCCTTGAGTCTCCGGAGAGTGAATTCTGTGATGACGCCTTGGGTCTACGGAGACTAGATTCTTCGCCTTAGGTCTACCGAGACTAGATTCTTCGACTCAAGCCGACGGAGGGTGACTTCTTCTTTGACGGAGACTAGATTCTTTGCCTTGAGTCTCCGGAGAGTGAATTCTCTGACGACGCCTTGGGTCCACCGAGACTAGATTCTTCGCCTTGAGTCTCCGGAGAGTGAATTCTGTGATGACGCCTTGGGTCTACGGAGACTAGATTCTTCGCCTTAGGTCTACGGAGACTAGATTCTTCGACTCAAGTCGACGGAGGGTGACTTCTACTTTGACGTTCAACCTCAAGAATAGACACCGAAGCAAGATTTATACAATTAGTAGCAATAAAAGGACTTCAATCCAAACAATAATTCATTATCTGTTTATGAATTGATACTCCAATCACTTTCTTTACCAGCTGCATTTCCATCTGCTTATTTTCACTTATTCACACGATTGACTGATATTTGAAAAATCGCATCCTGTTGATTATGCTGTTAAGCATCCTGTTGATTATGCTGCAAGGCTGCATGAACATCAGAATATTCCGCGGTCAATTAATTTACAAACAGAGATCGGATTCGTTGTCGGAAAGTCGACGGAGAATTTACTTTCCGTCGGCTTGAGGCGCAGAATCTGGTCTGCGTCCACCCGAGGTTTCGACGGAGAATTCACTCTCGGTAGACTCAAAGCAAAGGATCCAGTCTCCGTTAAAGAAGAAGTCATCCTCCGTCGACTTGAGTCGAAGAATCTAGTCTCCGTAGACCTAAGGCGAAGAATCTAGTCTCGGTAGAACCAAGGCGAAAGAATTCAGTGTCATTGATCATTTTTAATGGTTCATAAACATCAGAACATTTCCTATAATACTCTCAATCAGTGTCGAGCGAATTTGTAATTACTCAATTACAATTGCAATTCATTATTGTTCCCAATAAACACAGGTACGTTGAAAAGACGTGGAAAAACGTGGCAAAAGTGGAAATATGGTGGACGTGGATGGACTACACGTGGATTCAACTCGTGGATTTTTATGGTACGATGTCCGCTGGAGACACGTGGATCCGATCTTTTTAGAAACGTATAATCCACCATCACCGTGGAATACACGGACAATACACGAGGAATACACGTTCCTAATAAGCGTTCTTAACGATCTTTCCGCGTAATATAGACGTGTATAAAGTTAGGTGATGATCGGATAACATTAACAAACTCCCAACTTCAATTATCGAATGGTCAATCACTGTGCGTCCATTTCCAAATGCTAGCGTACATCGTATGTACCTTGAATCTTGCATCTTTTGTAAGAGCGGTGGCAGCCGCGGGGACAAGACTGTAGTCTCAGATCCTAGGAATCGTAGGTTCAATCCCATTGACGTGCAATTTTTTTTTTTTTTTAATATTCATATTTTTATATGCTAATCCTAGACTCATAATGCTAAAACACATTTTCAACTAACGGGAAATACATTTCAATGTAATTTTGCAATTTTATACCCATCTTTCCGGACCACGGAATACACGAGAAATATACGAGTGGTTTACCCGTGGTTTACACGTGGTTTACACGTATTCGGTGTAGAGATGGACGCTAAAACCAAAAGTTTGGTATCCACCGGAACCACGTGTCTCAGGCGGACATCGTACCCACAAATTCCTAGTCGAATACACGTTGATAAGACACGTTGATTCCACGACATATCAACCACTGTGTGTTTATTGGGTATAAATGTAATTCATTATTGTTGTACCAACAATTGTAATTGGCATTTATAACAATAATAACTGACAATTGTCATTTATTATTGTTGCAATTACAATTGTAATTTATTATTGTTGTGAATTACAATTGTAATTTATAATGGAAATCTAATCAATTGCACTTAACCTCAATCTAACCACAAAATTTGAATCGAGCGTTTCGGCGCGTTGAAACAAAACCAAGTTAGCTTGAACGAGGCATATCTGGAATCCCTCTCTGTGCGGGTCCGAACACCGAGAACCACTGGCTGTCTACGCTCACGCCGCCGCCATTTCTGCTAAACCGAGTGTTCGGTATCCAGGATTACTCACGGTATATGGCATTAGCAGTGATAAGCCCCTCCCTCATTCGGACCCGGAGAAAACTCACTCTGTATAATAAGAGTACGTTAGTGGTTCTTCAATTGAGGTTAGGTTGATGCTCGTACGCTTGGGTAAGAAGCTAATGCGCATGCGCGGATCACGTGTTTGGGCAATAATGTGTCTCCTGGTACCACTACTGCTAGGTGAGGAGTACGTATTCGGGCACTTTTACATCCTAGGACTTGAAAGTGTCCGAATACGTACAGTCCGTCACCCCCCACCACCGACTTCTGCCAATGTCGCTAAAATGGCGACTTTAGGTAGCGAAAACAGGCATGAAAAACCACGTAAAACATGCTCGCATTGTATAAAACTCTTTGTGGAATCTAACAATTCTATCAATAAGTATAGCACACGAATTACTTTCACTTTGGGCAACGTGTAACTTGGTTCACGGCTGAATCCTGTAAGCAATGTTACCTGAAATGAAGTTTACAAGACTCACGTCTGTGATGCTTCGAATAAATTATCGGGTATACGCATTATTTATCTTTTATTTCTCTCCTCCACTCAAAAGTTCAGCAATGTACAATTCACAAGAAAAAAAAATTAACATTACAGTGTACACATACATTTGAAACATTAATAGGCTAATACAGCATGCGCCATCATTGAGATTCTGAAATCTTCATATAATTACGTATACATATACACAAAATCCTTAAGCTCACTAAAGCTGATTATTTAATATACCTGTACGTATGCGTGTACTAAAAATATATTTGAATTGATTTGGTTTTTTGACGACGATAAAAAAATAATCTCTTGTATAAAATTATCACAATACACATGAATGCTACGTATTTACGTATCTTAACCCTCTTTGGTCACATGGGGTAAACATGAAATCAACCCTGGAAATCGGACAGAGCTATGTGTTAATTTAATGGGGAGTATTTGGAAATCGCGAGTTTTATTTTTTCAATGATGCAGTGCTTTCTTCATGCATTCAAACTTTCCTGTTATTTTTGTACACCATTTCAACATTTAGTTTAAAATAAAGTAACGTAAGTTCCACATTTGGGAATGTTAAAACTATCACCTTTGTTGTTGAATACCTATGTTTCGAGAGCGTGTATCATTGCAACGAATCGCAGTTTACTCAATTTCTAAATGCAGAATGATCAAAGCTTTCAGTAAAACAAACATTTCGAAGATCGAACATTCTCACTTTGTTGACAATTTGACATCTTGGCGAATAAGACGGATCTTGTACAATCCTGTATCGATGTTTTCAATGCTATTGTACACGGGATGCTGAAGTGAAATATGTGTATACAGGGTGAGTTTTCTCCGACTCTGGACGAGGGAGGGGCTTATTACTGCCAATTGCTCCGCCCCTTGGCCAATCACAAGCTGTTATCAAAATCTAACCTTACATCAAGCCGTCCATACCTGGTCTGGTCGAGTAAGGTATTGATGATCGTCGAATGAAAACAATGAGCAGATTAGGACCTTCAACCCCTGTTTATTGATTACCAAGTATTTACTCTTGTAGCCTTATCTGAATCATTCGGACTCTGCTCTCTGAAACGTCAACTTAGATTTTGATAACAACTTGTGATTGGCCAAGGGGCGGAGCAATTGGCAGTAATAAGCCCCTCCCTCGTTCAGAGTCGGAGAAAACTCACCCTGTATATTAGATATACATATATGGTTGGTATGTATCATAAAAATATTACATCAACGCGCAAATCAATTGTTTTCAGTCATTTTAATTTCATGAATATTTACCTAGTACTTTTTGATTCTCATTCGGGACACAGGCGAGGAGCCGAAAGTAAAAGTGAGTCCAGAGTCAATTACAAGAAGAACTTATACAGTGTGAAGACTCATCGTCTACACCCAGCTCTGAGTAACAGTAAATGCGGTTGCATGCAATATTCTGATCGGCTTACAGTCTCAAATTCTATAGTTTTCCGGTCTCCGGAGTCCAGGATAAGTTGGTGACAATGGTGCCAGAACTTCTTCGGCTAATGAATCAAAAGCTTCCAGCATCATTTTATGAACCCTATCCATCAAGTCGTCAACGTCTGTCAGTTCCAGACCTTCTGTGGATATCGGCTTCAAGGTCTGAATTATCACCTTGCCTGTAATTAGGTGATAGGAAGTAAGTTGGAAAGTTTTTAGGTCCCCTTGCAGATCAACACGGCTCGAAAGGATGAACCATTTTTCTAGTATAATTCGAGTCTCAAGGCATGATTTTAATATCAAAATTTTTTCAATTGAAAAAGTCGCACATCTATCTCAATATGGAAACGCAAGTGGATTTCAAATTAGAAATAAGACATATTTTCGAGATTATCATCGCAAGCAGCATAACTTTAAGATAGTTAAATATATTTTTCTGGTCAAAATGGTTTATACCTCTACCAAAGTAGTAATTTTTCTCGTTGATGAAGTAGTAAGGTGAATAGACTATCGGAAGTAATGGTACTTGATTCTCGATCGCAATCCTGAATGCACCTTTCTTAAAGGGTAGCAGACCACTTTTGAGAACGTTTTTATTTCGTGTACCTTCTGGAAATATCCACATTTTTGCCTGAAACAGAATCCGCGATTAGATTAATTCGGAATGTCCAAACGGTAAAGGAAATAAATTCAATTTATGACTAAAAATCGGTATCAAAGAAATTCCAACTATAGGTACTAAAACTGTGTCCTACAAAAACCTGACAGTTTTTAAAGTGAAAGCTCCTCCAGGCGCACCTTGCACTGCACTTTTCCTGGGTACTGAATGAGACTAATGTAAGTCAGCACGCTGGGCCATGTGACGCTCATTCGGGTAAGCTCGGCAGGGCCGGGATACACTACGATACGATTGATGGCGCTCATAGGCCAACCTATGATTGCCGCCCCCCCTGCTACCCATAAGTTGGCAGTGAGAGACGAAAGTAAAAAAAAAAAACAGCACAAAATACGAATTGAATTATCTATTCAAAAACAACGTACTCTGATGAAGGTTGGCATAGCAAAACGGTGTACGTGCCAACTGCGCCATCTCACAGAAGAGTCGCTGATTCGTTGTTAGCGTCCTGTCAGAAATTATATCCTCAATCTTTGTCATTGGAACGAAACAAAAATGCCCGGATATTGGGACAATGAAACAGAGTGGCATAGCGTTGGAAAGCTAATAAAAATAGGACCTTATCGATATGCTCCACTTCATGCCTCCGCAGGCCAAACTTTACTGTCAGAATTTACTTCAATAAAATTACTGATCTACCGTTGTTTCATTGAACTTTCGCGATTTTGTAAAAAAATTGTGTTGATTTTGGCACTTAATGAAGCTGAAGCTAGCAGCCATACCTAGCAGCCAAACATTTCAAAGTTCTCCTGAATAAAATCACACAGTAAAGATTCATGTCTATAATTTTATGAAAGCATTCCTTTTAAATAATATTTCACAAAATTTAAATTCTATGGCCTCATTGTCACTTACTCACTCACATTGGCACTTACACCGTTCTGCCGGGTCATCCTTCAGTTAAAATTGACCTCTGTGACACTTTGCCCTGGCAATTTCTTTTTTGAGATTGTTAAACTCTAGCTTCTCTGTCTTTTCTGATTCGACACATAACGTCGCCAATGCATTCAGGTAATGTATTTGTTGAAACATTCATCCAAAAGTTGGCGCCCCCTACACATGGCGCCCTAGGCCATGGCCTTTTTGGCTTTGGCGGTAATACGTCACTGAAGCTCGGCACGAGTCAACTTTTCCTGGGTATTGAATGAGACTGATGTGAGCTATCATGTGACCCTCATTCGGGTAAACTTGGCTCGAGTCGATGTTCGCCAAGCGATAGAGAGATAGATGACGCGTCGCTGATCAAGTATTACATGTATGTATTACAAATGCCGTGTAAGTTTTCATTTCCGTCGTGTGATCTTGAGCACACACATCGTTTTTTTTTCTTCTATTTCACGGTATAATTTTGACGAAATAACTGAACTAGCACAAGCGTTTTTTCATTGCTTTCTGCGGCTGAAAATTATATCGGGAAACTATTCAAATGACGATCTTTTAAACCGCATGCCTTGATCGATAGGTCGATTGGAGATGGAGATAATAATTTAGTGTAAGTGTGACACCACCGTACGGATTTACTGGGATTTGAGTGACATTAACGTATTGGGTTCATAATCGCGAGCATCCGACAATATCATACTGTCATTGACAGTTGCACATTGATTAGATATCGAAGCTATCGCAGTACCGAATAACGTTAGATCAAATGAATGATATATACAGCATTGTTCATAGTTAGAACCTGATTTACCTTACTTTTCGAGTTTTAACGACTTCTGTTGTCTTGTTGAGCGTCTTTGCAGCTTGATTTCGATTGTGTCTATCAATGAAAACAACACCCGCCAACCAAGCCGCCAAACCAAAAGGCCAGACGTAAAATACTTCCTTCTTCGCTACGGGAGCACATTTCCCCATTATTTGCCAGATGTTGAACATTCCTGAGGAAAACATAAAACTGCAATACAAGTGAAGCGAAATTCGAAGCGAAGGGGTATAAGATTTTGGATCACGAATATTTACGGCCACTGAAAAACGATTCTTTAATGTTTATTGTGGGTCAAGGCATTTTGAGGACCACTTGACCTCAGCGAAATCGCATCAGCGCACTCCAAGAGATATTATGATGGAGGAGATTCGAACTAATTTCGACAAAGGAGCTCAAAATAATCATGAAGATCACGATTTTCCGATTCATCGATTTTTCGGTCCAATATTTCATTTTACCACAATTTGTATGTAAATTATAATATCATCGATAATTCCGAAGTCTCGGCGTAATAATTCGACGCGATAGAACGCATCCCGCCATTCTGCCATTCCTATTGTTATGATTTTAATTTTTATTATCCCCGCGGTTATTTTTATTTTTCATATTCCTATGACGTTGATATTACAAATGTTGAGAAAACCAACTTCGTATACGCAAAAGAAAGGTCAGCAATGAAGATATTTTCTCTGTCCCCTCGCCCCGCAAACGAAGAACTCGCCCGAACCTCCATGATGTAACGAACTATTCGGTAGTGAAAAAGTTTAGTTTCTGGTGATTTCTGGCAAACTTCACCAGTTGTGTGACATGGAAGTGAGACACAAATTTTAGAAGCGTGTCAACATTGGTGTATTCGATCGACAGACAGATTTGCAACGACGGCACTTGCGAGTTGAGGACGGTGTACTTGGCGATTCCTTTGAACGTAACAATAAAGTTGTGAACATTACTCTGAAATCCCGTTCGAATGATGATATTATGCGATAAATATTTGGAGAAATTGTTTGGTATTTGGAGCAAGGAAATGCAAATTCTAATTTCATCATGTTTCAAGTCTTATTCGCACTGATTCTTTCTGTATTATTGCCTCTAATTGTTTGTAGTTGTTTTTCACGTGAATCAAATTTTTTAAATATAGCGTTTGAATTTCGCGGTCGCGTGTGACGTCACACAGTACCTTTTGAGCGCAGTTTTATACAGTCTGACGGTGCTGCGGACAACCATGGACAACAGAATAACATGGCGGCCGCGTTACTGTGTGACGTTACATGGCGTTTGAAAATTGATAATTTTCATTATATTGAGTTATATCAATTAATTGATTGATTGATTCGCATAGTCCGTTAAAATTCAAATTGATAATTTTCAATTGCTGTTTACAGTCACCTGAGGTTGGTTGTATAATTCTTAATAGTGTTAAAAAATTCTATTTAATCATCACGCATCCATTTATCATGGATACCTACTGGTTGAGGTTCAATTTGAGGAAACTTCCCTATTATTGGAATGAACCCACTCCACAGGACTAAACTAGCTGTAGCGAGCCGGGGGTCAGCAAATAGTGTACAGAAATTATTGAGCTTCTGAAACTAGCGGCTTCACTAGGCTCTGATAAAGGATTATTATTGAATTATTTATTGAAATATAGATCAAAAACAAGATCGTACCTTGCCTAAAAAGTATCAATTCACCCAATCAAATCCATTATCGCCGATTACATGTTATTTTCCCTGATTCAAAAGAGAATAACCATAGCTGAGTTCCTCCTAAGGTCAGAAGCCGGGGCGTTTACCTTATACCATCGATTAATCTGAAACGTATGGGCTCTGTGCAATATGACGAATAGCCCTGCCGGTGGCAGCTCTTTGAACTGGCAGGACTCTATTTAGTCTATTACATACGGGGTCAAGTTGAGATAAAACAAATCTTTTTCTGTCTGTAAATTCAGGTAATCATCAAGTAGTCCGAAATCATCTAATAGACAAGAAATTGAAATTTGAGGCAAAATTAGAAACCTTTTACAACAATATCACGATTTCCATAGAAATCATTATACAATAACACGTTACTGACAGCAGACGGTGGCCACATTAAAACCACGTTTGACTGTAGGAGATCCACGCGAAACAAATACATGGTCCCCATAACAATCTCAGGCGAAATAATTGAATAGTTTATTTTTCTATTCCACTATTTCTCAATTGGAATTCAAGGAATTTCACCGCCTATCTATGAAATGGATCAGGTTCCGTTAAAATACTCACCAAGAATGTCAAGCGTGCTTTGATGATTGGCAACGACGATGCAACCTCGCTCCACACTCAATTCTTCTGCCCCGCGGAGTTCCCAATTAATCCCCAAGATTTTCGTGACTTGTTTCAGTACACCAGATAGATCTCTGCCAAATAAGATACAAATACAAATGTATTCATGTGTAGGTATTTAAATATATGTGGTGAAAATGTATCACTCTCCAGAAAATTATATTTGAGCTTTGATATATAAACTTACAGGCAATTCTGGACGTCTGTAGGCTTGAGGAGAAGGTAGGGTATGCTCAAAACACTGATTGTGGAAGAAATGAGATAGTAGAGGATGAACCTGGCATGAAAGCGAACAACGTCATGGCTGTCTGAGGTGATGACCAAAACGATTAACACAAGAATTGTCAACACAAAGTACATTAACCATGCGGCCATCTGAAACAAAACCAGAAATATTTTTTATCTAATCGTGAATACAATTCAGCCTTCTAGAGCATCTCTCGAAATGAGGTGTCAAATTTGTCCTCTAGATACAGCGGGATTTTCCTTGGCAGGTGACTTAATTTTTTTTTTTTTCCGTTTCGAGTAAACACTGTAACATTGGTTGTGATTAATTGCCATTCAGACGCTTGCGATTCGAATATACACGAGTCTTTGTGAAATCTTTCAGTCCCCAGACACACCTAATATAACCGAAAAATCCCTTGACTAAACGGAGCGTCAATTTAATGTTGAAGTTATTGAGTTTTCCTCTACATGGAAACGACTTATCCGGGGGACACGGGGTATCATTCGAAATTTGTCGAAAGCTTATCAAGCATTTCCAGATAGATTCATTATGAAAATCTGACACAAAAAAAGTTGAAAGGAGGAATATGAATTTTTTATGATTCTTATCCAATTGATCTGAAATGTCAAATGATAAATAGAAAGATAACTAAGTGACTTAGACTACCGCATGGTGTCGACTTTCACCTAACCCTTGAATGACTTTCAACCTTGCTTTAAACGATTTTTATGCTATCTTGCAACGTTCAAGACTCCCAGAGAAATCAAGAGACAACGATTCGGCTCTACTCATATAGTTTTGTTTCGCTTGCTGTAAATCCTTTTGAGAAATGAGTTTTTGATTTTTAAACAACATTTGAATGAAGAAAACGTTTTTAATGTACGTTCCTGGGAGTCTTGCAATAATTATGATATATGTGACACGGTTTGAACACTCACACCTATGCATTTAGAAAAACAGTAGCCTGGTGATTCCTATTCATGCCATAATATTTGAAGGAACAATTCAAATATTTGGCAAACGAAGAGGAAACTGCCGAGGCTATCATATTCATCTGTTTGCTTGTCCGCTATTTGTTAAACTCGAGGTTAAACTCCACAATCTAACATTGGATATTCAGTTTACTGATTAGTTGAGTCCTCTACGTGGATTCGATAATTAAGAATAACTAGGGAAAGTAGTTTACAGCATAAAACTCGAGGTTCCTTTCCTTGTAGAACTTATAGTACGAGAGCCAGTTACCAAAACCATGTGTCATAGCCACAAGGGCAAAACCATATAGAATCGCTAGTTTAGATGACCCTGAACCCGTCTAGGGAGTAGTAGACTCCAGAACCCTTGCACAGCCGCAGGGGGTTGATTTCAGCTGTGCAAAAAAAAAAAGCCACAATGTGTCATCGCAAAATGTCTGATTTCGAAAATGTACGTAGTTTTTGTTATTCGATTACTAAAAACCCGATTTTTAGACATTTTGCTCCTTGCGTTTAACCTGAGCGAAATTTCAAAAATGTAAGAAAAAATAGCCACCATGTGTCATAGCAAGTAGGTTCAAACTGGTTTCAAATCTTTTGTATGACTACCAAGATTACCAAAATCCCGTTTTCAGACATTTTGTGCCTTACGCATTACGTTGAAAACGATAAGAACCTCTCGGGGCGCCCGGCAAATGCCCCTCCGCTTGGTACGCTCGTGTGTCTACGTGCCTGTCGCTCGCTGCACTGTGCGCATGCGCGACCAGCTGTTCTTGCTGCGACCGTTATAATATTCGGACGTTTAGATATTAGTCGTTCAAAATGTCGCACTCGAGGGGTTAACCACTCTTGAAGTCAGGTGTACACCTTGCCGAAAAGTCAGTTGAAGTCAGTTGAAGTCAGTTGAAGTCAGCTGAAGTCAGCTGAAGTCAGCTGAAGTCAGTTGAAGTCAGCTGAAGTCAGCTGAAGTCAGTTGAAGTCAGTGAGTCATTTGAAGTCAGCTGAAGTCAGTTGAAGTCACTTGAAGTCACTTGAAGTCAGCTGAAGGCAGTTGAAGTCAGCTGAAGTCAGCTGAAGTCACGAGTCAGTAAGCAGCAGAAGTCAGCTGAAAGTCAGTTGAAGTCACTTGAAGTCACTTGAAGTCACTTGAAGTCAGCTGAAGTCACTTGAAGTCACTTGAAGTCAGCTGAAGTCAGTTGAAGTCAGCTAAAGTCAGCTGAAGTCAGCTGAAGTCAGTTGAAGTCAGTGAGTCAGTTGAAGTCAGCTGAAGTCAGTTGAAGTCAGCTGAAGTCAGTTGAAGTCACTTGAAGTCACTTGAAGTCAGTTGAAGTCAGCCGAAGTCAGTTGAAGTCAGCTGAAGTCAGTTGAAGTCAGTGAGTCAGTAGAAGTCAGCTGAAGTCACTTGAAGTCACTTGAAGTCACTTGAAGTCAGCTGAAGTCAGTTGAAGTCAGCTGACTTCATGAAGTCTTGAAGTCTTGAAGTCAGGTGTACGGTCGACGGACGAGTGGTTAACCCCTCGGTCGCACTTAACTTGCGTGTTCTGTAAGCAAAAACCGAATGGACAAGAGAAAAAATTCACTGTCGAGAATTTGAAGAAGTGTGACGAAATCTCAAAGTATCGGAGACAAAAGCCTGCCCGCAGAAAATCTATCTACTCCGAAATTGAGTTGCCCTGCAATACCGAATCGGACAAGGGATACCATTCCCTGTGTTACAAAAATTTCACGGCCGTGAAATTACCGAAAGATTTCTTCGAAGTTCTTCGAGTTCGGTCCCACGGGCTTGAATAACTTTTTTTTCATGAACATCCAAAAATTTGAGGGGCCAACTTATTGCGAAGACTTTGATACGGAAAAATACGATTTTTTTTCGAACAGTTGTCTGATAGAGCCCGTGCAACACTCAAATTGTCTGATATTGTTGATTTCTACACCTGGGACACCGATTTTATCACGTCGAATCGTTTTCAGACATTTTGCGATGACACCGATCGGCAATTTTTTTTTGTACATTTTCGAAATGCTATAAAAAAATTAAAACAAGGAGATTTTTGTCTGAAAATCGATTTTCTAGCATAAATGGAACCTCGAATGGAACCAAAATTACCTATAAACATGATTTTCAGACGCGCGGCTATGACACGGTTTTGGAGGTGTCATTTTTGGAAATGATGGGAAATGGTTTCCTAGGCAGGCGCAAGGGTACCTATTTTTGTCTGAAAACCGTGTTTACGGTATCTCAGGGCTATCATCTAACTACATTCCGTAGATCAGACGTTTTGCTATGACACATGGTCGCTTTTTTTTGCATTTTCGAAAATTCGCTCAGGTTAGACGCAAGGCGAAAAATGTCTGAAAATCGGATTTTTGGGTTCGGAGTCATCCAAACTAGCGATTTTATATGGTTTTGCCCTTGTGGCGATGACAAAAAAATGTTGGTATGTAACTGGCTCTCGTACTATTAACCTCATCGTATCTTATTCACTAATCCCTTAAATACCAATTCGAAAATTTCAGTAAAAAAAAGTCAAATTATTCGTTGTAAGAGGCCTAATGCGACATAGTCTAGTCACTGATTATTCATTGCTAGACAGTCCTCCAGCACGACAGCTCCGTTATCTCTAAGACTTCAGAATTTGGTTGCCTGTATACTAATTTGATCACAGACTCTGATTTATGAGTATAATTTGCCCTATGTCCTGCGTTGAAGAAATATGTTCCAAGTGATAACGACTAGTCGAATTGACAAACGACTAGAGTGGTATTCTTCCATATCTATGTGACCGTTCCACAAATCAGAAATATTGTTAAATATCACGAAATATATGTATTCATATAAAAGTTGTGTAAGTCGCTGCGGTTTGAGAGCGCATATAGTAAAGACCAGAAAGATGTTTCGAGTAGGGGAGATCGGGGACAATAGGCGCACTTTTCAGAAGTTCATTTTTAATTAATGTTTGCTTGCATCACCGAGAAAACAGTTTATTCATATTTAACAAACGTATTTAGTTGGCCACTTGCTGAAAATGTTTATTTATTGTTAATATATTCTTTTACAGTTAATAAATATTTTGTCCATTGGAATCACGAGTAAAATTATCCATCTTTCTGTTAAATAAGTTATTTGTTTACGGGGGTTCATTTCCAGCAATTGTATATACGCTCACATCAAATACGTATTCAGTAAAAGTATCAAAACTGCGATTTTTTTTTCATTCAAACAAAGCTATATTTCATACTAAATTATAACCATTGGCAGTAATTGCATCAGGTATTGTTTCAACACAAGATTTATTAACTGTTAATAAATGCTTATTTGGATCAAGTACGACCGAATCTGTCTCAAATTTTACTATGATTATGTACAACAAGGCTGAGTTGAATCAAGTCATCTAGTATTTAATGCTATCCCTGCCTCATGTTACTTCAAGAGGGCGCTGGGTTGCGATCGGTATGTACGCCTGCAAAAGCGCGCCAAAACCCGCGTCGCGACCTGTACGCATTGCCGGGGTAGTGTGTCCGAGCGCGTCTTCTTGTTACTTGGATCCGTTGAACGGCTATTCTTACTGTTACAGCTACTGTTTTCGTTGGTGAATAATGAAAAATTTATTATCGTCGTGGGGGTTAAGTGAACTCGAAGAAAAATTCAAAGGTAAGTGTAATTATGAAGCGTTGAAAATACTCCGGTATCCAACCTAACCTCACGGGTAATCTCATGGGTAAAAATCAACGGAGTAAAGTATAGACCCAAATACGCAATACTTTTGGGCTATACTGATGATGATGATCCTATTTTTGGGCTTATTTCGTACGTCGTTATCACCAAAAAAGTGATATTTTTTTTGTTTATCAGAATTGTCGTACAATTGGCCTGAATAGTCATACAAAAGTGTATGAAGTGGAGTTACCCACAGAGGAGTTACCCACAGATAAGAGTAAGAACAAATTGTTTCCTGTCCATTTTGAAGAATTCGTAAAGCCATATAACGTACACATTTCTGCTAAAGGGCAAAGAATCATTTCTAGCCTTCATATTTGATCTTTCTTATTCCACACTGTAGCTATTTGAAAGAATGAAATGGTGACCTAACCCAGGCATGGGTTACCATTTCATTTTCTTGAATGCTCAGTATTACAAGTAACGCGTTGTATATACATGTAATACGTATTGTATAATCAGGAAAATGTAAAAGTAAGAAAAATTACATAATGTCGTATGTAATTCAAGAAAAAAAAATATTGTATGTACGTATTTCGAAAATATACAAATCTAATAAATATATACATTATTCATAAACATCACGTTCTGGCTACCATTTTTTTTATTCTCAATAAATCTATGATTCATTTGATTCGAATAAGCAAGAATAGGATCAACTTTCTACGAGATTGATTCAACTTCAGGGAATATTTGTGTCAACTACCCTCACTTTTATTCCAAAAGTCGTATATTTACTGTTAACTAATATCCATTTACTGTTACTGTAGCACTTTTGTATCAAAGTAATCGCGAATTTGATTCGAAATTGATTTATTAACTGTTAACGAATATTCATTTGCTGCGACTAAATATTTGTTAGTTGCGTCAGATTCTTTCAAATATACTATTTGTTTATTATAAATAAATCCTTATTTCGCCATATACAACTATGCTATTTATTTATATTAAATAAATTTTATTACATATAAATGAACTGTTTTCTCGGTTGCATGGAATTATTTGATCTTAGTTCCATTTGGAAGAGTGAACCTTCTGCTAGGGGCCATTCAACAAATACGTTCGCTTTGGGGGGGGTCAAGGTGTGTGTGACGTTACAAGTCATTGGGGGGGGAGGGGGGTCGGCAAAATGTGACGTTCGGTTTTTGTATAGAGAATTCGTATTTTGGCCCGAGAATTCCGTGAGTTCGGAAAAAATGTCGAGCGACGAATTCCTCTATTTTCTCAACGAAAAAAAGAGAGAGTGAATCCGCACTCTGTTCGGGATCTCTCTCTACACCACGGTAGTAGAGAGGTTCGAGCATGCGCAGTCCGTGTTTACTATGTGTCTTGAATCCCGCGCCGAGCCGCGCGTTCAGCCGAACATAACCTACATTTCAGACGTAAACAACAACACACGGCCATGTCTTGAAGCTTGTCGATTCCTATACCCAATGTGACATAATAAAATGTAGTTTTCTCTGTATATGTAGAACTGTGTATTGTGAGTAGAATCAACGAAGCGGCATATTTGAATGGTATGTATTAATTTAAAATGATTGTATGAAACAATATTATTCATTCATCACGTATAAATGAGAAAATAATCAGGGTTATAAATTTAATTGAGTTAGTATAAATCTAATTCACACATTTCAAATAAATATGAAAATAATTTTAGCGTCAGTAACACGAATAGAATGATTGAAAAATTAGATCTTATTAATTTTCGTTGAATATCTGTTTTAACAATTGCAGTTCATTTCTGATTCACATAAGAGTGAATATAAAGAACTTCAAAATGGACAAGAATAAAGTTTATCAGGAATTATTTGATAAGCACAAAGCCGCATACCCCAATTCTAAGCCAGCAGAGCTGCAGCAGAGATTAAATACCTTTTGGAATTCGGCGAAAGCAGATGAGAATTTCGAGAAGATTGTGACTACCAAACTCCAAGAGCTATCCAATCTAGCAAGAAAAAAGAAATTTAACTCACTATTGTTTTGGACAAAGGTGAATATACATTTTGGAATTTTTTCATATCAATATTGTATTTCAATTTAATTAGATTTGATATTTAATAGCTCTATAAATTTCTACTATTGCTGAAACTATGATTTCTAGGCCGCGGAAAAATCCGCGTCATCACCAAGTTCGAGTAGTGGGAGTGCATCCACTTCTGGTACAGTCTCTGATCCTTTTGGAGATTCTTCTGGCCCTGCAACTTCGCTTTTGGAGAAACCTTCGGTACCATTAGAATCCAACGTCAGTACATCCGGCCCCACTAAACGGAATACTCCAGCTCAAACTGCCTTACAGCAGTCAATTACAGTACTAGATAGTGAGATAGCTTGTTTAGTTACAAAAAAAAGCTAATTTGTTGAACGACGAGGGGTCCAAAGAATTGACAAAAAAAAGGAAGCTTCTTGATGAAGCTAAGCAAAGATTGTTAAATTTGAAAAAAGGTCAAAAAAGAGCGAGTAAGAGTAGGTTCGAGTTAAAGCGAAAATTGCAAGTATACATAGATCAAAATCCAGAATTGAAAAAAGCAATCGGAATTAGAGAAAAAAGGGGACGACCAGCAACTGAAGATGACCAGCCCGATTTGTTGAAAACTATCATCGACATAGCTACTTACGGCAGCGCGGCTGATTCTAGACGTCGAACCGAAAGTATACGCTGTATAAAAACGTTGGACGACTTAACAAAGGTATTACGTACTGAGTTAGGTTACAATATAAGTAGAAGTGGTATTTATTTACGGCTTATACCGCGTAGAATTGACTCGATCGAAGGCAAAAGGCATACGGTGACTGTTCCAGTGAAGCTTATTCGAGCTCAAAATGAGTCCCATAAAGAACACACGGATACAAAGTTTGCCACGGGGACTATTCGAAATCTAGAAGAGGTTGCTTCCGTTTTAGGGCCCAAGGAAGTTTTTTTCATAAGCCAGGATGACAAAGCTCGGGTACCTATAGGCATTACTGCGGCCAATAAACAGTCACCACTGCTGATGCACATGGAGTACCGAGTAACGTTACCGGATCATGACTGGGTTATCGCTCCTTCGCATAAATTAATTCCGTCTGTGTATGCCGGAATTAAAATAGAGGAGGATAAAGCCGAAAATCGTAGTGCAGTTACGTACTCAGGGCCTACGTATATCGCGATTCGATCCGGTAAGCACTGCTCGTCTACGGCATTTTCCCACGCTATGGATGTCGAAAGAGTTTTCGAACTTCCGGAGTTTCAGCATATTATTAAGGGCGGTAACGGTGCAATCAAACCAGTTGGGATTTTCACAGTCGACGGAAGGCCTGATGAAAATCCCAGGTATATGAAAGTGATAACAGTTGCAATTCACCACTTCATTACTAACGATTTAGATGCTCTATTCGTAGCATGTAATGCACCCGGCCGAAGTGCATTTAATCGCGTAGAGCGTCGCATGGCTCCTTTGAGTAAAGAACTAGGCGGCGTCATCCTTCCTCACGATCATTTCGGCACACATCTAAACGGCAGGGGAGAAACCATTGATCTAGAAAAGGAAAAGTTGAACTTCTTTCACGCGGGTCATACTCTTTCCGAAATCTGGTCCGCGGTTAACATAGACACGTTTCCGGTGATCTCTGAATACATAGATCCAGAAAAATCGGAACTAGATAGTGGAACGTTGAAAGAAAAGGATATGGCATGGCATTCTAAGCATGTTCGAAGCAGCCAATATTTTCTACAAGTTGTCAAATGCACAGATAATACGTGCTGCCCGAAATTTCGCAGTTCTATTCTGAAAGTTTTGCCCCACCGTTTTCTTCCTGCACCACTACTGATCTCGCAAGGTAATGAGGGCCTGACAATCAGTACCGAAACCGGGAAATTTCCATCGGTCTTCTTATCAGAGACACTCCGAATCGCTATACGCCAAGAAAGTATTTTCAGTGAATATACAGAAATTCCGTACGACATTTCCTGCCCGTCTGTAAAAACGAACATCAGCCGAAAAGTTTGCGTGAAATGCGGTATTTACCACGCCTCTTTGACGTATTTAAAGAGTCATTCGAAGCATTGCAAAGTGCCACTTTTTGTACCTAAAGTTCGCCCTGTACGTATTGCTGCTAGACGTCAAAAAGAATTATTGGCAGTCATAATGATGAGTAGAGTAGAGTAGAGTAGAGTAAATTTATTCGACCCTGGAGATAACTCCCTAAGGGCCTCAGGCAAATATACAATAGGATAAAATAGAGTACAGAGTAATAATAATACAGCAAGCACTTAAAACTAGGAAAAACAATGTAACATAGAATGAGGCAATTAATAAAATAACTAGAGATGCAAAACACGTCAGCAGACGAAAAATAGGCAGGATTATCGAGCTTGACTCCAATCAGCCGTACAAATAAGACTAAGAGTTAAACAACCTAAGAATAAATGAAAGAAAAGATTTAGCAGGTTTATTGATTGACGGATTCCCCTAGCAATAATCAAAAATCTAAGAATCTAGACCTCATGAATCACAGGCTACGGCCCAAGCAGATTCGCTTCACGCTCTTCCTCCGCCATCAGGAATCTATAACAACGCGTGCGGAAGACAGAAAGCGACGACGCTGCAGTTACTTCAGGTGGCAGGCCATTCCACAGCTGCAGACCCGTAATCAGAAAGGACTTCTGGAAAGAGACAGTGCGGGCGGAGGGAATCAGAAGCGAATCCGTTCGAGTAGGATCACGTCGCGCCACTCTATTCGTACGAAGACGGACCTGATCGGCAAACAACCAAGGCTCGCCGAGGCACAGGGCCTTAAAGAATAGGCACCCGATCAGCATCCTACGCCTGTTGCAGGGCTGGAGCCACCCGCAAGCGCGCCGATGGCGCGAAATGCTAGCGTCGCGCGGGACCCTCAGCAGAAAACGTACGCAGTTGTTCAGCGCGACCCGGAGCGACCTTTCTAGCTCCCCAGACAAGTTCGTTAGTGCAGCACTACAATAGTCGAAAAACGGGAGAACAAAGGCGACGACTAGTCGACGCTTCACTTCAAGGCTCAAGAGATTGTCGTTCATCCTTATGCGATAAAGTGCCGCCGCAGCTTTTTTCTTGACCATGAGAACGTGGTGTGACCAAGAGAGGGTACTATCGAGAATCACGCCAAGATACTTGAAAGATTGGACAACTTCAATTACCATGTCCCCCATCAGAATCGGCGGAAGGCCTGCGAGGTTCAAGTCATTAACGTAGCGCGAGCTGCCGAAGATCATCGCCTTGGTTTTTCCCTCATTAAGGTGCAGTTTATTGACCAATCTAGCACACGGCCTATATCCTCATTGAGCAAGCGACTAGACTCGACTATGTCGACAGGGCGACATTTGAGATAGATTACTAAATCGTCAGCATAAAGTAGATATGAACAGCTGTGCAAGCATAACGGCAAGTCGTTAATGAAGATCGAGAAAAGTAAGGGACCCAGAACGCTGCCCTGAGGAACACCTGATCGCACGTAAAGCCATTCCGATAACTCACCACCGTTACCACGAACCGCTTGTACACGGCCGTGCAGGTAAGCGTAGAACCACCCAAGTGTATCTAAGGAAAAGCCCAACCCTTGAAGCTTCTGTAACAGCAGACGGTGGTTTACCTTGTCGAAGGCCTTCGTAAAGTCGAAGAAAACAGCAAGGGTTACTTCGCGATCATCGATCCCCAAACGAACATCGTCCACAAATCTCAGGACTGCAGTCTGAGTCCCCGACCCTTGACGGAAACCTGTTTTGATGACAGAGAATCAGGAAGAAGCTGAGTGGATCGATGAGGAGTTTGTAGATGAAGATGAGTCAATACCAAAGGTTATTGAAAGCAATAAACAAAGCGTGGCTCCTTTAGTGTCAATGAAAGAGCACTTACAGTCTCCATGGGAATAATCCGCGAGTATCGCATAAAAAATAGTAATATTCAATCTGTCCGTACTTGAGTATTCTAAAATCACAGGTAAAGATTTGAAGCGACCTTCGAATTATCGAACTTCAATTACTGTCCGTCGTATTTAATATAAGGTTTGAAATATGTTTTTATCTCGAAAAAAAGTATGATATTCCAAGAAAAAAGTACTATTAACTTAATACACAAGTCATAGCAAGTAAGAAATAATATATTTAAAGAACTATATTATATGAAGCATTGAGCATGTTCCTATTATGTATTATTAGATGTATATCGCAGATTTTAATACTTTAAGACAACTATTAATATTCCGAAGTCCTAGTCTAAGCTGGTCATTCAATTTGTAAGCTACAGATCTGATTATATGTGATGAAAAAATGAGGTTAAACACTCGTGATATTATGTTCCTGAAGGCAAATATAAAATGTGCAATGATATTACAATTTTTCATTTTTGATACCCCAAATATGTTTCATTATGGAAACCTTGGAGATAGTTTGAATTATATGGATGAATGGTCAAAAAAAGGGCCAATGCGGGGGGGAGGGGGGTCGAGATTTGTGACGTATCATTTTGGGGGGTCTGGTGAAACGAACCATTTTGACATGGGGGGGCGAGATTTGTGACGTATTATTTGGGGGGGTCCGGTGGAACGAACCATTGTGACATAGGGGGGTCTAAAATCCCGAAAAAAAGCGAACGTATTTGTTGAATGGCCCCCTAGATACATCCATAGTTTTATTCCTTAGCCGAACTGAGCCAGGTGAGCAGGCCCAAACGCGCAAAAACATAAGCTCTAAAAAAAATATTAAAAAAAAAAAAAAACAAGTAGACGTCCGTGTTTAATTTCACAATCACTCACTCTGATTAATAATTTAATGATTACCAGTTTTAATAGGAATCTTAATACGAATCAACCAAATTTTCATATGAATACTGTGAATATTTAAGGATGTATGTACACCCAGGGACAACGATTCTGGCCTCCCTAGAGTTATGCAACCGAACATACACGGACTTTCTTTGGTGGAATCGGTAGTAGCGTAGTTCTGCAGTCTGGCGGGTCGGGCTAGGAGAGCTCGGCACGTGAACAGCTGTCAGTTACCCTAACCCCAAAAGCCAAAAAAGGTTACTGTTATAATAATTTGGACTATCGGAAGTGTTCCGAATCGTGGAAACATTCAGTATAACTTGATAATCACCAAGTTTAATTGTGAAAACATTCAACCCAATTTTATAATCACCAGATTTCTTTAATAAACTGATATAATCATAGGCTTATTTACAAATTTCAACCGATGAAAAAGATAAAGAGCCTGCGTAACATATTATAATAGAATAGAAATAAATAATAATCTTAAACTTATACACTGTGATCGAAGACGAAGCGTCATGTCTACAACAGAACATCAGTTTGTATGCGAATAAAGAACAATCGTGCGCCAAATAAAATCAACATACCAACAGCACTGCAACGTCAACTATTTACCATTACTTTTCACTTGTGTCCGAATGAAAACAAACGTAGCGACACACTTATGTAAAAGTTGATAAATATTTTACTATTTATATGAGGATTCAATCTCACTGTATGGTATGGTATAAGTTTATAAGTTTAAGATTATTATTTATTTCTATTCTATTATAATATGTTACGCAGGCTCTTTATTTTTTTCATCGGTTGAAATTTGTAAATAAGCCTATGATTATATCAGTTTATTAAAGAAATCTGGTGATTATAAAATTGGGTTGAATGTTTTCACAATTAAACTTGGTGATTATCAAGTTATACTGAATGTTTCCACGATTCGGAACACTTCCGATAGTCCAAATTATTATAACAGTAACCTTTTTTGGCTTTTGGGGTTAGGGTAACTGACAGCTGTTCACGTGCCGAGCTCTCCTAGCCCGACCCGCCAGACTGCAGAACTACGCTACTACCGATTCCACCAAAGAAAGTCCGTGTATGTTCGGTTGCATAACTCTAGGGACGCCAGAATCGTTGTCCCTGGGTGTACACCCAGGGAAGTCGTATCTGGCGCGCCCGCGATAGGCAACTGGACATACACCTGTAATTTGGTTGGCAACGCCATGTGTTGTAGCTCGGCAATTTTTTCGGCGGCGAGCTACAACGTGGCATTGCCAACCAAATTACAGGTGTATGTTCAGTTGCCTATCGCGGGCGCGCCAGATACCACTTCCCTGGGTGTACAATCTCAACCAAAAGTGATTCTCGTCGTCAATTTTGAGTACTTTGAGATAGGATAAAAATCGAAAAAAAATCAACTACAATCAAGACGATAAGAGTATTCATTTTGAATAATAATAATACCCGAAAGTTATCAACAAATTGTTTAAACAAAACATTGTTCAACAAATTCTCCGGTGAAGTTATTTTTTTTTCATGTCTAATGAATCTCTTCATCTTTCTGAATACGCATGAATTTTTTAAAGAATTTTGTCACTATTTTGAAATTTCCGTTTTCGAATATTTGTAAAGGCTGTATCTACGAAAGTATTTGTTTCACGCTCCGGAAACTTCGGGGTTGTAATCTACATCGTTTCACTGATTCTAGACTGATTTTCTTCTTATTCTTTCTTATATTGGTAATGCTAGTGATTCTACGTCAACTTGCCTCAGCTGATGAATACGTCTCAACCAGCTCTGAGTTCGCTCATGAGCTTGTGATTCTGTATCGATCCGGATCGAAAGAATCACTGATTCTTCGAGTGAAGCCCGTGACACAAGAAAAGCCGTGTGCCGTGTGCGGCATCACCTACAGGCGTTATGGTAGCGGACCGATTACTCACACAGAGCGCGGACCAATCACGTACGCGTGTGAGTGTACGGACGACCTGTAGGTGATGCCGCACACGGCACAAAGTTCACTCTTTAGGAGTGAAAGGTTCACTCTTTTTAGGAGTGAGACGGTTCACTCTAGGCAGTGGAGTGATGACTTTTCACTCCTATCGAGTGAAATTTTCAGTTGTTAGTCGAGTGACTATTCACTCCGAATATTGGGGTGAAAGGTTCACTCTAACTTTGGGGTAAAATTTTCATAATGCAGGGGACCCAGTTAGATTTTGTTGATCTCTTAATTCGGTCAATATGGTCAATATTATATCAATCATGACGGATTGTCATTTGACTGTGTGGAGAATCCCAAAAAGAATTATGTGAAGAAGTTGCAGAAGTAAAGTAGGAGAAGCAGGTGTTCACCAATATTAATCGAAATATAAGTTAAATGGGCAAAGCTACAATTATTTTCAAATTGTTTCCAACTTCCTCTTCTGTTCAGAGTTTGGTTGACACCTAAATCTCTGGGAGGTATTGGTCCTAGGGATGGGCGATGTAACATCGATTATTGTAGAATCGATGTTTTTTCCCAGAATAATCGATTTTTTTAATCGATGTTTGAAAATCCGATTAATCGGTGTGTACATCGATGTTTTTTTTGGCGAAATCGATGTTTTTGTTGGAATTGGTGAAACCATAACCTAAATTGTGGGGCAAGTCACTATTGCCCTTTTTTTATATCAGAATTTGATGGTCGTTCCAATCGGCCTTGGAAATTAAAATAAGTCAAGTACAGAAAAAAAGGATATAGTTACGAGTTTTGTCTGAAAAAATTACAAAATTTGGAAAAATATGTTAGATTTCTCTTTTTTTTTTTTTTTTCATCAACATAGATTTTGTTGACATCGATGTTTTTTTCATCGATTAATCGATTATAAAGAATCGGTTAAAAAAACAATCGATTATTCTAACATCGATTATTTTTCCAAGAATCGCCCATCCCTAATTGGTCCCGTCGTAGTCCAGGAACGCTGCTTCTTACCGCGATTACCTGGCTGTGAGAAGCAACGCCGCCGCGTGGCGATCACGGGTACTGAAACTTGGTGTGCCGGGGGTTGGATCGATAATCGATCCCAGGTGATGCTCGAAGATTCACTCTCTCTTGGATTGAAACTTTGAGTCAGATAACAGTCACTCGAAATTAGAGTGGAAAGATTCACTCTATGTACTAGAGTGAGAGATACCACTCGCAAAATTAGAGTGAAAATGTTCACTCTTTCAACTAGAGTGAAGTATGTCACTCCATAAGAGTGAAAATTCACTCCAAAAAGAGTGCCCCGCTTTTCACTCCACTCTAAGATCGAGTGAAAATGTCACTCCAAGAAATTTAGAGAGATCCTACTTTCTACTTTACGTTTTAAGTTAGAAGACTTAAAATTTTTTTGATGAGAAAAAATTATCAGGCGCCCCGGGGCTCGAACCCGGGTCTGTTGGATGCCAATCCGGGGGCTTACACCACTAGACCACCTAGTCGCCCTGAGAGCCTAGCCTTCTAATTTGATCTCATCATTTCCCGTCTCCGTTTGTTTTTCTACTTTACGGGTAGATTAGGTTGGGACTCAATCGTTTTATCATAATGAGAGTTTTACCATGCTAGAAATGTCTTCGCCGATATGAAGTTCCAGACGCCAGACGGAGAACACTCTTCTAGACGACAAGGCGTTCGAACGCCCCTAATGTCTCTGATTCATCCCCGACCTGCGGAAAACGTGACGCCTCCGCATATATAAATGTCAGGGTGTCCCGGTTTAAATTATGATGAACGCAAATATTTTGAAAGACTTGTTCGTTCATGTATCCAGCAAAATGGCGGCCACATTGAACACCTTCTGTGATGCCCACGGACATGAACACGCTCATGATAAACAAATCTGATCTTCCAACCTCCACGTCCGTTATTAGGCACTCGTGAGACTTCAAACTTCAGAGTGCCATAACTACGTAGTCGCTAGAGGTAGGACCTTGATTTTCTGCTTATTTTGTTTATTTTGAAGCCAGCTACAACTTTTGTAGCGAGCAAAAATGGGACTTCCGTTTAAGAAAATTGCCGTCACTCAAATTTCTCGAAATGGGCGCCACCTAGTTTCAAACTGATTTCATTATCTGATGTCCCCTTCGTCACCCTATAACCTTTGTCTAACATATTTTTCGATATATTGAACCGTTTATAATTAAAAATGGGACACCCTGTATATATATCGTAAAAATAATCATAAAAAATTAACGGTTGGTAGAAAAAATCTGAAAAAAATCCAGGAGTGCTTCTTCGAGATCAAAGAATTATATAGGAAATCGTAAAGCGAATGAAAAATGGTGAGGGAAAATCATTGGTCGAGTTGACATGGAATGCCCTATATCTTAGTCAGAAGCCACTTGTATTCTTATACGCGTATAGTATGCTCCGAGACTTATTAATTACTGTGTCCCATGTGAGTTCTCTCCTGCCTCAAAATATACTAGCTGATAATCGTAGTACCTGTGCAACAGTTTAATACGCGTATGGAGGCACACAGAGAGAAGGATTTATTTATAGTTAACGAAGCTGTATTTGTATATAAGAAAATGAATATTTTGTTATTATTACTAAATTCACTTTGAGGCAAATATAATTCGTTAACTGTTAATAAATCCTATTCAGCTGTATTTGGTCCAACTTGAATTTTCTTAAGCTAACCAAATTTTGTTAACAATAACAAAATATTCATTTGCTTATATACAAATACAGCTTCGTTAACTATAACTAAATCCTTAGGAGAAGTTTATCCTTCATTTACGGAAAAGTATTTAATCTAGTTTTTTTACCTTTAGTCTAGTCATCACGTTTTTGATGTATTGTCATTTTGGGAAGACTGTTCTTTTATTGTAATTTTCTACGAACAGTGTCGGTTTAAGTGCACTACTGAGTTTGACCACTGTGAATAATCACAGACAGAGATAAACTGTTCTAGATTTGAAGTTGGACTCTAGCTCATTATGGATTGAGTAGCCCAAACACATGTTCGACTCCATTTGCGATAAACGAAAAGAATAATAATGTTTTAGCCTCAAGCAACCGTATCTTTCCTATAATTAAGATACTCAAACATCGACTCACTATAAATTAAAAAAAACGAAAGATTACATCCATCCGGACGTCGCAGCTCGATTCGATTACTCCTAATTTTCCAACTCTGTACTAATATGATACACGATTCAACAACGTATCTCGATAACACGATTCATTATCTGTTTCTAAATGAGCATTTTGCGACCTTTTCGCATTTCATGCCCTTTATACGGTGCTGCATCAGTATGACCCCCATAATTTCAGAAAATTTGCAGAGGCAGCACTGAACCATAAATTCACTGATCAATTCGATACGAATTTTGTTAGTCGACGCTCTGTGAAGAAAAACATACACACGTTGTTCGAATTACTCTTTGCCACGGATTAAAGCGAGCGATCTAATTAGACATGCGCAGCGTAAAGGCTTGTGTGTAGCAGTCTCGAAGTTTTTGTAAACTCATACGTATTATCGGTTACGTTATCGTTGAACTGAAAACATCTGTTTTGTGTCATTTCGAACAGTTCTAATCCATGTGATGGAATGTCAGTGCCAATTCATGTCACACCGCTTAGGCTAATGGTTGATAGTTGATAACGGAAATTCCGACGATTTTACACAATATACACGACGATACAACGTTTTGAAACTCACCTTCGACACAGAATTGTTGACAAGCGCGTCGTGTGAACTGTCTTCAGACTTCTAGACGGTCAAAATGTATTGAATTTCTGGTTACTTATATCAGAAAATCGCAGAGTGGCAAGAATTTTGATGAACAATATTAAGCGATTATAATGTCAATTGCGAAACAATTTACATGACAAGTCCGAGATCACATGCAGATACGTTTCTCGCTGCCTCGTGAGCTGCGCGCGATATACGCACGAGGCAAGGCCGAGTTTCCGACTGAGCCCTTATACTGTAGAGACGGAGAACCCGGGCAATTTCACCACAGAACACAGCCGGGGACCGTGCCTACGTTTTTCTTGTGATAACGAAATGTAGTGTCCGACCGAAACACGATTTTCAGCCGAAACCGAAACCGTAACCGAATATTCGGCTCCTCCGTAGTTTCGGCCGAAACCGAAACCGAAACCGAAACTTACGTAGTTAGGTCCACATTTAGTTAAATTTTGAAGTAACACGGAAATTTAGTGTTTTTCTCACCTCCTCAGGTATTATCCGATTATTAATTGAAATGAAAGACTTTAATTTATTAGAAAACCCCTTTATTTTCGATTTTCGTAGATATACTTTATTTTTATATACATAATTGTGCTGGTTAACACGAGTTTCGGCCGATTTTGGCCGAAACCGAAACTGCGGCCGAAACCAGCATTTTTGGCCGAAACTGGCCGAAACCGAAACCGAAACCGAATATTCGGTCGGACACTAACGAAATGTTTCTACGTCGTTCGACGCGCGACACCCAGATCCTATCTTAATCGTGGGACTGCAGGACCGTCTAGTTCCGTCTCAATGGTGACAAAATCACAAAATGGATCAAATTGATTTTATGACCCGACGATTCCAAGTTATCAATGTTTGTTAATCTTCTTTTAACACGACCCGTAACTATTTCAGACTTTTGTGTATGAGGAAAATACGCTTATTTCAGGATTTTTACTGATGTAGTAGATATACATATTACACTGAGAGAAAATTATGGGAAAAATTCATGTACTTCGTATAGTAATCGTGGGACTTTGTCGCATTATGGTGATCTATCCTATGTATATAGTTGGGGGTAATATACGGATATAACCAACCAGTATACTGGCACTTGATAATTGCCATACGTATTGTAATATTTAATACAATTTCTTTGCCTATACAGTAGAGTATTCTCTACGCATACTATAATGCAACGTGTTCCAAACATTTCAACATAGTTATCTATACAGTATAGCAATATCTGCCACACAGGGGACGTCAATTTTTGACAAAGTAACGGCAAGTTCCGCGGTATTGCAAAACTTGCAATATATCTAGCACGTTGGTCCTAATGTGTACATATTTTCTGAAAATAATATGGTATACTAGCTGTGCAAATCGTATTGTAGTTATTCCCATACACATAATACGTTTTTTCAAAAACTCAGTAGGTGACTGATGCCTTGACAACGTCGTATCCTTTCCTATATGCATAGCAATTTATCGCATTCGCAAGGCAAAGATTCCCATACTGTGTGGCAGTATTCAGAGCTAGGTGCTGGGCAACGTATCGAAAAGTCCGAGGAAAAGTCATAAAGTTTTTCGGCCGGTACAAGGTTGCGGCGTGATCGTATTGTTCGGTCTGCAGTGTCATTCTTCACAGTGCTACAAACAAGTGCGGACGTGCGAGAGTCTACTAAACAAAAGCTAAATAATTGCCCAGTTAGTGTAGATATAGATTTATATATTTATTAATTCTAATTTTTAATCAAGACTTTTGGGAGTGCTCCACACACTCCACACAGAAGTCGCCAGCCCTATATTCTCTTATTTATCCTATCGAATAGGACCTATCCTGTGCAGTTGTTCGATTCATCACCTCAATGTAGACAGAGTTCCGACGCAGTTTTTTTCGAACTATACAAATTATCTCCTTCATTTTGGATGCCGTTACTCATTCGAGACGTATTATGTAGAATAGTTGCGATTGATCGGTCAACTAGCACGGGATTAACAATGAGTGATTTTCAGTCGAGTATATTATACAGTATCACAGGTATTCGGCGAAGATGTGCACAATGTCCACATATCAGCACGGCGGAAGTAGATAAGATGTGGGGGTTCTGGACATAGATCCCTGTTACCGACCAGGGGTTTGCATCCGTGCTATTTACGGACCGGGGGTGACTCTGTTTTACCTACAGTCTGTTCAGGTTTTACCGACCGATTAGCCCTGTTTTACCCTGGGATCATACTGTGTTACCTCGGGGTCGTTCTGTTTTACCCAAGGATCACACTGTTTTACCTAGGGATCACACTGTCCTACCGACCGAGTAGCCCTGTTTTACTTTGAGAGCGTACTGTCGGGGGTGGCAGCGATCGACTTTGGGTAAGGCAGACCACAAACGGCAGTCGATAATGGTTCATTACCATCGATCGGAAGACTTTACCGACAATCGGCAATTCACGGAGGCAGAAACAGCAGTCGGTGAATCTGCCGATGGTTGGTTCATTACCATCGATCGAAAGACTTTACCGGCAATCGGTTCGTTACCGTCGATCGAAAAGACTTTACCGGCAATCGGTTCGTTACCATCGATCGAAAGACTTTACCTACAATCGACATTCTCCTCAGGGGGAGGGGAAAAATCCCTCAAATTTACCGCACCAGAGCCCGCTGCTCGTTTCGCACACCCTCGAGCAGCCACTGCATGTGAGGTTGCCGTCGGTCAGGCGCACGACAAGTAGCTCTGTTTTACTTACAGTCGGTAATATCGGGTGTCTGTTTTACCGAAGGAGCAGCTCTGTTTTACGTCACCCAACAGATAACGCCCCTAATCGCGCTATTTACCGACAGTGGGTAGATCACCCAACAGATGGCGCCCCTAATCGTGCTATTTTACCGACAGTGGGTAGGCCACCCAACAGATGGCATCCCTAAACCGGTCTCACAGTCTCACGTCTCAAAGTCTCACATCTCAAAGTCTGAAAATCGCACCCGCGCGCGTGCCGAGGGTTCGCGCTAATTTCGGCTTTTTCCAAGACAACCCCCCACATCTCAATTCTCAAATCTCAATTCTCAAATCTCAATTCTCAAATGGTGGCGCCCGTTTTACCGACTTCCCACGGAGGCGGCGAGAATCAAAGGATTTTTTTTTAATTGTTTTTTTTCCAGCCAATACGCGATTAAAATTAGTGAAAATCTGATATTTTCGAGTTTTTAAAAGTTTTAAAAAGTTTTAAAAAGTTTTCGCGTATACGAGTGCGCGTGAGAGGATTGGATCGAGGATGTATAAAATAAGATAAGACAGAAATTACAATAAAAATGTTTTTACGGCACAGGCATTAAAAAGTCACTTTTTGACGCCTGTTTTCGTTCCGGCAAATGGCACTTTATACCGCTAAGTTCAAAGTTGCGGTATAAAGTCTTTATTCCGCAACTTTGATGCGCAGTTCGAAGTGCGCATGTCAAAGTTGCGGAATAAAGTCTTTATACCGCAGGTTACCCCCTCTCTATACGCAGTTTGTGCGGAACTCAACTGGCGTCAAAGTGACTATCAATGCCTTTTCCGTAAAAAATATTGTATGGGGCGAGCGCAGAAATTTTTAGTACGAGAGAGATTTTTAGGGCGAGAGCAATTTTTAGTACTCGCCGTTGCTTTACAAGGCTCGCCTTCGGCTCGCCAGGTAAAACCAACGGCTCGTACGAAAAACATAACCTTGCCAAATAAACAGTTAATTTCGGCGCATGCGACATAAATATCTATTATTCTCCCTTTTTCCAGCCAATACACGATTAAAATTAGTTCACTTGCTAATAAATGATTGCAGCCTTCGCGCAACTCTTCGATGATGGAGACTATCTCGTTAGAAACGGAGGTATCACCAGCTGCCTGCAATTCTATGAGAACTCGTAGACGGTCGACTAGTACATTGGGATCACTCCAGCGTACATATTTTATTCCCTGCTGCTCCGCTCGTGCAATCTTATACTTCTGCAAGCCCCCACCAGACTTGCTCTGCCCCGATTCGATATACCGTGCAATGAAAAATTTATATTTCGGATGGGGATCATTATCCCGCGGGATACCGTCGGCCTTGTAGTGCTTTCGAAGCACATTCGTATCCATCACAATTTTTACATAATTTTTTCTATCCGCGTCGGTCAGGAGGCTGACGTCGGGTGATTTCTTAAACATTAGTTCAAGTAATCCGTGTGTTGTCTTGTAATATTTATCGTCAACATAAAACCCACTTGCATCAAATTTCATTCGTGAATCGCCAATCATCATTCCATGCAGCAACTTCCGAACGCCATAGATGTTATCTAGATCCTTCTGTTCATGCGTGTCAAACATTTTCAGGTACCGCCACACTAGATCACCCTCCTTCCTCGTGCCCGAGGTTTCACTGGCTACAAGGGTATGATCCCCGTCATCACCATCATCCTCACTCCCGTCATCATGATCCTCATCCATAGCATCCGCATCTCCATACACGTGATCAGCTGAATCCTCCTCCTCCTCATCAGACTTGCCGCCTCCCGCCGAGAAATACATAGGTTTCGATTCATGTTTCAGTGAGAAATCGAGCGGCTCCTCTTTCGTCTCCTGTTTTATCTGCTGCTTCGATGTATGCACCAATTCTTTCAGCGGATTAACTATAGGTTTGAACATTTCAGTCGCAGCCTGATCGCCCGCATCTTTATCAGCCCTCACCGTCTTCCATTTTTGTCTTATTTGAGCGCTAACATTCACTACTAGGGGCTCCGCCCCTCCGCGCTTCGCGCGGCAACCCCGCTCGGCGCTACGCGCCTCGCTTTTCCTAGGGATGGCTGGCCTAACTTTTTCTAACCTTCAGTGGCTGTTTTAACCTTTTCTAACTCTTTCCGGAACACTCACTTATTTCTTTTCTCTGCATACATCTTGCACGTCGTTTTTAATGAATCTCGCGAGAGACGAAAGCCATCTGGTGAATGTATTTGTAAGGAGCTGTCCAGATATTACGTAACGCTGTACGGTACAGGGCGTTGCTTGGGCTGTTTGGCTATGGTGGTAAGGTAGGCTAGGGAACGCCCGCCACCTCGCGGTGACGCTCAGAAGTTCAAAGCGCATAGTGTACGCTCTATGTCAAAAGGCAACGTATTTATCATATTTTCGACATTCTTTCAATCATCGGACTGCTTTTATATAACTTATATAGCCTATGTTACTCGGGCAGACCTGAGGAACAATTTGGTGCAAGTTTTATGTAAATCGGTCCACTGGTTCTCGAGTTTATCGGTAACAAACAGACAAACGCACGAACTCCTTTATATATTAGTATAGATATAGATATAGATATAGATATAGATAGATATAGATATAGATATAGATATAGATATAGATATAGATATAGATATAGATATAGATATAGATATAGATATAGATATAGATATAGATATAGATATAGATATAGATATAGATATAGATATAGATATAGATATAGATATAGATATAGATATAGATATAGATATAGATATAGATATAGATACCCACACAGCACGTTATATTTCAGAAATGTTCCAGGAAGGCTTCATTTGAAATATGAAATATTTCATTGCAAGATTTCTGAAATATTTCAGAAACATGTTAATGTCCGCGAATATATCTAACGAAACGTTTCTGACATGTTTCTGCCATATTTCCGTCATATATCAGATATATTCCAGTAATGTTTCCGAAATCTTTTTGAAATATGTCTAGATATATTTCAGTAGTATACCAGAAATATTTCATCGATATTTATATTGGCGCATGCTGAAATGTCTCAGACATATTTCTGAAATATTTTTGGCATATTTCTGAAGTATTCCTGACATATTTCTGTAATATTCCTGACATATTCCTGACATATTTCTGACATATCTCTGAAATATTTCCGACATATTTATATTTTTCGTATCCATTGCTTTTCCTCTGGTAAATAGCGACAATTATTAATTTTATCGTTGCCGTTGATTCCGCGGTAACATTTTTTTTTTTTTTTTAACCAAAAGCTATAGGTTGTGCGACGTATGTGCCAATCCGCGGTAACATTAAAAGCATGAATAAAAAATGCTGCATAAGTCGCGCTCAAGAACAAGCACGTCCAATGAGCGTGGCAGCACGCGTCTAACGCCGGTAACTGTATTATGACTGGTGCGTTTTTACTTGCGAGAATCTGGCGGGAGTATGTAGCGCCGCTTTTGCCTCTAGCGGCAAGCCCGCGGACTAATATTATAATAATATTTATTACCGGAACATTTCAGAAATATTGAAAATGTTATATTTCACACGGAATGTTTCTGAAATATTGCAAAAATTCTTAAATGTTGTGTTTCAATCGACATATTTCTGGAACATTCCAGAAATATTGAAAATGTTAAATTTCATACGAAATGTTTCTGAAATATTGCTAAAATTCTTGAATGTTGTGTTTCAATGGACAACATTTCGGAACATTTCATAAATATTGAAATTGTAATGTTTTATACGAAATGTTTCTGAAATATTGCTAAAATTCTTAAATGTTGTGTTTCAATCGACATATCTCCGAAACATCCCAGAAATATTGCAATTGTTATATTCCATACGAAATGTTCCTGAAATATTGCTCAAGTTCTTAAATGTTGTATTTCAATGGACACATTTTCGAAAGATTTCAGAAATATTGAAATTGTAATGTTTCATACGAGATGTTTCTGAAATATTTCTAAAGTTCTGAAATGTTGTGTTTCAATCGACATATTTTCGGAAGATTTCAGAAATATTAAAATTGTAATGTTTCATACTAAATGTTTCTGAAATATTGCAAAAATTCTGAAATGTTATGTTTCAATCGACATATTTTCGGAAGATTTCAGAAATATTAAAATTGTAATGTTTCATACGAAATGTTTCTGGAATATTGCAAAAATTCTGAAATGTTATGTATCAACCGACATGTGTCTGCGATATTCCAGTTATATTGTGAATGTTACATTGCAATTGACATATTTCAGGGATATTCCAGACACATCGGCAATGTTACATTGCAATTGACATCTTTCAGATATATTTCAGAAATATTTCCAAGTTATGTTAGCAATCTGAAACGTTGAAACATTTCCGAAACATTTCTGAAATATAACGTGCTGTGTGGGTATAGATATAGATATAGATATAGATATAGATATAGATATAGATTACGCCTAACACCTCAACCTGCTCACGAATCGCCGCTTCATGCATGTTGATACCTACTTCGACTAGTGGAACGTAACTGAAAGAACTTTTTAAAACTTTTTAAAACCATTTAAAACTTTCGAAAACTTTTCAAAACTTTTGAAAGTGGGGCGGGGCATAGGTGGCGGGGGGTGTATTGATGTATGTATATTGATGTATGTATATTGCACCATACTTCATGATTTCCTGTGGAAATTGAACTTTTGAAAACTTTCGAAAACTTTTGAAAACTTGAAAATATCAGATTTTTTAGGATTTTTACCCTCATCAATAGGTCTACAAGATGAGTGAACTAATTTTAAACTTGTGTTGGCTGGAAAAGAGGAGAATAACCATTTTTCATTGTAATTGCTGTCTTATCTTATACACGTCTCATCATCGATCCAATCCTCTCACTCGCACGCATATACCTGAAAACTTTTCAAAACTTTTCAAAACTTTTCAAAACTTTTTAAAACTTTTTAAAACTTTTTAAAACTTGAAAATATCAGATTTTCACTAATTTTAATCGCGTATTGGCTGGAAAAAAAAACAATTAAAAAAAAAACCCTTTGATTCTCGCCGCCTCCGTGGGAAGTCGGTAAAACGGGCGCCACCATTTGAGAATTGAGATTTGAGAATTGAGATTTGAGAATTGAGATGTGGGGGGTTGTCTTGGAAAAAGCCGAAATTAGCGCGAACCCTCGGCACGCGCGCGGGTGCGATTTTCAGACTTTGAGACGTGAGACTGTGAGACCGGTTTAGGGACGCCATCTGTTGGGTGGCCTACCCACTGTCGGTAAAATAGCGCGATTAGGGGCGCCATCTGTTGGGTGACGTAAAACAGAGCTGCTCCTTCGGTAAGACAGACACCCGATATTACCGACTGTAAGTAAAACAGAGCTACTTGTCGTGCGCCTGACCGACGGCAACCTCACATTCAGTGGCTGCTCGAGGGTGTGCGAAACGAGCAGCGGGCTCTGGTGCGGTAAATTTGAGGGATTTTTCCCCTCCCCCTGAGGAGAATGTCGATTGTAGGTAAAGTCTTTCGATCGATGGTAACGAACCGATTGCCGGTAAAGTCTTTTCGATCGACGGTAACGAACCGATTGCCGGTAAAGTCTTTCGATCGATGGTAATGAACCAACCATCGGCAGATTCACCGACTGCTGTTTCTGCCTCCGTGAATTGCCGATTGTCGGTAAAGTCTTCCGATCGATGGTAATGAACCATTATCGACTGCCGTTTGTGGTCTGCCTTACCCAAAGTCGATCGCTGCCACCCCCGACAGTACGCTCTCGAGGTAAAACAGGGCTACTCGGTCGGTAGGACAGTGTGATCCCTAGGTAAAACAGTGTGATCCTTGGGTAAAACAAAACGACCCCGAGGTAACATAGTATGATCCCAGGGTAAAACAGGGCTAATCGGTCGGTAAAACCTGAACCGACTGTAGGTAAAACAGAGTTACCTCCGATCGGTAAATAGCACGGATGCAAACCCCTGGTCGGTAACAGGTCGGTAACAGGGATCTATGTCCAGAACCCCCACATCTTATCTACTGGCGGACAAGTTCAGACTGTATCGGAGGTGAGGACTGAGGATATATTTTGTGGATATAGCTCGAAGGAAGTTTTGTACTTCCATGTTAAATAATTAATGATACTCAATAAATAAAAAAGTATTTCTTCGCCAAACTGTAATGTATTCATCGTCTTATGACAGTCCATCCTGCTCCATACATAGTAAAAAATCTTGTGTTCCCCAAAATCCACTTAAATTTCGTGTTCATATTGTGTCAATTTTCACATTTCTTTCAGTTGGAACAACAAATGTTCATATTGTACCGAATAAAAGAAATGTAGAATAAACACAATATCAACACCAAAATTTGGGTGCATTATGTGGAATGCAACATTTGTACTGTATGGCTTTCCTTTCCCCCACTTCGGTGAGATTCACTATACAGTACCCAGATTCGAGTAATATTATGTATCAACATTTTCGATGGGTATAAATTACCACCGAGTATTGAACTTTTAGGCATATACACTACAATTCTTTCTACTTTGCTAGTATGATGAATTTAGCTTTACGATAGTTAAGTCGAACCGAATATACTATACATATAACCTCTCGCTGTTATGCCAGTAAGACAATTTGTACCATACTGTGTACAGGAAGAATTGCTTCGTGATATTTCACATACAGTATTGTAGAAACTGCCATATTGCCACAATGTCCTACGATTACAATACTTTATGGCAATCTTTACTAGATTTTTTCAGTAGCCGTTTCTATAAATTTCTCTCACGATCAGTGTAGCTGATGAGTTCATGATGTGATTCCTTATTGATTTTTTTTTTTAAATTAGTGAATTACAGACAAAGCAAAAACATCATGCCTACACTACAGAAGACGTGACATATTGATGGCCCCTAATGAAATTCAATTAACTTCAGAGAGGCTGGTTATAATCCACGTAACTCTGGGGTTGCAGATTATAGAGGAAGTAGCTTTCGCGCTACGATGATATACCAAGTAACTCTACGAGTACTGATCATAATCCATTTAACTCTGAATGTATGAGTTTGCAGGTAGAGCAAAGTCAACTGTACACGGAGAGACTTTTCCTAGTAAAGTTTCTTAAAATTCCCACCAGAATTCACTAAATCTTTTATTAACTCACGGAAAACCCTGCAGTTTAGTAAGAATTACTAGGCCTTGTAGTAATCATCAAAAGTACTAGTTTTGATAGGAAAAGAAACACAGAGGCTTGAGCTATATCCCGAAAGTGTTGTGAACTTTACCAGCGAAGATAGTAAAACAAGCGTCACGAGTGACAAAAAAAACCGACTTCAAAACCAAACCACTCAACCGATTTCGATGAAATTTATATGGGACCAATCTGAAAGCATACCCTTTCGAATAAAAAAAGAATTTTCCAAATCGGTTGATAAATGACGGAGTTATGAGGTAACAAACATTAAAAAAAAAAAAATACAACCGAATTGAGAACCTCCTCCTTGTTTGAAGTCGGTTAATAAGCGCCGACGGAGTTACTATTTCCAATGGTAATAAGTCGAACAAATCTCAACAAATTGAACTTGGAACAATTCCAAGTCAGTATAGTAAAATCGTGATCGCCGCGACAAGAGAATTACCATACAGCGCTGGAAAATATGATGTTATTTTTGCAACTTTTACGATTCACTTTAGGAAGAATAATGCACGAAATTGAAAAAATAAAATATTTGGCTGACAATTTGGTGCTCGCTAGTTTACCTACAGATGTTACAAACTTTCATTCACTCGTCTACAGATACCGTCTTATCATGATTTTACCCTCAGTGCCGCATTTTACCTCTTAAAGTCCTATCCTTAACCTTAACCTAACCTTAACCTTAAGCTAACTTACAATTACACGCTCGCAAGTCCGACGCATCGCAGATACGTTTACATATACGTACGGCTTGCGCTGGTCCTTATATGCCACACGGAGATCATTTCGACCACTAGCGAGAATGGTCCGGGCCGCCTGTAGCCACCTATCGACAGCTTGACGAAACGAAAATCTCTATAGCGAATAGCGCTTGTCAAGTTGATTGAATTTTACTAGGGGTAATCGATTTCGTATGAGTGGACAGTCGAAAAAGTAGCTAAAATTCGGGATTTTTTTATATTTTGGAAACCATCACTCAATTCAAATCGGGTTTTTATTATTCGAAAGCGTATACATTCAGGTACGTCCACAATTTTTGTTCTAACCAATGGACCTTTAGGAGCGCCGTTGTCGTGACCGGCGTCAAAGGTGATTCTTGTTGCAATAGCTCGCATAGGTATACCAACTTTTCGATTACGGAATTAATCCGAACCAAGCGGGCTTGCGCTGACTATGACCCAGCCTTTATACTTCCCTTCGAGTGCCAATTTTGATAAGCTTTCTCAAATTTCGTAAATCTGACTTCAGATTCGTGATTAGTGACCCAAAAAAACTTCGGGCACGAATTTTTATCAAGATCCAAATGTTTTTTTTTTTTTTTTTGCAGCATATTGACTTCACCAAATTGGAATTTTGCAAAAAATGACTTTAGATTTGTAATCAGCATCCCAAAACCACAGGGTACCGAATTTGATCCAAATCCGTCAATCCATTTGCAAGATATCATCATTTTTATTTCAATTTCAATAATTTTGTTATTGGAATAATTAAAAAAGTGCTGAACCAATCAAATCCAAAATATAATTATAGTTGTAAGTTCAGCAAAGTTTCGTCGATGCTCGTTCTTGAGATATCGCGCGGAGAAAAATTTGGTCACATACACACATAGGTACATACACACGCTCACCCAGCTTCTAAAATTTTCATTTTTGGGGTGAAATCAGAGGAACGGAAAGTTAAAAAAAACCTACAGATTCGTAAAATATAATAAGTCACGCAAAAGTTGTCGTACGATTTTTTCTCTTCAATTTTTTTCACGAAATGACAACTGTGTAAATTTTGCGCTTGAGATTTTATCCTGAAATTTGACCTTTCTAGTTGAATTGAAAAATACTAGTGTAGTGGTTTAAAAAAAAATCTGCGGCAACTTTTTGACGTTGAATTAAAAAATATCGTTTTAAGATTCGAAGAAAATTAGTCGCGATCAAAGTTTGGCAAAGCATTGACGTGCTGGATCATCTTTAGGTGAATCGTCTATAAATGCGACAATTTTTTTAATTTCAGCATCAAATTTACACACAATATCCTCCATAGTCCAAATTTTGTGCGAATAAAATAAAAAGATATTGCGACCATAATATACCTCCTCGGTAACTCGGTAACTAAAGGACCCAGCCTCACAATGGCGAAACCGGTCGAACAGCTGCAGCTTTTCGACGAATCACTCCTAACTTCTACAATTCTACGTATTTTACGTAAAATTCACACACAACATTCTTTATACTACGTTGATGAAATGAGAGAAAAAAATCAGCCTTAGGCAGTGTAGCAAGAACGCTATACTGGCTACGTGTTCTTGCAGGAGGCACCCCCTACTTTTCCTCGTGTTCAAGATATAATTTTTAATCTGGTTTTTTTTTTCATTATTTCACGTTTATGTTTCACTGGATTTGTTACATAAGGGTCAAAAATCACTGAATTTGAAAGCGCAAGGCTAATTGAGCGCATGCAGTATACTGTGTGAGTTTTCATAATCTACAAACGGTGTCGAAGTGAGTGTATGGTACATCCACTTTATTGGAGACTGTATTACACGCAAGTCTTTGGTTTTCATAATCTGAAACTAGTGTCGAAGTGAGAAATTGGTATATTTACTCTATTGCAGACTGTATTTCATCCCAGTCTCTAGTTTTCATAATCAACAACTAGTATCGAAGCAAGATTTTGGTATATGTACTCTACGACAGACTGTATTTCATCCAAGTCTTCAGTTTCCATCATCTACAACTAGTGTCGAAGCAAGATTTTGGTATATTACGACAGACTGTATTTCATCTAAGTCTTTAGTTTCCATCATCTACGACTAATGCCGAAGCAGGATTAGGTCATGCGGTTGAGGAGATATAGCTCCGGACAGACATGAAATCTGACAAAAACCCAGAAATACCTATTGTGGATGGTCAAAGTTGGGGTTTTTTCCCTCTGTGCTAATAGAGCTCCTCGCTAGTTAACAAATGAGTGCTTGACGACCCTGTTAGGTCCTGCGGTTCAAGAGATATAGCTCCGGACGGACATGAAATCTGACAAAAACCCAGAAATACCTATTGTTGAAATCAAAAGTCGAGTTTTTTTTGCTCTGAGCTGATAGAGCTTCTCACTAGCTAACAAATGAGCGCTTGACGACCCTGTTAGGTCATGCGGTTCAAGAGATATAGCTCCGGACGGACATGAAATCTGATAAAAACCCAGAAATACCTATTGTGGATGTTCAAAGATGGGGTTTTTTCCCTCTGTGCTAATGGAGCTCCTCGGTAGTTAACAAATGAGTATTTGATGACCCTGTTAGGTCGTGCGGTTCAAGAGATACAGCTCCGGACGGACATGAAATCTGACAAAAACCCAGAAATACCTATTGTTGACATCAAAAGTTGAGGTTTTTTGCTCTGTGTTGATAGAGCTTCTCGCTAGCTAACAAATGAGCCTTTGACGACCCGGCTAGCTCATGGGGTTGAGAAGATATAGCTCCGGACAGGAATTTCATAGGATGGCAAACACATAAGGCTTCATAGCTGGGCATATTTACCACATAAATTACTCTATTCAATCACAGATTGTTTTATTCTTCTGTTTTATCATTACAAATAGGTATTTGATATAGCATTCAACACAGAATTTTGTAGGATGGCAAACACATAAGGCTTCTCCCTAGTATATTCCATATACTTAGGGAGTGCCTAAGAATCTATTTACAAAAAATTTTACTCAAACGTAACCCCACGAAAAAATCCATTTTTAAAATGACACGTGCATTCTAAATGTACTTGATTCCGGGGCGTAATTATGCCAATGCAACCAGGGGCCCCTGACTCAAGCAGCCCCAACGTGGCATAAAAATAGTATATTGTGACGCAAGTGCGAGAAAGCGGAGATTTGACGAAGGTTATGAGGGTGACTGCTCGTGCTGCGCACTCGCCTCCACCTCGTGCATTCAACTTCAGAACCTCCGTCAAAACTTTCCGCTTGTCTTCGCATGTGTGTCACATATTATTTTTTGTAACAAGTGCATCAAAGTCCCCCATTTGTGGCTCTGAAACGTGCTAACCGCAATCTCGACATGACAACTGGCTCGACTTCGATCTGATTCTCTACCTCCAGACGGCGCGGCGCGTCGAAGGCGCGGCAGAAAGTTACTAGAGTGTTATAAATACGTATATAATGGTAACTATAGCGAGAAAAAAAAGATCTGCGCATGCGCTGCTCAAACCCTGCTGTAAAAGACAACTTCTAGCACGTTTCCCTGCTAAAAAAGACGGATAGGCTCCGGACAATATACGGAAGTTTATCCAATACAATACGAAATCCCTGTAGTGCTTTTGATTCCGGCATTGATCCGGATCTGTCCGAAATTCTTACGCCATTTACAGATTTGAGTTCACTTGGAATGTATCCGGATCAATCCGAAAGATGTGTGGTCACGTTATACGGAAGTTCATCCTCTTCTATACGAAACCCCTATAGTGCTTTTGATTCCGGCATTGATCAGGACCTGTCCGAAATTCTTACGCCATTTACAGATTTTAGTTCACTCGAAGTGTATCCGAATCAACCCGCAAGATGTGCGGTCACGTTATACAGAAGTTCATCCTCTTCTATACGAAACCCCTATAGTAATTTTGATTCCGGCATCGATCCGGACCTGTCCGAAATTATTACGCCATTTACAGATTTTAGTTCACTCGGAATGTATCCGAATCAATCCGAAAGATGTGCGGTCACATTGGTTCTGCTGGAATGCGGTATGAATCCGCCATGCTGCGATCTTTTTCCCCAGGTTCCTATCCGGTCTAATCTGTAACGGCTCCGGCATACAAATTAGAATTTGAGCCTTTCGAAATTTTGGACTTCCGAAACTATGATCCCCACTCCGATATTAGGGGTTTCGTTAGAGTCAACTCGACCATAGTCCAATGAAAAAGCCTCGTCTGGCGGGAACCGTGTCATGTGATACGGTAACCTTCGGCGGCAGGTAAGTATACCTAGGCTCGAGCATCGCCAGGTCTTATTTCCCAGCCGCAGTACTTCGCTTGCGAGAAAATAAATCCCCCGATGCGACGCCAAGCGGCTGAAATATGGACTGCGCAAACGGATTAAATCCGGATAGGTCTAACTGGGGTCTTAACTGTCTCTATCTGCACTCCATTCAGTTACAAAATACTATCAGTGATCTATCCGGGTTTGCCCGGATTTCACCTGGAATTACTTTTCTGAAAAAACCGAAACCTTTTCGTTTCTATTTCAAAACGATCCGATATGGAACCGTACATGCCTTCGATCCAGTTCTATTCGGATTCTATCCGGAACCATTAACCTCGAAGTCCGAAACCCCTCGCTTCCGTTCAAATCAGGAAGTAAGAGGGAAGGAGACCGATCCCCATGCTACAAAACCTGCGATGATATTTACGGCTCTTTAGTAGTACAATATTCTACCACTCGCAGTGCTGGTGATGCACGCCGGGTCCTCGGCCCGTCACGTGATCTTGGCATACGACCAATCAAAACGTAAACAAACCCCCACCATGGCACTAACGGACCCGGCGTGCATCACCAGCACTGCGAGTGGCAGAATACCGTACTACTAAAGAACCGTAAATATCAACGCAGGTTTTGGTCTCCTTCCCTCTTACTTCCTGGTTCAAATCCTGGCCAGCATTAAAACGTGTATGTCGCAATGAGTACGGTCAGATTCACTTGGCGGGTGAAAGAGCGGTGTAGGTGACTATATGGGGGAGTCCAATGGTTACGCACGATATTCGGACAGGGTGACGTTGAAAATGTCATTGTTACTGAGGATGAATTATCAAATCCTATGTTGAGGTAAACGGATCCAGACAGAATCCGGACAGACCCGCCCGACTAGAAATTGAATCAGGAATGCCTGTGTAACGCAAGGTTCCACATGGGCCTGATAATGCTCTAGTATTTTTAGTAGTGCACATACAAATGGATATATAGATTGCCGTGTGAGCGATGAGCTGCGCCCCGAAGAGAAACCGGGCACGTACGTATTGGTTCCGTGAAGCGTATTCGACTCATATACGAACGGATAGACCGCCATTTTGGCGATGAGCGGCGCCCAGACAGAAACCGGACACGTACGTGTTGATTCCGATTGCTGTTTTTGAACGTAGATAGAGAGCAGATAGAAATGGATAACACCAGTGTTGAGAATTATCGAATCCGAATACAACTCCCAAAGACACGTATAAAACCCGCATAGGATTTTCTCGTCCGGATACGTACCGATTGAAACACTATAAACGCCTATCCGGAATAACTCGAAATGGCTATCCGAAACTTCTACGGAACTGCTATTTTCTATCCGGGATCCGGGATTGCTCGCCAGATGAAATACTCAGTTTTAACGGAAACCGGACAGGTCCAGATTGGTAACCACGTTCGGTGGGAACTTATTTGCGTAAGAGTTGCGGATACACCCGGATACCGGTTGGATCGAATTGACATCCGGATATGGTACGCTCCGTGCCGGATGGCCGTGGCGGACGGAGTGCAAATACAAACGGATGATTGCCGGTGAGACGAATTTGCGATATCTGAGTTAGACGCCGAAAAGGTCCGTACGTAATCCGCTGGAATGTTTTTTTCGGATACGATGAAGCTACTAACCGATGGTTGCCGATGTAACGACTTCATAAATCCGAATAGATCCCGGAATAGCTCGTACGAAATTCACTGGAATGTTTTTGCCGGACACGATGCAGATACAAACCGATGGTTGCCGACGTAACGACTTCATAAATCCGAATAGATCCCGGAATAGCTCGTACGAAATTCACTGGAATGTTTTTGCCGGACACGATGCAGATACAAACCGATGGTTGCCGACGTGACGACTTTTTGAATCCGAATAGAACCTGGAATAGCCCATACGAAATTCACTGGAATGTTTTTGCCGGACACGATGCAGATACAAACCGATGGTTGCCGACGTGACGACTTTTTGAATCCGAATAGAACCTGGAATAGCCCATACGAAATTCACTGGAATGTTTTTGCCGGACACGATGCAGATACAAACCGATGGTTGCCGACGTGACCACTTGATGAGTCGGAATAGAACCCTGTGTTCACGCGCAGCTCTTTTTCTTGATGTTAAGAAGCGGAGGTGGCATGAACGCCTGCAGCACTAATTAAAGGGTTGCAGGTATATTTTTTTAAATGAGTTGTAAAGTTGAAATAACACTAGAACACTGATATATTTAAGCTGTTGTACAATAATTGATGATAAAGGTAAACGAAGATAAATGAATGTTTTGGTATGTTATATAATTGACGCGAGACTGTTGAGATAGATTGTGTGATTGTTGCTCGCGGAGCGTTACGCAGATAGGTTGAGGTTTGGTAACCGACTGATGAGTTTGGTAGAAGAGGATGCGTTCGAGGAGGAGGTTTTACGTTTCAAGAGTGTACGTGCAGAGGTTAGCGTGGGAAGAGGATTTTGACTATGCGAAAGGACGATAAGTTAGCTTCAAGGATTTGGAAATCTCAGAACACTTGAGCTAATGGTGGGATAGCAAACGGAGTTGGGAGATTGGAAAATATCGGTGGTCACTGAAGTGGCCGATTTCAGGATGAGGTTGTACAGATGGCTAGACCGCCCAGGATGGAGATGAAGTGTGGGATCGAAGAAGATGTGATAGGATATGGAGAAACTGTAATAATTGAATAGGAGTTGTCTGCGACGGAACACCCGGAATGACCCGTACGTAATCCAAATAGAATTATTTTGTCGGAAATGATGCAGATACAAGCGTATGGTTGCCGGTGTGACGATTTTCTGAATCCGAGTACAATTTCGGAGAGGCCCGTACACAATTCACATACAAATATTTGTTCGGATACGATAAAGATACAAACGGACACAATCCGATTTGGCTCTGTCCGGAATTGCTATCCAGAAAGCTGTCCGAATCTATCCGAACGTATCAGACATTTTAAGCAGGGTTCAGAGGCACAAAATGGGGGACATTTGATGCACGTATTACAAAAAAGATTTTTTTAACATTATTTTTCGACGTGGGACCCCAACAACAAGCAGCTCCACAACTCGACAAGAAAAAAGAAAGCCAAGACAAAAGCATCGTGAATTAAGCCCAAGCGACTCGAACGCTCAAACTTTTTACGTTGAACACGGATTCAACAATATTTTATATTGGAATAAACCGAATTCTATCAACCTCTTGGTCAGCCAATGTCTCATTTTTTACCTATCGTTTTTTTTTCGTAATTTTCGCTTATCTATAACAGTTTAATTATGTACACGAAGCAAGACGTCTCTTCCGATAAATATCATCCATCAGACTTGTTAGAAGTACTACTGGAAACTCGTCCATGACGCCAGGAAGTAAAAGGGAAGGAGACCGATCCCCATGCTACAAAACCTGCGATGATATTCACGGCTCTTTAGTAGTACAATATTCTACCACTCGTAGAGCTGGTGATGCACACCGGTCCCACGGACCTACCGGGTCCTCGACCCGTCACGTAATCTTGGCATACGATCAATCAAAACGTAAACAAACCCCCACCATGGCACCAACTGACCCGGCGTGCATCACCAGCACTGCGAGTGGCAGAATACCGTACTACTAAAGATACGAAAATATTAACGCAGGTTTTGGCGAGCGACCAGCATGGGGATCGGTCTCCTTCCCTCTTACTTCCTGGTGAGCGCTAAATCTCGGAAGAAGACCTGCCAAAAAGTGCCGCGCTATGTATTGACGTGTGTTTGTATTAAAAATGAACTTAATATCGTTCATTCATCGCAGGTTCTATATAGTTTTATGTATAAACTGTAATCCAAGATTGAAGATTAATTGCAATTTCAATTATTCGAATCGTTTTGTTTATAATGAAACCAAGTTCCAGATGTCTACTACTTTATCGTCCAAAGGTTGACGGTCGAGGGTTGTTTTTATAGGTAATTGCGGCGGGAAGGGGGTCCATCCTTTTTTTTTCTCGCATTGGAGTCCGTAAAATCTAGTTACGCCACTGAATTGATCTCTACAATATATGGTAATAATTATTTATATCGCCATTGCCGCACATACTATTTTCTGCGCTGGCTCCGTCAAAAATGCGTCATAGTGAGAAAATGCGGGACCAGCCTTAAGTCGGCTGCAGTGCTCGGAAATTTTTTCTACTTTTCACTAGAGCGTGGAAAAACTTCACAACAGCCGCGCTTGCGCACATCGCGAGCGGGTGAACAAAACCACTACGGCCCGCTTCGAGCAGGCGAAATGCATGAAACGGCGTGGTTTCAAGTGAAGGAGACAAAAAGTATCGTGCGCATCACGGGCGGAAGGCGAGTTTGACTCGTGCTACCTTCGCACTCGTCAAACCGCCTTCGCTCCGCCCTTGATACACATATAGGGGAAGGTGGGGCGGAATGGCCAGGTGGGGCTAAACGGCCAACCAAAAAAAAAATGACTTACTCGCATTTTCGCATCAAGGGGGACCGTACGAAACGGTATGCAACGTGACTTCGCTGACAGTCATCAAAAATTTTCAGGGTGGGGCTAAACGGCCACCTAAAAAAAAAGTGAGGAAACTGCATTTTCACGCTGCAAGCGTTTCGGTTTTGCATCGTTTTCAGTGAAACCACGTTGCATATAGTGTTATCTCACTCGCCTCGACGTGAAAATGCAGTTTCCTCACTTTTTTTTTTAGGTGGCCGTTTAGCCCCACCCTGAAAATTTGGAGTAGGCGATTTTGCCCCAGCGTTTCGGTTTTGCATCGTTTTCAGTGAAACCACGTTGCATATAGTGTTATCTCACTCGCCTCGACGTGAAAATGCAGTTTCCTCACTTTTTTTTTAGGTGGCCGTTTAGCCCCACCCTGAAAATTTTTGATGACTGTCAGCGAAGTCACGTTGCATACCGTTTCGTACGGTCCCCCTTGATGCGAAAATGCGAGTAAGTCATTTTTTTTTTTGGTTGGCCGTTTAGCCCCACCTGGCCATTCCGCCCCACCTTCCCCTACTAGTTCGGTCCCCGAAAAAAGGTAGCAAAATCGGATTTTCCAATCATTTATGCAATAGTATATTGTGTATCAGGGGCGGAAGGAACTATTTTTCACACTCGCCAAATAGCCTTGCATCCATGATGCACACGATTTATTTCTTAATACCTGGTTTGCAGAAATGCCTCTTTTCAGACCGAGTGAGCGGGCGCAAAACAGACCTTTTCGGCCCAAGAGGTATGAAAAGTCGCATTTTGCGACCGAGTGTGCGAAAAAAATATCTTCGCACATCGGTTTGCAGAAGTCTGTTTTGGGTGCCTCTGGACGCTGCGCGAAAAAGGACTTTCCAGGCAGGTGTGGCGAAATAGTATATTGTGTATCAAAATCGCCTTTCGCCCGTGGTACACACGATACTTTCTGTCCCTCCCCTTGAAAACGTGAAAGAATAGCGGAAAAAATTCTCAGCAGGGAAAATAACGCTTGGGATGGGGGAAAAAAATCTGGTGACGCCAAAATAGACCGAGAAAGTGCTCCTTTACATAGGTTATGTACGTTTTTCAAGACGCAGACTGCTTTACCGATATGATATTACTAGCAGTTCGTTTGTCTATCGTAAAGAGGCGCTACATATGCTTCGACCTGATTTCATTACTTCCCGCTCAAAGCGGGCTGTAATCACTGATGTAGTGGCTGTAATGGTTTTGTTCGCCCGCTCGCCCAGTGCGCATGCGCAACCGTCACCAGCCTGGAAGCGGTCGGAATAACGCAGATTCCGCCCACTTCGCATGCACGAAAAGACGCGTTTTCTAGGGGAGTAGGACAAAAAGTGATTTGCGATTTTATCGTAGTCGGGTGAAAAATAGTATGTGCCACACGGGAGGAGCGCCATTTTCACCTCGTGTTCGCGCCCAAGCCTCGCACTCGGTAAAAATCGCGCTCTTTCCTCCCTAGTAGCATAATATAATATTTCACCGAACCATGAATATTTGAGAGTTGGAAAAAAGAATCGAGAAGTATTACATTCAGAATTGACCACGGGGTAGTTGGTAATTTTTTTAGATTAAAAAATGCAATTTTGAGATAGGTTTGAATAATCATAAAAAAAATAAGGCTTGGCGGAAAAAATCTGAAAAAATTTAGAAGAGCTTTTTTGTGTTCGGAGAATATTATAAAAAATTATGAAGTGAATAAAAAATGGTGAGGGAAAATCATCATTTGAGTGGATATGAAATGCCCTTTATACACGATAGCAAGCGGTGAAGTATTCAAACAGGAATTATTATGATTCAAACCGAGTATAATCCAGAAATGTTAGTGTGTCGTGGCTTTCCTCGGTGCAATCTGCTGATTCGAACACATTTGCACCTGGAAATTTAGATACCTAGGGGAGACCGGGGCAAGTTGGAGACCTTAAGCTTTGAATGCGTTTTTTTAATCAGTCGTAAGTGAAATTCGAAATATTTTGGTATTTTCCTAATGTATGGGATGTTAGCTATTAGAAAAAAAAATTGTAATTGAATTTGGTTATTTACAAACTGTGTAATTTAGATTTTTCCAAATTTTTGCAAACTCGTCATCTTGCCCCGACCACGGGGCAAGATGACTATACTACCGGGGCAAGTTGGCGAATGCTAGATTCCGGTTCGATGGGCATAGAAAAATGTTGTTTTTGTCAAAAATACTTCATTTTATTCTAATACAAAAAGGATATACTTATGGGGTAACATTTTTTATATTTAGATTAGGTAATTTGTACTCATATAGGTATAGTTGTAGTGGGTAACATTTATAGGGTAACATTTTTCATATTTAGATTAGATCATTTGTACTGATATTAGTACAAAATTCACCAATTTATTTAAATATTTATTCATTTAATTTATTAGTTAATTAATTAATAAATTAATCAATATTGATCAAATTAGTTAATTAATCAATTAATTAATTAACTAATTAATTGAATGAATAAATATTTAAATAAATTGGTGAATTTTGTACCAATATCAGTACAAATTATCTAATCTAAATATAAAAAATGTTACCCTATAAATGTTACCCACTACAACTATACCTATATGATGTAACAACGTTTTCCACCGGAATGGAATGAAGTGAGGGTGACTTCACGTGTTACCCTACGGCGTAATCTCTGATTACCACAAACTATGCTCAGACAAATAAATTAATACACTAAACCGGAATTTGGGCGCCAGACATCCCAGGATGTCAATCAGAAAATAAAACACAATAGAACAGACGATAATTAACGAGAATCAGAGAATTACGACGGATGAGCTCGGCTAACACAGAATAAAGTAGTAATAATACGGTAGAGGGGATGGGTTTGCCAAATTAAACAATTAAACAAAGTAATATCCTTCAGTGGGTCTTATCCCATATATTATCTCGATAGCAAGCGTTATTAAACAAGTTCAGTTCAGAAAGTTATGTTCGGAATCAAATAATTAGTCAATTCTCTAGGAAGTCGGGATAGAAGAGCCGATCAACCAGTTAACAAAGCATATAACAGAATAGGTGTGTTCAGATTCGATATAATACAACTTTTATAAATTATGAACTTCCCATGCGGGAATGATTAATAAAGACCGGGTAGATTCCGCTGAATCTACCGGGAAAAAGACTCGAATAATAACGGGAAAATACAGATGTTCGAATTAATACGATAGCGGAAAGACTGAATGAAAATTAGACTAAAGAATAAAGAAAAGAGCTATTATCTAACTTACAGACTACGCTATCAACTACGTTCGCTACTCCGGGAGAATTCGCACAACAGACCGCATAATTAATCGGAAATTAAGAAAGACAAAAGCAGAAAAATAGCAAAAATATTCAATAGATCAAGCAAATGAATAGCAGATAATATAAGCGATTAACACAGTGTAATCCAAAACCTAGTAAAAGTTATTCATGCGCAATCAATACAGAGAATAAGAATATATCGGTAATTAATAGAGAAAATGACAGAAATTATCAAGAAAAATACAGAAATCGCAGAGAAAGTATCCAGAAACCCAATCAGTCTCGAACCAGCTCGGGAATCGGGAATAAGAAATTAATACAGACAATAATAAAGACCAACATAGTATCGACACACAGCCTAAAGGCTCGTGAGCCGCAAACAACCAAATAAGACACAATAACCTCGCGATTCGGAGCTAGTTCTCGGCTTTACAATAGAAAAGAAGACCTTACCTTAATACAGCAGAATAATACACAAAACGGACTCTATTACAGATCAAACACCTCAAAGATAATACTCGGTATCACACGGTATCGGTATTTCGGGATGGTATTCGGGAGCACAATAGATTAATAGAACTTGTCTGGGCGACAGATGAACGCAGAAGAAGGCTCGGTGCGGTGCGTGTCACGCTTAAATAGGTGCGTCATAGTTGCGAAGCGAGAAGGATCAGTGAGGCTGTCGTGACGGACGTCTCAATTACAGGATTGGTCAATTTGGGTCATGTGACCCCTCATGCGAATTTCGGGAATGCTCGATGCTGTATCTCCGTTAAGTGTCGTAATGCCGGCTCTGGACTACCTTTTCCGCGTACTGCGGACTCTTCGATTGCTCGTCATTGTACTACCCGTACATCGCCGGGTGGAAGCACAGCCCTTGGTCGTGATTCACTAGGAGTCAGCCTAACCAAGGTTTTAGGTGGCGTTTGGCGATTCAAGGTGAAATCTCCTCCAAACCCACGTTATTACTTGTGGAAGGGTACTCAAAACCTGCAGCACAAGCCTGTCTATTCCCAGGAACGCTGCGACGGAGCCGTGGCCTCGGCCCTCGGTAGCGGTAACGATGTCGGGATAGTCGGCGGTAGTCGTCTGGTTCAGCACCTGGCTGATAAGTCATCGGGACGGGAGGCTATAGTGTGCTACTTTTGTGTTTTCGCACAGCCCTATTCGACCGTCTCCTTGGCATCCAGAATTCGTAGACGGCTGGTGGTTCAACCCCAGGTTGATTAGTCGGCGTAGCGGGAGGTGATACATCGTGTATGACCCTGTTCGACCTCTACGTCGGCATCCATAATCGAAAATCGGCAGTAATTCCCTTTGGTTGACGCTAGCCCTTGGCACCTCCTGGTGCAAAGCTGGGTTGCGCGTCACGGGATCTTGGCTCAGGTGATGTTTAGCCGGTATAACCCAGTCCGATAGCCCTCTCTCTCTCTCTCGCTCTCGTGTCCCGTGCTCTCGAGTCGTCGGTGGCTCCTTGTCCATCGGCGGATGATCTCGAGGCGTTGCGCGTCGTCACGCGTTACATAGTTCGTAGCAAACAAAGACATCGAGAAACGAAAGAAAAGAGGCCTATTATTACGATACTTAACCTAATGATCTGTTGGCTGCTTCTCCCCAGAGTTATCTGTCGCCCAAATCTCAGGATGTTAATAAAACCTGTGACGATTGCGGAATGCAACGTCACAACTCCCCCCTCCTTATGGAGGACCGAACAGGTCTTCTGCTCGCTGCAAAGCCTAGAATGATGGTTAGGACAACTTCTCTGACTACAAAAAAAATTCAAAAGTAATTAGACGGAACTCTTACTAGACGGGAGGAAACACTGGTCACAACATATTTTACAATAAGCTTTTTATTTTAGCCACTACCCGGAGGCGCGATACGTGTGAGTGCACAGTATTGAACATTATAAAGAAACAATAAGAAGCGAGGATTAAGGATTAATAAAAAAGTTAACGATAAAGAACTAAAAAGGTACACATCGTGATTCGATAATGAAAAGAAAAGTTATTCTGCACGTCACTTCAGTTTAAGAAAAGAAAGGAGGTTTTGTTCCGTTGTTTGTTTTCTGTTTCGGGGGGGGGTTCTTGGATTGGTCTTCACAGAGTTTTACTTTTTATTACCGTTCGGATAGAGGTTACCATGTCGCAATTAAATAATTGACAAAGCTATCTCATTATAACAAGAATAGCAAGGTATAGATGTTAATAGAATAGGGTGATCAAAATACGGCTGTGCCAGTAATCCTCGACTCTAGTTAGTCGAAATGAAATTTTGAATGTTTAAGGCCGAAAGGGAATTTTGAAAATTTGGGAGGTTTTATCTGAAAAAAAAGGTTCGTAGTTATGGATTGCGCCTAAACGGTTTTTATACCGGGAAAAAGGGTTCACATTAGCAATGTCAACTAAACCGCATTTTTGCTAACGGGATTGATCTTGGCTCGAAAAGCTAAATTTTGAATTAAATGGGGTCGAAAGGAATAGGAAAGGAGGGTGTGGTTCCGCGGGAAGGTCACTAACGACGTTTAAACTCGAAGACGTCATCCGGGAGATCGTATGGGTGCCTGGTACGTCGCGTGGGAGCGCGGCGGGTTTGGCGGGTCAGGATAGACGGCAATACCTGGTCGGGGTGGTAGTGTCAGGGTCGATTTTTAATACGGCATTATCCAGCATGGTGGCGGGTTGGATACTGTCAGGCTCGTTATCAATCTTGGGCAAAAACCAGGGGGTCGCGGTTGCCCGTCTGGACGGCTCCTCTACTCGTTTCCCGAGCAGTGCGGGCAATTCCTTTTAGTGACGTCGTCGCGTCCGCATCGGTAACAAAACACGCGTAGCGGTTCGGGACAATCTGGCCAACGATGACCGGGTTGGCGGCAGTTATAGCAGTTAATGTTCCCGTGTGGTCGAGAAGTGGATGTATCGGGAATCGGTAGGAAGGAATTGCTTGCATTCGCGTCAGGAATAACCGCGGGAATTGGGTTCGCGGTTGGGTTCGCGCTCGTTCTTACGGTAGCCGCGGTAGCTAGCGCGGCTGGCTTTGACTTTTGTTGACCGGAAGGGTTCTTATTTTTGTCTTTAGATGTGGGTTTCCTGGATTGATTGTTACCGATATTTTTACTCTGATACGCGGCATTCACGCTGTCTTGTGGTGGTTCGGCTTCCTCCTCGCTCTCACTTCCGTCGATTGCCAAATGGGCTAACGCATGGCGTACTTGTTTGGAATTACTTCGCGATCCACGATAAGCTAATTCCGGCATCAACGATCGTTCGGGAGTAGGTGGCGCTTGATAGTGACTTGCCGCTTGGAAATTGATTTCTAATCTTCGCGCGATTGGTTCGAGTTCGTCTAAAGTCGCAATGTCATCGCGGTTGATCAGGACTTGATACCGCGGGAGTAGGTTTCGATACGCGTAGTCGACTTGTTCTTCTTCGGGCCAAGCTGGGCGGAGTCGGTCGAAATACGCTCTCATGTAAGTAAGGTAATCGGCAACTAGTTCATTTTCGCCTTGAGTGCGGCGTCGGATCTCTTCGCGTAGTGCGAATTGGAGGTTCGGGTTTCCGAATCTTTCGCGCCAGGAAAACTCAAATTCACGGAAATCACGCCAATGAGGTCGTTTAGCGCGATACCAGTAGAGGGCTACTCCGGTTAGAAAGAACGTAATGCAATTTAGGAGATCTTCGTCTCGGATTCGGAATAACTGTTGTCCTTCTTGTAATCGAATTAGGAACGCTTCGGAATCTTCGGTACGGGATCCAGAAAACTGTAAGTTCCATTTCCGGATGATTTCATACGCGGCAGCGGCGGTAGGACTACGCTCCTGACCATGTTGTTGTCGCGGCGAGAACGTGAACGGTGGTGCTTCGGGATTGAATTGACGCGCGTTGTTGCTAGGTCGTCGGTACCCTGATGGAGAAGGTCGAGTTGTAGGCTCATAATACGGGTGTCCCATATTCGTGAGTCCGTAATTTAAGGCGGTAGAATTCATGAATTGGGGATTTCTGAAGCCGGGATTCGTCCAGTTCGCTTGGTAGTCATCTCGGGGTCTATCAACGTGTCCTGGACCGAAAGGATAGGGTCCGGGATTCGGGAAGTCAAGGTTCGTCACGGTTGGGTGTGAATCGGGTTGGTTAACATTAGGTCGTCCTAGTTCAGCTGGTGGAGTGGCAACGATAGCTACTCGGTTAGGGTTCTGTGAAACCGTCAGTTCAGCCTGAACTGGGTCGGGAGTCGCTCCGGTTGCGTTCGGTGATGCGGTACGGTTTGTTTGTTCGTGTACGATATTACTCGGCTGGGGACTTTCGAACGTTTGGTCATTGGTTCGTAAATGCGTTAGGTCGATAATCGCGGGAGGTGGTGGGTCCGTTGTTTCATTGCTAGTCTGACCGTTCGCGTTTTGGGGTCCGTCACCACTTGGCGGATTCGCGGGGTCCTCTGTACCGGGAAGGGCGGTCTGTCCTTCGCCGTCGGTGGCGGGTGTTGGCGGATTGTTATCCATCTCTCCGCGTCTGATTCTAAGGGCACGAAGTAATCGATCTCGTAGGGTCGGTACAGTTCCTACTTCGGAAAGGCCTCGAATTCGGAGTTCGAACTTTAATTGTTCAGCCGAAAACGAATAAATCTGTGCGTCTATGGAAGACGGCTGTGACATGAAACTGCCGACTCAAATTCAAACTGTAGACCGTTAGGTTGTCAACACGCAAAAACTGTGGTCGGGGGATTAGTTCGAATCGTTATTATCTCCGGGATTACTTCGGAATATTTATTATTTTAGTTTTTCGGAATATTGGGACAAAGAGATTTTGGATTCGAGGGGATTAACTGTTGGTCAGTCTATTGTTCGAGTGGAATTGTTGACGACGTTTGATTCTAATCCAAGGATTAGTCAATTGTTCGCGTTAGCAATATTTACGAGAATATTTACGTATTTTCGATAATCCGGGATTAGGCTATTGTTCTTAGCGACTCTGTGAAGATTTAATCCTTTTGTTTTCGGGTTTGTTTTTCGGGGTTCGTGGGTTATAGTTTATCTGATCACACACTCTGCCAATGGTTGTTCATGAAATTAATAATTTTCTGAACTTGTTTAACTGACTATAGGTTTTTAACAATATTCCCTCTTAATGGCATTCTGCCCCACGTTTGGGCGCCATTTTGTAACAACGTTTTCCACCGGAATGGAATGAAGTGAGGGTGACTTCACGTGTTACCCTACGGCGTAATCTCTGATTACCACAAACTATGCTCAGACAAATAAATTAATACACTAAACCGGAATTTGGGCGCCAGACATCCCAGGATGTCAATCAGAAAATAAAACACAATAGAACAGACGATAATTAACGAGAATCAGAGAATTACGACGGATGAGCTCGGCTAACACAGAATAAAGTAGTAATAATACGGTAGAGGGGATGGGTTTGCCAAATTAAACAATTAAACAAAGTAATATCCTTCAGTGGGTCTTATCCCATATATTATCTCGATAGCAAGCGTTATTAAACAAGTTCAGTTCAGAAAGTTATGTTCGGAATCAAATAATTAGTCAATTCTCTAGGAAGTCGGGATAGAAGAGCCGATCAACCAGTTAACAAAGCATATAACAGAATAGGTGTGTTCAGATTCGATATAATACAACTTTTATAAATTATGAACTTCCCATGCGGGAATGATTAATAAAGACCGGGTAGATTCCGCTGAATCTACCGGGAAAAAGACTCGAATAATAACGGGAAAATACAGATGTTCGAATTAATACGATAGCGGAAAGACTGAATGAAAATTAGACTAAAGAATAAAGAAAAGAGCTATTATCTAACTTACAGACTACGCTATCAACTACGTTCGCTACTCCGGGAGAATTCGCACAACAGACCGCATAATTAATCGGAAATTAAGAAAGACAAAAGCAGAAAAATAGCAAAAATATTCAATAGATCAAGCAAATGAATAGCAGATAATATAAGCGATTAACACAGTGTAATCCAAAACCTAGTAAAAGTTATTCATGCGCAATCAATACAGAGAATAAGAATATATCGGTAATTAATAGAGAAAATGACAGAAATTATCAAGAAAAATACAGAAATCGCAGAGAAAGTATCCAGAAACCCAATCAGTCTCGAACCAGCTCGGGAATCGGGAATAAGAAATTAATACAGACAATAATAAAGACCAACATAGTATCGACACACAGCCTAAAGGCTCGTGAGCCGCAAACAACCAAATAAGACACAATAACCTCGCGATTCGGAGCTAGTTCTCGGCTTTACAATAGAAAAGAAGACCTTACCTTAATACAGCAGAATAATACACAAAACGGACTCTATTACAGATCAAACACCTCAAAGATAATACTCGGTATCACACGGTATCGGTATTTCGGGATGGTTTTTTTTTTTTAACCAAAGTTAGGGTCCTAAGACCACGCACCAATACACTCTAATTTAATTTTTGGTTATGTTTATGGTTTTGCTGCCAATAAATGAGATTGAGAGAAACTTAGCACTTTGAACTACTCGAGTATCTTGCAGCTTCTACTCCCGACCATTTTTGCAGTTTAGTAGATTCAAGTCCGGGAAGTTATTATATACAGTTTTTAAATCGAGATGTGGTTATCTTTGAGGGCAGCGAGATGTGTAACCGCTGAGCGCCCTCTAGCTTCTGGAGTAGGAACGTTTCTCCTTGCGTTGGAATGGTTATGGTTCCTTTTTGGAACAGTCTGTTGATAGAGATAAGAATGCTGGCTAGTAGGTCAAACTGGAGGCGATGTGCACGGCTGTCAATTCTGGTAATTCGAGCGGATCGAGACTATGAAGTCCTTGGAAGAGTCTTGTAGATCCTGGTTGACGGGTGATAGACTTTGGTGAAGAGCAGCAGGGTAATAGACGTCACATGAGAGGGGAGAGGGATTCCAACTACAACATACAACTAAATTATAGAGAGCAATATATGTATATATATATGTTTTTTTTTTCTTACACGTAAGCAGAGTTTTTTTATCTAATTGACTAATTTACTCCTAATTATTTTGATGGGGTCTAACCCTTATAGTAATATATCCTAGTTTAACCTACGAGTGTGGCGGGACTAGGAGCCACCCTTTTGTGTATAGTTCTATGAAGTATAAAAAATATATGTTTTTTTTTTTTTTTTTTTTTTTTTTCCTTTTTTCTTTTTCTTTTTCCCTTACACAAACTCAGAATAATCTTTATCTAATTGTCTAACAATTATTTTAATGGGATCTAACCCTTAGAGTAATGAATCTACTAGTCTAACCTAATTATCTAACGGAAGGAACTATGAACTATCTTTGTATGTGTACTTATTATTATTTTTTTTTTTTTTTTTTTTTTTTCCATTCAATAGCCTAGGATTAGGCGTTATGGAAAAAGGGGGAAAATAAAGGAAGAAAACTATCTATCTATGAAAATAATAGAAAATAAAATAAAAACCAAAATAAAAATAATTATAATTAAAAAAAATACAAAAAAGTGGAATAAACTAATAGAGCATCCCCTATGTGTGGAACTTGTTATTGTTTTAATTCAGACTTTAACCTTGTTCGATAAGAAGAAGGAAGCGATTCTCAGTCTAAGGTCCAGATTTCCCTGAATCATTAACTTATCGAGGGGGGTGTCAAACGGAATTTGTTTCCCTCTGAGATAATCTTGGATTTTACTTCTAACTCTAGAGAGGAGAGGGCAGGACCAAAACAGATGATCCGCCGTTTCTGAATCCTCACCACAATCACATATGTCGTTGTCAGTGAGGTTCATTCTTCTAAAATGTCCCTTGGTAGTTGTATGATTACACATGATTCTATTAATCACTCCTATCCTCCTCCTATCGTAATTCAGGCCCTTGAACCAGGGGTTGTCGGAGAAGTCGCCCGAATAAAGGACGAAGCGGTATCCCTTAGGGTTTGGATGAGAAGCATAGTCTTTAATAAATTCTGAAGTTTTATTCACAGCTGCTACTTTGAGATCGTGATTTAGGTCCTGATATTGGATCTTAACCAAATCTAGTTCGTTTTTTAAACTTCCTGCCTTAGCTAGGGCATCCGCCTCCTCGTTTCCTAGGATACCACAGTGTGCGGGGATCCAGGCAATGGTTACGTTTCTAGACTTCAAGGATTCCTCCCAAATTTTTTGCCTGATAGTGGCTGAGTGTTTAGAGATATTGGCTCCCATCCCTTCCCTCGCCAGGTTTTTCACCGAACTGAGGGAGTCAGTACAGATAAGGATGTCACCCTGGATTTCATTAATTTGGACCAGACTAATTGCAAGAAGAATAGCCTGGAGTTCTGCACTGTAGATTGAGTTTCTGGGGTTCAATGCCAGACTTTGAGAGAGCCGGGGGTAGTCTTCGACAAAAACTCCTAAACCACACCTTTTGTTAGCAGAGTCGAGCGACCCGTCCGAATAGATTATTTTGTGGTGAGGGTATAGATCTTTGACTTTATCCCTAAAATCTTGGGGGTCACCTAAAGGAGGTTTTAAACTTTTCCCAAGAGTGGCGTTGACGTGATTTCTGAGAAAGTACGCCCCGTAGTTTAACTGATACGCTTCGCCTGCTGGGTTCCTCTCTACTTCCTCTAGCATCCCTCTGTTCTCCAACCAGAGGTGGAAGAGGGAGGAGTCCAGCTTTATATTTTGATCGACCCCTTGACCCTGATTCTTGAGAACTAATATCTTTTTCAGTTTATTTATCAAAGAATTATCCCGAAAGCTCAGTTTCTTTGCCAAGAATCTCTTCGAGAGTTCCGCCACTCTATCTCTTAATGTTAGCAGGCCACTCAGGTGCAACATAACATTTATGGGTGTTGTCCTTATACACCCCAGACTCCTTCTCATGGCCACATTTTGAACCGTATTTAATTTCTGGATTTTGTCGTAGCTGTTTGAATTAAACAGAAAGGCAGCCCATTCTATGCTAGGTCTCACCAACCCCTTGTAGATTAAGATGGCTGTCTCTGGATTTGCTCCCCATTTTAGTCTTGTTATGGCCGAGAGGATGTTAGCTAATTTACCTGCTCTTTTCTTAACTTGGGTAACGTGGGCTTCCCAGTTCAATCTAGCGTCCCAGGTTACCCCTAAGTACTTGGCGGTTTGAACGTTTCTAATGATGTTTTGCCTGAGGTTTATGCACCTGGAGAATGGTCTAATCGATTTCTTTCCATAACTAAAAATCATGAGTTTAGTCTTATCGAATGATATATGTAAGTCCCTCTCGTTAAGTTTCTTCTCTAATGCCTCAAGGTGGGAAGACAGGGTACTCAGCACCACCTCCAGACTGGCGTGCGAAGCACTGATTCTAAGATCGTCTGCAAAAGAAGAGATGTTGATTCCCCGAGGGAGGTCCCTCCCTATGTCCGCCATATAAAGGTTGAACAAAAGGGGACTCAATATGGAACCCTGTGGGAGGCCTTTGTTTGTTGTTCTATGCCCTAGTGCCTTCCCTTCCGAGTACCCTTCCAGTCTCCTGTGTGACAGGATTTCTCTTATTATCCTGAGGACTCTAGGGGGAATTTTTTGCGCCTTGAGTTTGTTCATTAAGGTGTCAATGTTCACGTTGTCGTAGGCTCCTTGGATATCTATGAAAACAACTCCCGATTTTAGTCCCTGTAGTCTTGCCAAGTCTAATTCTAACCTTAACTCCGCTAAATTATCGTAGCAAGACTTTCCCCTTCTAAACCCGTTGAAGTAACTGGGTAAGATGGAGTTTGTCTCGACCCACCAGGTAAGTCTGTCGTTGATTATTCTTTCAAAAAGTTTGAGGATACAACAGGACATCGCTATTGGCCTATACCCCCTGCCTTCCGGTTTGGGAATAAAGGAGACTTTGTACTCCCTCCATGAGTTCGGTATAGTTCCTTCTTCTAGAATATGATTAAAAAACTGGCACAGCCTGCGGACAGCTAGAGGAGGAAGATTTTTTATCGTCTCATAACTTATATGATCTTTTCCGGGGGCTGATTTTACTTTGGCTCTATCTATAGCGGCCTCCACCTCTGACAGCTCGATTTTGCATTCCAACATGGAGTTGAGTTCAAAGGAGTAGTCCCAGCTTGGGGGCTGCACTGGCAATGCTTGGTTCGATGATAATTTATTAAATGCTTCCCTAAGTTTTGGGTCAGAGGATACATCGTTTGATTCCCTAGAGGCAATGGGATCTTGTAAGGTCCTACTCTTAAAACCCTTAATGGATTTCCATATTTTGCCTATACTCATATTAGGACTCAGGGAGTTACAAAAATCTATGAAACTTTTTTCCTTTTTTTCCATGATTATGTTCTTAGCTTCATTACTTGCTTCTTGATACTTTTCCCAGTTCTCGTCTGAGGCATCCTTAGAGTATTTTTTCCAGGTCTGCCTTCTTTTATCCACTGCAACCCTACAGTCCCCATCCCACCAAACTACCGAACTTGGGATCCGAGGGATCAATCTCTGACCGCTTCCATCGAGCATGAGAGCTCCTGCCCCTTCTAACGCCTGTTTAACATCGTTAATAAAATTGTCATATTCCAGTATAAAGTTGTCTTGGTTTATTACCTGACTGGATTCTAATATATTAGTGATCCGTTCCCTAAAAACGGACCAATCAACCCTTTTAGTTCCTATTCTGTTGCTAATGTCTTGCTTGTGAAAGACTCCTACTTCCACAGTTACCTTCATTGGGAGATGGTCACTTCTCATGAAATCATGGTTTAGCTCCCATTTAGTTATAGTCCCGATGTCGCTTGTCGCTATAGAAATATCCGGAACGCTTTTGGTATTTGGGACCGGGTGATCCCGAGTGGCTTCTCCCGTGTTAAGGATCATTAGATCAAGATTTATTATAATATCGGCCAGGTAGTCCCCCCTGGGGTTTCGCAGGTCGCTACCCCAATCAGCATGGTGAGCGTTTAGATCCCCAGTTATGATGACGTTTTTTAATAAGCTGAGTTCCTGGAAGAAGATCTCCAAAGGGGGTTTTCGAATATTAAGACTAGGGGGGATATATAAGCTGATCAGGTGGAGTGTTTTAGGGCCACATGCGATTCTCATAGCAATTACTTCCACTCCGGGAGGAGTGTTTATTAAAGGGATTACTGAGTAGGTCAGACTTCGGTGGATAAGGACAATCAAGCCTCCGCCTGAGTTGATAACTCTATCTCTTCTGATACAGTTAAAGTTCCTAAAAATAGGTTTGTACTTTGATTCCGGAGTGAGCCTAGTTTCGGTGAGACAGAGGATGTCACAATCTTTAAGTAAGTTAGGAATTTCATTTGCCTTCGATCTGATACCGTTAATATTCCATGAGATAATTTCCATAGTGTTTGAGGAGGAATCTGTATGCTAAATTCTTTACGCTTATTTAAAGCCCTATATGTATTATGTGTTATGTTAACGCGGACGATAAGTCTCACCATATCCTCCGTCACCGGAGGAGGGAGAGCCTAGTATCGTTTGTTGTATCTGAAGGGGAATTTTGTGCAGAATCTGTCACCTCCGTCCTATCTAAACTATAGGGGGAGGTAACCCGAGCTGCACCCCCAACGCGATTTGGAAATGTTAGTTAGTGTTGCCTTGTTCCAAGGAAGCGTCCTCCCTTGGGTCAGGAGACCTCCTTATAGGGTTTTCGAGGAGCCCGCTCAGAGTTCTGGCCTCTATGCTTTTAAGTGTGTTAAGGACTTCTGGCCTTTCCCCTGCCAAATCCTGTAAGCTACCCCTGAGATTCTCAAAAATTTCCTGAGCCATATGAATAGCTTCTCTTCTTCTTTCCTCAGACTGGATTAACTCGTCCAGCTCCTCATGGCCCTCTGCGTCGGGAATAGTGATAACTAGGGGAGGAATTGATTCACCTCCAGGCTCGAGAGAGCCCTCCGAGTGCAGGATCTCAGTGGTGCCGAACTTCTCTGAGGGAATGGCGTCACTGAAGTGAGCTACACTATGTTTTACAACTCTAGAATCTTCAATGGAAATCTTGTGAGAGTGTTGATAGAACGCCTGGGTCAGGTATTCCGCTTCCCTGAGGTTATTGCCTAAAGTAGATCTAAGTGATACCAGCTCAACGTTAAACTTGTATACGACACACTCTTTGTCTGAAGCTAGGTGAGGGCCTCCGCAGTTCGCGCATTTCACGGAATTACTACACGATTGGTCAAAGTGGTCTTCCCCACACCTTTCGCATCTGACCGTATGCTTACAGTTTCCCGAGATGTGACCAAATCTCTGGCACTTGAAGCAAAGCTTAACTCTTGGCACGAATTTATCTACAAGTCTAAGGTTCTCATATACCCATATAGCTTTGGGAAACCCCCCAGGAACGAAGAGCTTTACCGTGCCTGTGTTTTCATACTCTACTATTTCTCTATCTTCCTCCTCGTACACCTGCTTCTTCCTCATGCACTCAATTCTCGTTATGGCTTTTTTAGATACCTCATCAATCCCTTCCCAGATATCGTCCTCATTGAAGGATATAGGCATTCGGTGAATTAATCCGACCGAGAAGATGCACGAGTTCGGGATGAGAGCAATCCAGTTTTTATTTAGACGATTGATTCCTTCGTCTACAAATTTGTTTGCACGTTCTCCTGATTCAAATTGCAGGACTAATTTTTCCGAACCAGCGTTATTTATGCTTCTGATCTTTATGTTTAACTCCCTCAGTGTTTTACCAAGGATGACCGTATTTTGGTTACCCAGATTTTTTTTTGGATCTCTATCGAAGATGTAAACCACGAAGGGAGGGATGGATTGAGCCAAGAATCGATTTTCAGATTGTTTAAATAATTCCAGTCTATATGACTCCTGCCTCTCTTGAGAGTCTACTTTTTCCTGGGAGGGCTCATCGAGTGGGACGTCGCTCTCTGGAAGATCTCTATTATGAATGGGAGAGATTCCCCGTGAAGGTCCAGAATTAACAGGCCGAGAGGAATTTGAGACTCCGCCCGTCTCCCGAGCGGACCCCTCCGACACCCCGGTTCCCACTATTATTGAATTTATTTGGGCCAGCGACATTCCCTCATGACCCGGGGATTTGGTTCTAGTTAATTTGTTGGTCTCGGGGCTGGAGTCGCTTAGATTGAGATTTCGCTTCCTATTGTTGTCATTATGAGACATAATTATTAATAAATAAACGAGTTATGTCTACTTCTGATTCGAGATACTAACCCTAACTTATCCTTATAACTATCCAGATATTTTCTTAAGCAGAATATTACACTAGATAACAGGCCTCTTATGTCTAACTATACAGAGGTTAGTGTTGTTCTACTGGATGTTAGTATAGGTATGAGGAAGAGAGAGATGAGTATAGCCGTCTGACCTTCTTTGTCCACAATAAAGCGGAATGGTATTGCTTGAGTTGTTGTTGTTCTCTGAAGGGCCCCAGAGCAGACCCCGATCAATCGATGCTTCCTTGTTGCCGCCTTCCTCTAGCAGTTGTTGATGAACTTTTTACACGAGATATTGTCTTCCAATTTAAGAATGACCTCCTTCGGCTCAGGAGATGGTAGTGGTCTCACTCACAGACAACATTTAACGAATTATTTAACCGTATTGAGCTCGCGGGTATGATTACTGACCTTACTCTGAGTTATACGCGGATTAGACAAATGAAAATTACCCGGATGATTAACGAATCCGGATTTTCTTACTCGATCCTCGCTTGGATTATTAAGAGTATAGGCTCACAATGTTGACTGAGATTCCAAGAGATTATAATGGTTTTGTTGCATGGTCGGGAGGTAAAGTTAATACGTATTAAACGATTTAGTGGAGAGCTACTTCAAACGCGTCCAATAGGTCTAACAGCCATATTGGAACTCATTTCGGGATGGTATTCGGGAGCACAATAGATTAATAGAACTTGTCTGGGCGACAGATGAACGCAGAAGAAGGCTCGGTGCGGTGCGTGTCACGCTTAAATAGGTGCGTCATAGTTGCGAAGCGAGAAGGATCAGTGAGGCTGTCGTGACGGACGTCTCAATTACAGGATTGGTCAATTTGGGTCATGTGACCCCTCATGCGAATTTCGGGAATGCTCGATGCTCTATCTCCGTTAAGTGTCGTAATGCCGGCTCTGGACTACCTTTTCCGCGTACTGCGGACTCTTCGATTGCTCGTCATTGTACTACCCGTACATCGCCGGGTGGAAGCACAGCCCTTGGTCGTGATTCACTAGGAGTCAGCCTAACCAAGGTTTTAGGTGGCGTTTGGCGATTCAAGGTGAAATCTCCTCCAAACCCACGTTATTACTTGTGGAAGGGTACTCAAAACCTGCAGCACAAGCCTGTCTATTCCCAGGAACGCTGCGACGGAGCCGTGGCCTCGGCCCTCGGTAGCGGTAACGATGTCGGGATAGTCGGCGGTAGTCGTCTGGTTCAGCACCTGGCTGATAAGTCATCGGGACGGGAGGCTATAGTGTGCTACTTTTGTGTTTTCGCACAGCCCTATTCGACCGTCTCCTTGGCATCCAGAATTCGTAGACGGCTGGTGGTTCAACCCCAGGTTGATTAGTCGGCGTAGCGGGAGGTGATACATCGTGTATGACCCTGTTCGACCTCTACGTCGGCATCCATAATCGAAAATCGGCAGTAATTCCCTTTGGTTGACGCTAGCCCTTGGCACCTCCTGGTGCAAAGCTGGGTTGCGCGTCACGGGATCTTGGCTCAGGTGATGTTTAGCCGGTATAACCCAGTCCGATAGCCCTCTCTCTCTCTCTCGCTCTCGTGTCCCGTGCTCTCGAGTCGTCGGTGGCTCCTTGTCCATCGGCGGATGATCTCGAGGCGTTGCGCGTCGTCACGCGTTACATAGTTCGTAGCAAACAAAGACATCGAGAAACGAAAGAAAAGAGGCCTATTATTACGATACTTAACCTAATGATCTGTTGGCTGCTTCTCCCCAGAGTTATCTGTCGCCCAAATCTCAGGATGTTAATAAAACCTGTGACGATTGCGGAATGCAACGTCACAACTCCCCCCTCCTTATGGAGGAACGAACAGGTCTTCTGCTCGCTGCAAAGCCTAGAATGATGGTTAGGACAACTTCTCTGACTACAAAAAAAATTCAAAAGTAATTAGACGGAACTCTTACTAGACGGGAGGAAACACTGGTCACAACATATTTTACAATAAGCTTTTTATTTTAGCCACTACCCGGAGGCGCGATACGTGTGAGTGCACAGTATTGAACATTATAAAGAAACAATAAGAAGCGAGGATTAAGGATTAATAAAAAAGTTAACGATAAAGAACTAAAAAGGTACACATCGTGATTCGATAATGAAAAGAAAAGTTATTCTGCACGTCACTTCAGTTTAAGAAAAGAAAGGAGGTTTTGTTCCGTTGTTTGTTTTCTGTTTCGGGGGGGGGTTCTTGGATTGGTCTTCACAGAGTTTTACTTTTTATTACCGTTCGGATAGAGGTTACCATGTCGCAATTAAATAATTGACAAAGCTATCTCATTATAACAAGAATAGCAAGGTATAGATGTTAATAGAATAGGGTGATCAAAATACGGCTGTGCCAGTAATCCTCGACTCTAGTTAGTCGAAATGAAATTTTGAATGTTTAAGGCCGAAAGGGAATTTTGAAAATTTGGGAGGTTTTATCTGAAAAAAAAGGTTCGTAGTTATGGATTGCGCCTAAACGGTTTTTATACCGGGAAAAAGGGTTCACATTAGCAATGTCAACTAAACCGCATTTTTGCTAACGGGATTGATCTTGGCTCGAAAAGCTAAATTTTGAATTAAATGGGGTCGAAAGGAATAGGAAAGGAGGGTGTGGTTCCGCGGGAAGGTCACTAACGACGTTTAAACTCGAAGACGTCATCCGGGAGATCGTATGGGTGCCTGGTACGTCGCGTGGGAGCGCGGCGGGTTTGGCGGGTCAGGATAGACGGCAATACCTGGTCGGGGTGGTAGTGTCAGGGTCGATTTTTAATACGGCATTATCCAGCATGGTGGCGGGTTGGATACTGTCAGGCTCGTTATCAATCTTGGGCAAAAACCAGGGGGTCGCGGTTGCCCGTCTGGACGGCTCCTCTACTCGTTTCCCGAGCAGTGCGGGCAATTCCTTTTAGTGACGTCGTCGCGTCCGCATCGGTAACAAAACACGCGTAGCGGTTCGGGACAATCTGGCCAACGATGACCGGGTTGGCGGCAGTTATAGCAGTTAATGTTCCCGTGTGGTCGAGAAGTGGATGTATCGGGAATCGGTAGGAAGGAATTGCTTGCATTCGCGTCAGGAATAACCGCGGGAATTGGGTTCGCGGTTGGGTTCGCGCTCGTTCTTACGGTAGCCGCGGTAGCTAGCGCGGCTGGCTTTGACTTTTGTTGACCGGAAGGGTTCTTATTTTTGTCTTTAGATGTGGGTTTCCTGGATTGATTGTTACCGATATTTTTACTCTGATACGCGGCATTCACGCTGTCTTGTGGTGGTTCGGCTTCCTCCTCGCTCTCACTTCCGTCGATTGCCAAATGGGCTAACGCATGGCGTACTTGTTTGGAATTACTTCGCGATCCACGATAAGCTAATTCCGGCATCAACGATCGTTCGGGAGTAGGTGGCGCTTGATAGTGACTTGCCGCTTGGAAATTGATTTCTAATCTTCGCGCGATTGGTTCGAGTTCGTCTAAAGTCGCAATGTCATCGCGGTTGATCAGGACTTGATACCGCGGGAGTAGGTTTCGATACGCGTAGTCGACTTGTTCTTCTTCGGGCCAAGCTGGGCGGAGTCGGTCGAAATACGCTCTCATGTAAGTAAGGTAATCGGCAACTAGTTCATTTTCGCCTTGAGTGCGGCGTCGGATCTCTTCGCGTAGTGCGAATTGGAGGTTCGGGTTTCCGAATCTTTCGCGCCAGGAAAACTCAAATTCACGGAAATCACGCCAATGAGGTCGTTTAGCGCGATACCAGTAGAGGGCTACTCCGGTTAGAAAGAACGTAATGCAATTTAGGAGATCTTCGTCTCGGATTCGGAATAACTGTTGTCCTTCTTGTAATCGAATTAGGAACGCTTCGGAATCTTCGGTACGGGATCCAGAAAACTGTAAGTTCCATTTCCGGATGATTTCATACGCGGCAGCGGCGGTAGGACTACGCTCCTGACCATGTTGTTGTCGCGGCGAGAACGTGAACGGTGGTGCTTCGGGATTGAATTGACGCGCGTTGTTGCTAGGTCGTCGGTACCCTGATGGAGAAGGTCGAGTTGTAGGCTCATAATACGGGTGTCCCATATTCGTGAGTCCGTAATTTAAGGCGGTAGAATTCATGAATTGGGGATTTCTGAAGCCGGGATTCGTCCAGTTCGCTTGGTAGTCATCTCGGGGTCTATCAACGTGTCCTGGACCGAAAGGATAGGGTCCGGGATTCGGGAAGTCAAGGTTCGTCACGGTTGGGTGTGAATCGGGTTGGTTAACATTAGGTCGTCCTAGTTCAGCTGGTGGAGTGGCAACGATAGCTACTCGGTTAGGGTTCTGTGAAACCGTCAGTTCAGCCTGAACTGGGTCGGGAGTCGCTCCGGTTGCGTTCGGTGATGCGGTACGGTTTGTTTGTTCGTGTACGATATTACTCGGCTGGGGACTTTCGAACGTTTGGTCATTGGTTCGTAAATGCGTTAGGTCGATAATCGCGGGAGGTGGTGGGTCCGTTGTTTCATTGCTAGTCTGACCGTTCGCGTTTTGGGGTCCGTCACCACTTGGCGGATTCGCGGGGTCCTCTGTACCGGGAAGGGCGGTCTGTCCTTCGCCGTCGGTGGCGGGTGTTGGCGGATTGTTATCCATCTCTCCGCGTCTGATTCTAAGGGCACGAAGTAATCGATCTCGTAGGGTCGGTACAGTTCCTACTTCGGAAAGGCCTCGAATTCGGAGTTCGAACTTTAATTGTTCAGCCGAAAACGAATAAATCTGTGCGTCTATGGAAGACGGCTGTGACATGAAACTGCCGACTCAAATTCAAACTGTAGACCGTTAGGTTGTCAACACGCAAAAACTGTGGTCGGGGGATTAGTTCGAATCGTTATTATCTCCGGGATTACTTCGGAATATTTATTATTTTAGTTTTTCGGAATATTGGGACAAAGAGATTTTGGATTCGAGGGGATTAACTGTTGGTCAGTCTATTGTTCGAGTGGAATTGTTGACGACGTTTGATTCTAATCCAAGGATTAGTCAATTGTTCGCGTTAGCAATATTTACGAGAATATTTACGTATTTTCGATAATCCGGGATTAGGCTATTGTTTGTTTGTTTGTTTGTTTAATTTATTAACGGGGATAACCCCTTTTACAGAAAAAAAATATTACTATAATCGAAAAATACAAAGTAGATCACATATTTAAAAAATAAAAATAACAAAACTACAACAAATAGATAGATTCACAAAAGTAAAAATGATAAACATAAAAACACTAGGCATAGATAAGTAGCGTTCTCCGCGCCTTATATATAAATGAACTAAGAGAATCATTAAAGAAATCAAAAGATTGGCTGCTAGCATTAGCTAAGAGACTGAGTCTCGCAATTATCGCCCTGTCCCTGAAGTCACTAGAGAGCATGGGCACAGCGAACATGGAATTATTAGCTCTCAAGCCAGGGAAGGGGACCCTGAGCTGAAGCTGCGACAGAAGGTCAATGCAGTCAATATAGCCATTCAACAACTTAAACAGGAAGAGAAGGTCATTGAAAGACCGCATTGAGCGTAAGCTACACATTTTAATGTTGGTAGCAATGATTCGGTAGTCATGCTCTATCGGACTTAAGGGTTCGCCTAGCTTGAAAGCCAAGAAACGAAAAAATTTGTGCTGCACCGTCTCCAAGGAACGACAGAGACAAGCCGTATGCGGAGACCAGATCGGAGAGGCGTACATGAGAATGGACCTCACGAGGCTATTATATAAGATCAGCGCAGTTCTGGGTGATTTGAAATCTTTACACGAGCGAATCACAAACCCTAGTGACTTCATGGCCTTTTGAGTAGTCTTAGTGACATGAGCAGTAAAAGATAGACCACAGTCAAAAATTACCCCCAGGTCCTTAATCTCGTCAACACGACAAAGGGGCTCATGATTGATAGAATAGTAAGAAATTACAGGGCCTCTAGATCTAGAAAATGAAATTGATTGACACTTCTTACAGTTAAGCTTGAGGCCATTGCTGTCGCACCACTGACCGACCCTATCTAGATCCTCCTGGAGCAACCTTGCATCCGCAGGTGAACGGATGACTCTAAAGATTGTTCTTAGCGACTCTGTGAAGATTTAATCCTTTTGTTTTCGGGTTTGTTTTTCGGGGTTCGTGGGTTATAGTTTATCTGATCACACACTCTGCCAATGGTTGTTCATGAAATTAATAATTTTCTGAACTTGTTTAACTGACTATAGGTTTTTAACAATATTCCCTCTTAATGGCATTCTGCCCCACGTTTGGGCGCCATTTTGTAACAACGTTTTCCACCGGAATGGAATGAAGTGAGGGTGACTTCACGTGTTACCCTACGGCGTAATCTCTGATTACCACAAACTATGCTCAGACAAATAAATTAATACACTAAACCGGAATTTGGGCGCCAGACATCCCAGGATGTCAATCAGAAAATAAAACACAATAGAACAGACGATAATTAACGAGAATCAGAGAATTACGACGGATGAGCTCGGCTAACACAGAATAAAGTAGTAATAATACGGTAGAGGGGATGGGTTTGCCAAATTAAACAATTAAACAAAGTAATATCCTTCAGTGGGTCTTATCCCATATATTATCTCGATAGCAAGCGTTATTAAACAAGTTCAGTTCAGAAAGTTATGTTCGGAATCAAATAATTAGTCAATTCTCTAGGAAGTCGGGATAGAAGAGCCGATCAACCAGTTAACAAAGCATATAACAGAATAGGTGTGTTCAGATTCGATATAATACAACTTTTATAAATTATGAACTTCCCATGCGGGAATGATTAATAAAGACCGGGTAGATTCCGCTGAATCTACCGGGAAAAAGACTCGAATAATAACGGGAAAATACAGATGTTCGAATTAATACGATAGCGGAAAGACTGAATGAAAATTAGACTAAAGAATAAAGAAAAGAGCTATTATCTAACTTACAGACTACGCTATCAACTACGTTCGCTACTCCGGGAGAATTCGCACAACAGACCGCATAATTAATCGGAAATTAAGAAAGACAAAAGCAGAAAAATAGCAAAAATATTCAATAGATCAAGCAAATGAATAGCAGATAATATAAGCGATTAACACAGTGTAATCCAAAACCTAGTAAAAGTTATTCATGCGCAATCAATACAGAGAATAAGAATATATCGGTAATTAATAGAGAAAATGACAGAAATTATCAAGAAAAATACAGAAATCGCAGAGAAAGTATCCAGAAACCCAATCAGTCTCGAACCAGCTCGGGAATCGGGAATAAGAAATTAATACAGACAATAATAAAGACCAACATAGTATCGACACACAGCCTAAAGGCTCGTGAGCCGCAAACAACCAAATAAGACACAATAACCTCGCGATTCGGAGCTAGTTCTCGGCTTTACAATAGAAAAGAAGACCTTACCTTAATACAGCAGAATAATACACAAAACGGACTCTATTACAGATCAAACACCTCAAAGATAATACTCGGTATCACACGGTATCGGTATTTCGGGATGGTATTCGGGAGCACAATAGATTAATAGAACTTGTCTGGGCGACAGATGAACGCAGAAGAAGGCTCGGTGCGGTGCGTGTCACGCTTAAATAGGTGCGTCATAGTTGCGAAGCGAGAAGGATCAGTGAGGCTGTCGTGACGGACGTCTCAATTACAGGATTGGTCAATTTGGGTCATGTGACCCCTCATGCGAATTTCGGGAATGCTCGATGCTCTATCTCCGTTAAGTGTCGTAATGCCGGCTCTGGACTACCTTTTCCGCGTACTGCGGACTCTTCGATTGCTCGTCATTGTACTACCCGTACATCGCCGGGTGGAAGCACAGCCCTTGGTCGTGATTCACTAGGAGTCAGCCTAACCAAGGTTTTAGGTGGCGTTTGGCGATTCAAGGTGAAATCTCCTCCAAACCCACGTTATTACTTGTGGAAGGGTACTCAAAACCTGCAGCACAAGCCTGTCTATTCCCAGGAACGCTGCGACGGAGCCGTGGCCTCGGCCCTCGGTAGCGGTAACGATGTCGGGATAGTCGGCGGTAGTCGTCTGGTTCAGCACCTGGCTGATAAGTCATCGGGACGGGAGGCTATAGTGTGTTACTTTTGTGTTTTCGCACAGCCCTATTCGACCGTCTCCTTGGTATCCAGAATTCGTAGACGGCTGGTGGTTCAACCCCAGGTTGATTAGTCGGCGTAGCGGGAGGTGATACATCGTGTATGACCCTGTTCGACCTCTACGTCGGCATCCATAATCGAAAATCGGCAGTAATTCCCTTTGGTTGACGCTAGCCCTTGGCACCTCCTGGTGCAAAGCTGGGTTGCGCGTCACGGGATCTTGGCTCAGGTGATGTTTAGCCGGTATAACCCAGTCCGATAGCCCTCTCTCTCTCTCTCGCTCTCGTGTCCCGTGCTCTCGAGTCGTCGGTGGCTCCTTGTCCATCGGCGGATGATCTCGAGGCGTTGCGCGTCGTCACGCGTTACATAGTTCGTAGCAAACAAAGACATCGAGAAACGAAAGAAAAGAGGCCTATTATTACGATACTTAACCTAATGATCTGTTGGCTGCTTCTCCCCAGAGTTATCTGTCGCCCAAATCTCAGGATGTTAATAAAACCTGTGACGATTGCGGAATGCAACGTCACAACTCCCCCCTCCTTATGGAGGACCGAACAGGTCTTCTGCTCGCTGCAAAGCCTAGAATGATGGTTAGGACAACTTCTCTGACTACAAAAAAAATTCAAAAGTAATTAGACGGAACTCTTACTAGACGGGAGGAAACACTGGTCACAACATATTTTACAATAAGCTTTTTATTTTAGCCACTACCCGGAGGCGCGATACGTGTGAGTGCACAGTATTGAACATTATAAAGAAACAATAAGAAGCGAGGATTAAGGATTAATAAAAAAGTTAACGATAAAGAACTAAAAAGGTACACATCGTGATTCGATAATGAAAAGAAAAGTTATTCTGCACGTCACTTCAGTTTAAGAAAAGAAAGGAGGTTTTGTTCCGTTGTTTGTTTTCTGTTTCGGGGGGGGGTTCTTGGATTGGTCTTCACAGAGTTTTACTTTTTATTACCGTTCGGATAGAGGTTACCATGTCGCAATTAAATAATTGACAAAGCTATCTCATTATAACAAGAATAGCAAGGTATAGATGTTAATAGAATAGGGTGATCAAAATACGGCTGTGCCAGTAATCCTCGACTCTAGTTAGTCGAAATGAAATTTTGAATGTTTAAGGCCGAAAGGGAATTTTGAAAATTTGGGAGGTTTTATCTGAAAAAAAAGGTTCGTAGTTATGGATTGCGCCTAAACGGTTTTTATACCGGGAAAAAGGGTTCACATTAGCAATGTCAACTAAACCGCATTTTTGCTAACGGGATTGATCTTGGCTCGAAAAGCTAAATTTTGAATTAAATGGGGTCGAAAGGAATAGGAAAGGAGGGTGTGGTTCCGCGGGAAGGTCACTAACGACGTTTAAACTCGAAGACGTCATCCGGGAGATCGTATGGGTGCCTGGTACGTCGCGTGGGAGCGCGGCGGGTTTGGCGGGTCAGGATAGACGGCAATACCTGGTCGGGGTGGTAGTGTCAGGGTCGATTTTTAATACGGCATTATCCAGCATGGTGGCGGGTTGGATACTGTCAGGCTCGTTATCAATCTTGGGCAAAAACCAGGGGGTCGCGGTTGCCCGTCTGGACGGCTCCTCTACTCGTTTCCCGAGCAGTGCGGGCAATTCCTTTTAGTGACGTCGTCGCGTCCGCATCGGTAACAAAACACGCGTAGCGGTTCGGGACAATCTGGCCAACGATGACCGGGTTGGCGGCAGTTATAGCAGTTAATGTTCCCGTGTGGTCGAGAAGTGGATGTATCGGGAATCGGTAGGAAGGAATTGCTTGCATTCGCGTCAGGAATAACCGCGGGAATTGGGTTCGCGGTTGGGTTCGCGCTCGTTCTTACGGTAGCCGCGGTAGCTAGCGCGGCTGGCTTTGACTTTTGTTGACCGGAAGGGTTCTTATTTTTGTCTTTAGATGTGGGTTTCCTGGATTGATTGTTACCGATATTTTTACTCTGATACGCGGCATTCACGCTGTCTTGTGGTGGTTCGGCTTCCTCCTCGCTCTCACTTCCGTCGATTGCCAAATGGGCTAACGCATGGCGTACTTGTTTGGAATTACTTCGCGATCCACGATAAGCTAATTCCGGCATCAACGATCGTTCGGGAGTAGGTGGCGCTTGATAGTGACTTGCCGCTTGGAAATTGATTTCTAATCTTCGCGCGATTGGTTCGAGTTCGTCTAAAGTCGCAATGTCATCGCGGTTGATCAGGACTTGATACCGCGGGAGTAGGTTTCGATACGCGTAGTCGACTTGTTCTTCTTCGGGCCAAGCTGGGCGGAGTCGGTCGAAATACGCTCTCATGTAAGTAAGGTAATCGGCAACTAGTTCATTTTCGCCTTGAGTGCGGCGTCGGATCTCTTCGCGTAGTGCGAATTGGAGGTTCGGGTTTCCGAATCTTTCGCGCCAGGAAAACTCAAATTCACGGAAATCACGCCAATGAGGTCGTTTAGCGCGATACCAGTAGAGGGCTACTCCGGTTAGAAAGAACGTAATGCAATTTAGGAGATCTTCGTCTCGGATTCGGAATAACTGTTGTCCTTCTTGTAATCGAATTAGGAACGCTTCGGAATCTTCGGTACGGGATCCAGAAAACTGTAAGTTCCATTTCCGGATGATTTCATACGCGGCAGCGGCGGTAGGACTACGCTCCTGACCATGTTGTTGTCGCGGCGAGAACGTGAACGGTGGTGCTTCGGGATTGAATTGACGCGCGTTGTTGCTAGGTCGTCGGTACCCTGATGGAGAAGGTCGAGTTGTAGGCTCATAATACGGGTGTCCCATATTCGTGAGTCCGTAATTTAAGGCGGTAGAATTCATGAATTGGGGATTTCTGAAGCCGGGATTCGTCCAGTTCGCTTGGTAGTCATCTCGGGGTCTATCAACGTGTCCTGGACCGAAAGGATAGGGTCCGGGATTCGGGAAGTCAAGGTTCGTCACGGTTGGGTGTGAATCGGGTTGGTTAACATTAGGTCGTCCTAGTTCAGCTGGTGGAGTGGCAACGATAGCTACTCGGTTAGGGTTCTGTGAAACCGTCAGTTCAGCCTGAACTGGGTCGGGAGTCGCTCCGGTTGCGTTCGGTGATGCGGTACGGTTTGTTTGTTCGTGTACGATATTACTCGGCTGGGGACTTTCGAACGTTTGGTCATTGGTTCGTAAATGCGTTAGGTCGATAATCGCGGGAGGTGGTGGGTCCGTTGTTTCATTGCTAGTCTGACCGTTCGCGTTTTGGGGTCCGTCACCACTTGGCGGATTCGCGGGGTCCTCTGTACCGGGAAGGGCGGTCTGTCCTTCGCCGTCGGTGGCGGGTGTTGGCGGATTGTTATCCATCTCTCCGCGTCTGATTCTAAGGGCACGAAGTAATCGATCTCGTAGGGTCGGTACAGTTCCTACTTCGGAAAGGCCTCGAATTCGGAGTTCGAACTTTAATTGTTCAGCCGAAAACGAATAAATCTGTGCGTCTATGGAAGACGGCTGTGACATGAAACTGCCGACTCAAATTCAAACTGTAGACCGTTAGGTTGTCAACACGCAAAAACTGTGGTCGGGGGATTAGTTCGAATCGTTATTATCTCCGGGATTACTTCGGAATATTTATTATTTTAGTTTTTCGGAATATTGGGACAAAGAGATTTTGGATTCGAGGGGATTAACTGTTGGTCAGTCTATTGTTCGAGTGGAATTGTTGACGACGTTTGATTCTAATCCAAGGATTAGTCAATTGTTCGCGTTAGCAATATTTACGAGAATATTTACGTATTTTCGATAATCCGGGATTAGGCTATTGTTCTTAGCGACTCTGTGAAGATTTAATCCTTTTGTTTTCGGGTTTGTTTTTCGGGGTTCGTGGGTTATAGTTTATCTGATCACACACTCTGCCAATGGTTGTTCATGAAATTAATAATTTTCTGAACTTGTTTAACTGACTATAGGTTTTTAACAATATTCCCTCTTAATGGCATTCTGCCCCACGTTTGGGCGCCATTTTGTAACAACGTTTTCCACCGGAATGGAATGAAGTGAGGGTGACTTCACGTGTTACCCTACGGCGTAATCTCTGATTACCACAAACTATGCTCAGACAAATAAATTAATACACTAAACCGGAATTTGGGCGCCAGACATCCCAGGATGTCAATCAGAAAATAAAACACAATAGAACAGACGATAATTAACGAGAATCAGAGAATTACGACGGATGAGCTCGGCTAACACAGAATAAAGTAGTAATAATACGGTAGAGGGGATGGGTTTGCCAAATTAAACAATTAAACAAAGTAATATCCTTCAGTGGGTCTTATCCCATATATTATCTCGATAGCAAGCGTTATTAAACAAGTTCAGTTCAGAAAGTTATGTTCGGAATCAAATAATTAGTCAATTCTCTAGGAAGTCGGGATAGAAGAGCCGATCAACCAGTTAACAAAGCATATAACAGAATAGGTGTGTTCAGATTCGATATAATACAACTTTTATAAATTATGAACTTCCCATGCGGGAATGATTAATAAAGACCGGGTAGATTCCGCTGAATCTACCGGGAAAAAGACTCGAATAATAACGGGAAAATACAGATGTTCGAATTAATACGATAGCGGAAAGACTGAATGAAAATTAGACTAAAGAATAAAGAAAAGAGCTATTATCTAACTTACAGACTACGCTATCAACTACGTTCGCTACTCCGGGAGAATTCGCACAACAGACCGCATAATTAATCGGAAATTAAGAAAGACAAAAGCAGAAAAATAGCAAAAATATTCAATAGATCAAGCAAATGAATAGCAGATAATATAAGCGATTAACACAGTGTAATCCAAAACCTAGTAAAAGTTATTCATGCGCAATCAATACAGAGAATAAGAATATATCGGTAATTAATAGAGAAAATGACAGAAATTATCAAGAAAAATACAGAAATCGCAGAGAAAGTATCCAGAAACCCAATCAGTCTCGAACCAGCTCGGGAATCGGGAATAAGAAATTAATACAGACAATAATAAAGACCAACATAGTATCGACACACAGCCTAAAGGCTCGTGAGCCGCAAACAACCAAATAAGACACAATAACCTCGCGATTCGGAGCTAGTTCTCGGCTTTACAATAGAAAAGAAGACCTTACCTTAATACAGCAGAATAATACACAAAACGGACTCTATTACAGATCAAACACCTCAAAGATAATACTCGGTATCACACGGTATCGGTATTTCGGGATGGTATTCGGGAGCACAATAGATTAATAGAACTTGTCTGGGCGACAGATGAACGCAGAAGAAGGCTCGGTGCGGTGCGTGTCACGCTTAAATAGGTGCGTCATAGTTGCGAAGCGAGAAGGATCAGTGAGGCTGTCGTGACGGACGTCTCAATTACAGGATTGGTCAATTTGGGTCATGTGACCCCTCATGCGAATTTCGGGAATGCTCGATGCTCTATCTCCGTTAAGTGTCGTAATGCCGGCTCTGGACTACCTTTTCCGCGTACTGCGGACTCTTCGATTGCTCGTCATTGTACTACCCGTACATCGCCGGGTGGAAGCACAGCCCTTGGTCGTGATTCACTAGGAGTCAGCCTAACCAAGGTTTTAGGTGGCGTTTGGCGATTCAAGGTGAAATCTCCTCCAAACCCACGTTATTACTTGTGGAAGGGTACTCAAAACCTGCAGCACAAGCCTGTCTATTCCCAGGAACGCTGCGACGGAGCCGTGGCCTCGGCCCTCGGTAGCGGTAACGATGTCGGGATAGTCGGCGGTAGTCGTCTGGTTCAGCACCTGGCTGATAAGTCATCGGGACGGGAGGCTATAGTGTGCTACTTTTGTGTTTTCGCACAGCCCTATTCGACCGTCTCCTTGGCATCCAGAATTCGTAGACGGCTGGTGGTTCAACCCCAGGTTGATTAGTCGGCGTAGCGGGAGGTGATACATCGTGTATGACCCTGTTCGACCTCTACGTCGGCATCCATAATCGAAAATCGGCAGTAATTCCCTTTGGTTGACGCTAGCCCTTGGCACCTCCTGGTGCAAAGCTGGGTTGCGCGTCACGGGATCTTGGCTCAGGTGATGTTTAGCCGGTATAACCCAGTCCGATAGCCCTCTCTCTCTCTCTCGCTCTCGTGTCCCGTGCTCTCGAGTCGTCGGTGGCTCCTTGTCCATCGGCGGATGATCTCGAGGCGTTGCGCGTCGTCACGCGTTACATAGTTCGTAGCAAACAAAGACATCGAGAAACGAAAGAAAAGAGGCCTATTATTACGATACTTAACCTAATGATCTGTTGGCTGCTTCTCCCCAGAGTTATCTGTCGCCCAAATCTCAGGATGTTAATAAAACCTGTGACGATTGCGGAATGCAACGTCACAATGAGTACAAATTACCTAATCTAAATATAAAAAATGTTACCCCATAAGTATATCCTTTTTGCATTAGAATAAAATGAAGTATTTTTAAATAATTAATCAATTAATTAATTAACTAATTAATTAAATGAATAAATATTTAAATAAATAAATTGGTTATAAATGTAAATAATTTTAATTAATTAATTAATTAATTTATTTATTCATTTATTTTTCATTTATTCATTCATTTATTCATTTATTTATTTATTTATTCATTCATTCATTCATTCATTCATTCATCCATTCATCCATCCATCCATCCATCCATCCATTCATTCATTCATTTATTTATTTATTTATTTATTTATTCATTTATTTATTCATTTATTTATGCATTTATTTATGCATTTATTTATTTATATATTTATTTATTTATTCATCTATTATAAAAGCTGAACAATGACATGTAGCCTAGGGATGGGCGATATATATCAATATATCGAAATATCGATATTCTCACCGAAAAATATCGATATTTATCATCGATATTTGGCGTCCGATATATCGATATATCGACATTGTAGCAGTCATATCGAATATCGATATTGTAACAGCCATAATGCCTGAAACTGGCAAAATCACGACATTTCGTCATCTTGAAATTTTGAAAATAGTTTTAGCCGAGGCGCATTCGCGTTGGGGCTGGAAGTGATTTTTATCATAATGATGAACCAATCCAGCCAATCAGATCATAGCGCCTAACTTCCGAGCGGTGCTATGCGATATCTGATAATGGCACATCACTCGGCACATCATTATGATGAACATCGCTTTGATTTCAACGCGAATACGCCTCGTAGCATCAATTTACATCGATATATCGATATATCGCTACTCGATGCTCGATATTTTAGTGTATCGATATATGCACGCCGATATTTATCGATATGATATATCGATATTTTTTTTCATATCGCCGCTACATTGTAGCCTGAAAGCCTATTAAGAAAACCTCATGCAAGGATCACAAGAAGGGGCAAGTTAGCGGATCGTCAACTTGCCCCCACCGACTTGCCCCGTGTGCCGCTATTTTCAAATGAAATAACCTCACAGTCAGTACATTGGATTAATTCACAAGTACGATCTTAGTTAACTGTCGTTCTGTAATAGCGTTTTCCTCCACTCTAAATGTTACATCGCGCGCACCAAAAACCACAATGTGTCTGTAAAAAGCCAGCTGACTTTGTCATGCGAGTCTACACCAGTTTTATTACTGCGTGGGGGTATGTTTAACACTTTTCATTGTCTTAACTGGCACCATATATTATAGAATTCGCAAAACAACGATTTCGTCATCTTGCCCCCATCTCCAACTTGCCCCGGTCTCCCCTACTTGATTGATCGGGCTGATAAAACGGTGGTAAAATCAAATAAGATTGAGTTTTCATATCTAAGTATTTAGAATACACCCAACATTCGTGATTGTAAACAGCATATTCTTACGTATCAAACTAGCCTATAATCGGATATAAAGTAAAAACATTAAACAAAGCAAAATTTTAATTGAATTAATCATCAATACTTGATGCACTCAAGTGGTCGAAAATTTGAGGCCATTGGGACAGCAGAGGGCGCTGCCCTGCACATATAATACAAAAAGCCGCGTACCTACATTTCCTTCTCCACTATACCTCCAACTAACACTGTGTTGTGGCCGAGCCGTTTGTCCTATCAGTTCAATGATTGATGCGAGGATAACATTGTGTCATCGAACTCGGATCATCCGCTTTATCTCTCATATGATTCCCTAAATGAATTATTAGAATTAGAGCCTTATTTAGGAAACTATCGATTAATCATACTGACATTCTAATGTTTTCTCGAATGAAAGGACAACATATACAGATAATTACCTCCGGTATCTGACAATAATGTTCATCACGATGAAACCTGATTCTTCAAGAAGTACTTTTATAACACTCGGAATGTTTGAACGCTGTCCTATTTCCACGACAATTTGAGTATAAGCTCATTGTCAGTCCATAAGGACATGTAAGGACAAAACCCGTGATTCCAACACGGGATCTCGTGTCTGCAACATAGGATATTTGCAGCAAGAAAATCATACAACACACACACACACACACGCACACACACATATGGGTACAACGCAGACAGTGTTCTATTAAAGATGCTGTGTTGCAGGCACGGGTCCCGTGCTAGAGCCAAGGGTTTTCGTGCGGTTAGATGCAGCCTTATTAAAGTCGTCAACGTTTTATGGAGCTTGAGGGTCACATAACCCCTTAAAGGTTTCCTTCATCATATACATCAACCCGGCATTAGTGCAGAGTTGTGTATAATCCGGCTTTATTCACACAGATATGTATAAAAGTGAATACAGTTTGAGTATTAGAATTGAAAAAATATCAGTAGGTACGATATATTTACAATAGAGAGAATTTACATTTGAGGGTACGTCTGGCACGTAAAAAATTGCATTTTGTTCAACGCGCAACTAAAAGGTGTCTCGAATACGTCCGAAAACCACATAAAAATACAGTTACCATGATTCGAATCATCGGTTCAGTCCAAATCACATCACCTCCGTCTCGCAATTAACTATCATAACCGGTCTGGTGTTCAATCATACTCAAGGTGTAAAATATATATCAAGAGCGCGATTAATCATGCACTTACATCTTGATTTTTTTTTTTGTATCATTGTTTGACGTACTGGAAAAAAAAATGAAACTATTTGATCGCGTGAGATTTTGAGGAATAATTCTGTTTTATGTTTTATCAATGCTTAATGCCTCAACGTTACGAAAGATATTTCTTCTACTATTATTACTTTTGTGGACAAACGTAGGACGTCGAAAGCTGACGTCACAATCACTCTTGTGAACTCGAAGGATTATTTTCACGGCACAGGCATCGTAACGTCACTTTTCGACGCCTCTTTTTGATCTGTAAAGTGGCATTTTCCGTGGCTAACTTATTAGATGACCTAATAGCTATTTATGTGGAATGCGCGTAAAAATGACTGTTTATTTGGCAAGGCTATGTATTTCATACAAGCCGCTGGCTTTGCCTTATAGATTCGTCAGCAGGCACACCGACGCTTCGCGCTAAAAACATAACCTCGCCCGAAAACAGTTACTTCACGGGCATGTCACATAATTATATACTATTATCAATCAAGACAATTGGGATTCAGAGTGGACAGTTTGAAATGAACTCCATGATCAAATTAAATTCGACATCTGTTGCTGCCAAGGATTTAATTCCACCTGTCTTGTTATTGTAATCCCCGTAGAACTTGTCTGTGATATATTTTGAGCCTGGTGTGAATCGGACGTCTTCCATCTGGAGACTAAAACGGTAATTGGGCTTGGCCAGTAGCTCTGTTTAGGATTGATGGAGGTTCGCTGAAACATAACATAAGAATTACCCACCTTACTCACAATACTCATCATCAAAGGGCTGTTCCGAAATAGTGAATAAAAGCGCTTCATGATTGATTGAAACTCATCACTCGATCTCTTTAACAGATATACTTACCATCCGGTGACATTTTCAGCTGCATCACAGCCATTGACTAGATCACTGAAGGCATTTCCTTCGCCGCAGTTCTGTAGCCGAGGTCTGTTATCGACGCAGACATAATAGCGTTGGCAATCTCTTGGACTCCTGAAGTACCTGATTTCACCCTGTGCGAAGATACCCTCGCCGGCTGGGGGGCATGTGAAGCCCAAAAACGCTACACAAAGGAGAAAACGATGGTTGGGAGTTGCATTATCTTAGTCTTAGATCGAAAATTCAGCGAAGGCATGCAGTCAAAGATCCCACGACTTCAAACACCCACCTTCCGCATCGCAATCAGATACTTGGTCGGGCCAATCGCAACGGTAGCTTTCAGCATTGAAGGCAAGTCCTTCTGGACAGTCAAAAACGTAGCCTTTACCATCAGCACAATTCATAAATTGTCCACAGTTGACTTTGTCGCCAACTTTGAAGTAGCCGTACTGATGAGGACAGTCTTCGGTGGGCGCGGCACGTTCTGAATTGAAAAAAAAACGATTTACTCAAAAATATACTTTTTTTTTGGCAACATTGACCATTTTGACAATAACATAAAAGCCGCTTACGGATATTTGGTCGCCCTGTGCAATTCACATCGATCGGATAACCGCAGGGATAGTTAAATCGGGCCTCTGGATTGAACAACAATCCTTCGGGGCAGAGTTTTTGTTCAGCTATACCATCGATACACTCGATATAAGCGTCACACTGTGACGGTACTGGAAATCTTCCGTTTTTCTCTGGGCAATTTGCCGAAATTGCCCCAGTTGGAGTTGGCGGGGTCGGCTGGAATTGTTGGGGTCGTTGGTTGTAAAATTGTTGCTGTGGTTTTCGGTCGAATGGCTGTTGTTGGCCGAACGGCTGTTGCTGTTGAAATTGACGCTGAGCAAGACCTATAAAATAGTCTCAGTTACTATATGTATAGGTACAAATCAAGTCACTCGATACGAGATTGTCAACAATTGTTCATTATTATCATCAAGTTTGTGAGTGATGAGCGCAGTCTGATGTTGAAAACTGGAAAATCTGTGAAATCGGTGGAAATTACACTCCGACCCCACTTATTTGACCACCACTTATTTGACGGCCCCACTTATTTGACTGATTCGCCCCAGTTATTTGACTCCCTCCACCCCCACCACTGACTGCCTGAGCCTTTAGCGTTGGGTATAAACCAGCCCATGTACGGGTGCGCAGCCGACGGCCGCCATTTAAACACGATGAGTGGGAGCCCCTACTCCCGTCAAATAACTGAAAGTTCCCGGTCCCGAGTTCGTCAAATAAGCGGGGTCCGAGTGTATCATTATTTCAGCTTATCAATTCAGATGTACGATAATTTTTAAAGGCGTATAGACCTGGACATTATAGATAATTTGGAGAAAACACGTTTACGAACATCGTGTAACTCAATTATTCAGAATCAATTATGGTCACAATAAATAATAGGATGGAATTTCATGGATTCAATTCTAAACCTCAAGGTAAACTCGTCTCGAGACGACATACGATCATCGACTAACCTGCAGTAACCACGAAAAAAGGTATTCTGAATGATCCATCGCTCAGGCCGGTTTTAGGATTTGGTTCTTGCTACATACAGCGAGAGAGAAAGTTGCGCATCTCTGTAGCCTTCGTATATGTGTATATGCCAATTACGTAACGTCATACTTCACAAGTTCTTCTAAGTAGATAAATGTCAAGTGCACATAATCGTGGACAAGTACGGAGAAAAATGAAACTTGAATTTTTTGTTGAAAACCTCGATAACCACTCACGTAATTGATAAATGATTGGATTCTCGCGCATTACTTCATATACAAAATTCTATATATAGAATTTCTTCAATTAAGGTAATGATTCGATTCGAACTCGATTTCTGAGGACATATATTATGACGCCTTCAAACTTTCCAGGAATACACCAAACTACGTGCCAGCATACATTCACTTACCCATATCCTAATCAAATTCTACAGGTAAACAGAAATTACAATCGTTCACAAACTGGCTGAGGTGCAGCAGATTTCGCAAATCGGTTATTTCGGTCGGAAATTAGTTAAAGTCAGTTAGCTGATCGTAAGGACGAGTCTGACACACTTGTAAATTTAGCACGACTGAAAGCAAAATAATATTGAAGGCCACACGTGAAGCCCGATATGCAATTCGTACCATTGCTGATCATAATACGTGTCGACGCTGTCCTGAATGTAAAATGTCTCTTGAATCCTTTTATTGACGCGAGCATGACGGAAATATTATGAGGTTGCGTATATGGGTTTGTGATGTTTCACTGAAAACCTTGCGTCACAAAAATCTGCAATCATTAATTTTGCGTTTGAGGTATGAACAAAAATAACTAAATACTGGGCCCATATTGTAAGGTATCACAATCCACTCCGTAGAATGCGCTTATTATGATTGAAGTTGATTGTTATCGTAATTCGATGTTTGGATGAAAAACTATCAGTTCGATATTTTGGTCGATTTCGAGTCCTGTGGAATTACTTCAAAGTGGATATTTTGCGAGATATTTTACACTAGATGGAGGTTGAAACCTAAAAGTGGTAAATCGATTTCGAGTATTCATCTCTGTGAAACTGTCTTTGGAGAAGGACAACCATTTAAATAGTTCAAAATTGTTAGCATTAACGTAATTATCAGACAGACATGTACTTTTGAAAGTCAACTGGACTCCAAAAAGTCTAACTTGATTCATTAGAGAATTTCGCAATTCCGAGTAATAATGCTGCATATAGTTATCCAATAAGGAACCCTATACAGTACTCACTTGACACGGCTAAAACTGCGACTAATATCGCAAAGGTCACGATCGGCAAACGAGCCATGATAATGAGAAACAAATGTCCAGCATAAATTGAGTACATGTATTCTTTCACGTTTCTGAAATAAAACTATAGGTGAGCCTCACCTGCTCGGGCTTATATCACCTCGGAGATGGGGAGAGAGTCTGTGTCGTCGGAATGACGAGGAGGGCCTGCGCGAGAGCCGATGGGCCGCGATGCTTCATTTAAATATAGAGGTGCATGTGGCTCTCTGTAATACTGAGTTTTTTTTTAAGTGAAAACTTCTTTAGGCGCGCCTTGCAAAATTAATTTACTGGGCTGTGAATGAGACTGGGCCGTCACGCTGACGTCATGTCACGATGGGGCAGGGGAGAACGGGGAGAGCGGGGTAATGCCGTACGGACACTCTTCGTGAGTAGTAGCCAAACGGGCCAGCTCAGGGGAACTCGGCTCAAGTCAACACTTTTCGGGTGGGTCGTAGCCAAACGAGACTGCAGACGAGTTAACGCGCGTGAAAACACTGTCATGTGTACACAAATTTCAGCATTTGTAATGTGAATTTATCCGGACCGGGTTGCGTATTGATAATAGCGCGAATCTTCTTTCGTATCCAGGTTTTTCTATAGCATTTCCTAAGTAATATGGAAGAGAGGGCCGGTCGGAGAGTTACATTTTATGGTTAGGTTAGGTTAAGAATATTCAAGCGAATATTCTGATGTTTGTTGACTTGATTCGTGGACAGCGAATTAGTCTCATTGATTACTTTTTGGATGGTTCATAAACATTATAATATTTCCTTGAATACTCTTAACCTTAACCTAACCATAAAATTTAACTCTACAGTTAACTCTACCGTGATCTTCGCTAAACCAACCGGCCATCATCCACTGTTACTGACGGTATATATAATGAATATTTAAATATTACGTTTCATAGAAAATGGATGAAGAGAATCAGGATCAGTTTCACGATGAATCAAAACGAGAAATGGAACTAGCTGTGGGAACTAAGGGACTAATTGTGTTGTGGGAACTAAGGGAGAGGAACTAATTGTATTTCATAATACTAATTCCACTTTGTTACTGATTCGTCCAATTAATAATATTAATATAATTTGGATTATATGCATTACTTTGAATCATAAATGCCATATAAGTTTTTTTTCTCAATCCGTCTTTTACATTTACGGCTATACCGGCGAGCGGGGGGCTCGAAACCATATGGCAGCGTGTGGCTGTATTGAAAACGCCATATAAACACCAGTGTGTGTCCGACAATAGTCCGTCTGGTTGATTATTCTTCAGGGAGAATCTGGCAGGTATGTCAGTTCCAGACACTGCATTTTCAAAAATTTTCAAGTGCTGATCTTTCCGGTCAGTAGTCACCTTCGCAGGGATCTGTGTAGATTTTGTAGAAACAGAGGAGGATTTCGAATTTTTATTAATTGCGCAGAAAGTGTTGAAGAACTTCTGATACCGACTGATATTCCTGATTCTGACAATGTTCGCGCAGTTTCCTTGTTCCCAGATTAATCAAATCATTTGATTTTCATTCAAAGTGCTACCAAATGCGCTGAACCCGGCCTTGACATTTGATCAAAACTGTACACTCAAAAAGCAGATTACAGTGATAATGATCCTACCACCTTGGAGTCGATATTATACATGACATATTTTGACCGTGTGAGTAGAAAATGAATGCTTCCAAGGCAGTTAAATGTCAATTACGTTGCTTGTTCAAAGAGTAGACTACCTGTTCTACGATGCGCTGTAGGCTGCTTCCCCTGGCATTAATATACAGCTCGCGTAAAGTCGTATATACCTAGATTGCCAGAGCTCCTGTTCCCAGGTACCACGAGTTGGATGGTTGCTCATAGACTAATAAACCAACCATCCTAATCGACCATGTACCACGGCATTTAAAGTCGAATCATGGCTGAATGAACCATTGCAGAGTTCTGGGTAAACATTTACTAGAATAAAGTGAATATCATTTGACCGCAGTAAATGTGTACTTGACAATATTCAAGTAACCGATTACTTGAATCAAAAAAATTCATTTTTCCGTGCAGGATACGAAATTAGTCGAAGGATCTGCAGTTTTTCACCGATATATATGAAAAAAAAAAACTCCAAGCTGATTGGTAAAGTCTCCCTAGATCTGGCTTTAAGATGGGAAGGTTTGTCAATGAAACTGGGTGCCCCAAGGTGGGGCTATACGAATCAACTCGGATCTTACATGAGTCGAAGACTTTTATTCAAGGAACTCTTCTGCCGTCGCGATCATCGTCATGATTAGCCCCAAGGCAGACTTCACCGGAGTCACCGGTTTTGCCTCATGCATAGCCAGACGAAGTGAAAGTAAGTTTATTCGTCTCAATGGACGATGGGCATATAACGTGGCAGAGATTTTCCGTTCATGTTCCACTGCACAGATCAGCTGAATAATTGATTAGGTGTTCACCTAAAGATGAACATGGATCGAATGGTTAGCTTGCGGAATGAACTTCTAGCTTTGATGTGGAAGCACGAAGCATATCAGAAGGAAGATGAAGAGGTCACTGCTTGAAGAAACGGGGCTTCTCGAAATTGATTTCGGTACCGCCAACTTTTCTATTTTCAGTGCTGACAACACAGAATTCCAGGATATTGGACTACAACCCAGGTAACACAGAGACGTCTTATGGATGTCTTCAAGACGTCAGACATTTTCGTCAGACATCTTAAAATTGTCTCAGAATGGTCTTTAAGACCTCTTAATGTACACGATACGATGTCTTATATCCGCGATATCGGTGTCTTAAAGATGTCTTATTGATGTCTTAGACAAGTCTTATTGACGTCTTACAGAAATCTTATTGAAGTCTTACAGGAGTCTTATGATTTGGATAAGTAGGGTTGAAATAAGGAAATCCGAATAATATTATACTTTCAATATATTTATATATTCATAATATTCGTTCACATACGCATAAAGGTATACTTATAGTGACACTTTCATTTTTTCGAATCTAAAATTACTGACAAAAATGATAAACTTTGTAACGATAGAAATTCATGTTCGCTTGAATGCTATTTTGAATAAATTCGAAATATTTTGGGTGAAATTGTTTGATGGAAAAAGAATCTGTTTGGCAATCCAAGAATAAGCCAGAAAATTTGGCGATTCATGCAGCTACTTGAAAAAAAATATATGGAAACGTTCGCGTCAATATACCCTGAAATTAAATGCGGTTCAAGTTATCTCATTTTCTCGGTCGATTTTTAGGTATTATAATGTAATTTCACATGGACACGACGAACATTCTTTTTAAAACGTATAACGCGTCACAAACAAAAAAAAAGAAAATAAAACAAACAAATAACTTTTTCCGCACGCCGTGCGTAAAGTTCGATTTTACGCACGCAAGCGTGCGTGTAATCGGACTTTACGTGCGTTTGTGATGAAAAATTTTGTTCGATACAAGTGCGAAAGGCTTGTTTTGAGACGAGTGGGAGGTTTGTCGCCCGAGCAAAATACTATTTCGCCACGCCTGTCTGGAAAGTCCTCTTCGGGCAGCGTCTAGAGGCACCCAAAACTGGCTTGCGCCAACGGTGTGGGAAGAAATTTTTCTTACATCGCTAGCGGTGTGTAAAATGGCCGTGGCAAAGAATAATGTTCGATGGGCGTGCGAAAGGCGGAAATGCCTAACTCGTGTGAAGATGATCACTTGCTCTTCGTCTCATCTCCGGCTCACCTCGAACTCGCCTTTGGGCTCCGGCTGCGCCGCCATACTCGTCGTGCAGCTCAGGCATTGCCACCCTTGCGCACTAGTATTGAAATATCATAAAAGATTGTTTCTGGTCGCATGGTCTGAATTAAGGTGGCTCAAGCACGAAGGTCCGAGTTTTGCGGGGGCTTAAGCAAGGCCCTCTATTTTTCCTCGAAAACGCAAGATTGCCATAATACAGGTACTTGCAATCAAATTATTGATAATTTCGTGCATAAGTTATTAGTTGTATGCCGGTAAATAAAGACCGTGCAATAAGAATAATTTCATGTTACGATACTGTGTACAGAAGTATGGCAGCATCGCAACTATCTGTCTCACTCTCTCTAGTGACAGACGGCCGGAGCTTGAATTCTCGCGCATGCGCTCAGCCATCATGATTCTATCCAGCTGCCGAATTTCTACGCGGTCACATAACCTCTCTGAATTTCAAAGTTTTCGAAACATTGACATTGAATATCTCATAACAGGAGTCGATGACCCCATATTCTATTGTTGTATTTGCAATCCTCGTGATCTAGTCGACATTTATCTAATTTTTCGACATCATCTCTAGCGTAAATATCGAGATATTACCCGGCCCAAGTCTTTCGGCGCGATCCTCCCATAAGCCCCGTGTTAAAAAATCGAATTCCAACAATATTCATCTCTCTTATCTAGTCGATGACCTGGTCTGAGATTTTGCGTACGTGAAGATGAGTACTTTATGTACAATATACTAAAAAAGTATTTTTTTCTGTTGCTGAACGTGTTCGTGCTTGAGCCACCTTAACTAATTGTCCTTCGTTGTGTCACGTAGTTTCTGCATCACTGTTTCTGAACAGAATAGTATATTGTGTGATAAGTGCGGAAAGAAGGCGATATCCGATGAGTGTGAAGTTTGCAACACGAGCGAAGGCGAGCAGCCAGTATTCATACGAGTCTAGTGTCGTTAATCACTCACGAGCCGCGCAGGCGAGTGCGGGATGACACGAGACGACTGTGAATGCTGTGCAAGCCGAGCGAGTGATTCAAACTTCACACGAGGCAGATGTCGCTTATCCGCACTTATCGCACACCATATTTTTTATAACTCCTGCGGGAAAGCTTGATTTGAGATGCGGACGAATAATATCTGACAGCTGAGCAAATGGCCGACCATAACCAACCCGAAGTTAGGCAATAATCTAGGTTGACACATCGCTGCCGCCTGGGGGCGCCACTTCGCGGACGCTTGGACGTTGTCACCGTCCGATGGCGCTACTGACCGACTGACTTATTTCAAAGTGCTCAGGCGTGATAGTGAAAAAACGTAGATTGCTTGAAGTGCGCATGCCTACTACTGAAAAAATGATGATAATGCACGATGTGCGCCTGCGCGATAGTGAAGAAATATTATGTTTTTTCACTCATCTGAAACGGGGCCCTTTCCAAACCAGACACAGGCATCGAAAATCAAGCTTTCCACGCAGGTGTTATAAAAAAGATTATTATTCAACTTTCCACAAAGAATATTGATACGATATACAGAAATTTATGTACAGTCTACATCATACCAAAAATAATCTACACTGTGGCATAGTGAGCTGTGTTGACAATACTCATGGATTGGAATGAAGATCGAAAAAAAAATCTTTGAAAAATGCTACCACTGTATCACCATTGCAAACATAATGATTTGTTATAACATTAATGTCCCGTGAGATCAGAGATGTATCAGTTATTGAGTGTAGAACAAAAATTTCACATGTATCCTAACCTATATTTTCGCAAGTTCTTGTATCTTGAGGTTATGCTCTCGAACTTGAGGCCAGGACTCACATTCAGACAAGTAACTATGTATATCTCAGTGTAATTATACAATAGTTTATATATAATAGTTTATTACTGTTCCAGCTTACCTTTCATTCCTACGGGAAATTAAACACTTCACAATTCACGGCTCGATTCACGGTCGAACCGAACACAAACCGCACAGCGAGGGACTTGACGCGGACCGTGACGATATGGCTACTTATCCGCGCATGCGCACAATTTTTAAATGTCTCAAATAAATATTCAAGACGTCTTATTTTCATCTTAGCGCGACGTCTTAGCGATGTCTTGAAGACATCCTTCGTAAAATATAAATGACCTCCAAAAATAGACATCCTTAAGAGCATGCTGGACTCAGTCTTTTCCGTATTTAAAAAAAAAATGAAGCCTAATATGAACGGGGGGGTGCTTAATGGGTTCCTTAGACGACTTGCATTAAATTGGTAGCTGCATGAACGTGAATCTCACCAAAATTGAGTAAAATAAGGCTTTTTCTTTACACATGCATGCAAAATCCTCGTTTGCCCACCGCTTACAGACGCCCAAAATGGCCGATTGCCGCACTGCACACAAAGGCGATGATGCGCAGTGCTGCAATCAGCCATTCCGGACGTCCGTAAACGGTGGGCAAGATCTCGGATCTTGCATTACATTCATAAAGAAAAACAGTGTTCGATACGCGAGGCCAAACTCGCTTCCTGCGTACTGCTCGTCTGAAGGCCGCACGAAGCCTCGGCTACGCCTCGGCTTCGGCCTTCAGACTCGCAAAATTTGTTCATTTCACTCAACGATGAAGACAAAAATTGTTTCCAAAAAAATACTGTCATTTTCGGTATAAAGCAGTGGCCGCGGTCATGCTGGCTTGTTTCGCCAACCTTCGTCTCGCGGTCCTGCGTTTCACGAACCGCCGTTCCTTGTTCAGCGCTATGACAGCTGAGCGTGAATTCAAACGGAAATAATTCGGAATATTAATAGTTATAACCTCGACAATTTCTTAGTATCTGCGTAGAAATTTTCGTAGAATGTAGTACTTTTTCGAAGATTTTCGTAGATTTTTCCATAGAAATTCCTGCCAGTGGGGGATTCGAACTCAGCTCACTCCTCCGGGCCACCCATCCAAGTACTGACCGCGTCCAAACGTGCTTAACCTCATTGATCACCAGAGTTACGGTCTTCAGGGACGGGATTCTGTTACTTTTAGCGATATCGTTAACTCCGGTTGCCATGGTAAATCAACAAAATATTAACGTTAATAACAGAATATTTTGTTGATTTACCATGGCAACCGGAGTTAACGATATCGCTGAAAGTTACAGAATCCCGTCCCTGTCACTCCGTTTCATCTTTAAGATTTTAATCTTTTCTGGCAATATCACGTTAGCGACTGACATGCATGAAACTTCAAAACTTTTTCGTGTTAGTCAAGTTTCATCTTCTAGCAGCTTTTCGATGAAAATTATACATTATCGTAATTTGACGTAGAAGATCGTACTATTGCACGGAGATGGCGAATAAGTGTGATACATTTTTTTTCGCTGTTGGGCTTTTCACTTCTGTAGTAGAAAAATGTGAATTAACAGAATTTTTCGGAGAATACTAACGATTCTCCACGAAAGAACATTCCGCCTCATTCCAATTGTAGATTTTTGAACATTGTCGTGTTTATTCGTGGAACTAATATTCCGTTGCTTGAAGAAAGTAGAATTTCGAAAATTCTCATAAAAATTAGTAGTTTTCTACTGCTAAAATCGTAGTCTTCAAACCAATAGAATATCAGTTCTACGAATATCTACGAAGATCGACAATCGATGTAAAGCTGAATAATTTTTCGTAGTCTTGGAAGTGAAAAACTATACGGATATTCATGAAAAATTACGAAAATCTACAGTCTTCAAGTAACGGAAGTATCATACCGTGAGTAAACGAGGAAAGGCCCCATTCCGAAACCAACACAGGCGCACGCTTCAGTCGTCCGTGTGTCGGGTGCGTTCGGCCACGCGAGAGAGACAGCATGGGGCAGCTCGAGACAGAGAACGTCTGCGGGCCGGTCGTCCGTTTGCGAGTTTGGTTGGAGAGGGGGAATAGTAATTTGCCAAACAAGGCGCGCTAACTCAATTTCGTTGTTCCATGTTTTACTGTTTTAGTTCAGTCAACGAATTTTATGGCATTTTATGGTTAGGTTATGAAGCATCGCGAATAAAATAATCAGGCCTGAATTGAACGCATTATCATTCCGCGAACGTTTATTCGAAGTAATTCGAAGAAGTTCAGGGATGATTATTGAATGAAAAAAGTTAGTGAATCATCGGAACGAATAAAGATACGGGATAAATGATACGCCAAAGAAGCTCGTTATAGTAACTCATTTATTAACAGAAGGTAAGTGATCATCACTTTCCTTTTTTAATTATTTTGGTATATTATCGTAGTTTTAGACATTGTCTCTCAAGGCATTGTTTAGAAACGGAGCAAACCAAGACCGGACCCAAGGTGCGGGGCTTCAAGTCCTACGGAGATGAAACTCCTCCGCCTCTCATCTCATCGGAGCAAGCCAAGACCGGACCCAAGGTGCGAGGGCTTCGAGTCCTACGGAGATGAAACTCCTCCGCCTCTCATCTCATCGGAGCAAGCCAAGACCGGACCCAAGGTGCGAGGGCTTCGAGTCCTACGGAGATGAAACTCCTCCGCCTCTCATCTCATCGGAGCAAGTCAAGACCGGACCCAAGGTGCGGAGCTTCAAGTCCTACGGAGATGAAACTCCTCCGCCTCTCATCTCATCGGAGCAAACCAAGACCGGACCCAAGGTGCGAGGGCTTCGAGTCCTACGGAGATGAAACTCCTCCGCCTCTCATCTCATCGGAGCAAACCAAGACCAGACCCAAGGTGCGAGGGCTTCGAGTCCTACGGAGATGAAACTTCTCCGTCTCTCATCTCATCGGAGTTTCATCTCCATAGGACTCGAAGCCCTCGCACCTTGGCTCCGGTCTTGGCTTGCTCCGATGGGATGAGAGGCGGAGGAGTTTCATCTCCGTAGGACTTGAACCCCCGCACCTTGGGTCCGGTCTTGGTTTGCTCCGTCTCTAAACAATGCCTTGAGAGACAATGTCTAAAACTACGATAATATACCAAAATAATTAAAAAAGGAAAGTGATGATCACTTACCTTCTGTTAATAAATGAGTTACTATAACGAGCTTCTTTGGCGTATCATTTATCCCGTATCTTTATTCGTTCAGATGATTCACTAACTTTTTTCATTCAATAATCATCCCTGAACTTCTTCGAATTACTTCGAATAAACGTTCGCGGAATGATAATGCGTTCAATTCAGGCCTGATTATTTTATTCGCGATGCTTCATAACCTAACCATAAAATGCCATAAAATTCGTTGACTGAACTAAAACAGTAAAACATGGAACAACGAAATTGAGTTAGCGCGCCTTGTTTGGCAAATTACTATTCCCCCTCTCCAACCAAACTCGCAAACGGACGACCGGCCCGCAGACGTTCTCTGTCTCGAGCTGCCCCATGCTGTCTCTCTCGCGTGGCCGAACGCACCCGACACACGGACGACTGAAGCGTGCGCCTGTGTTGGTTTCGGAATGGGGCCTTTCCTCGTTTACTCACGGTATATACGAATATCCATGGAAAAAATACGGAAAACTACACGGAATTTTGAATTAGTCCGAAAATCACGATATTCTGCACATTTTTAGGCTTGAATTTGATCGTAGGTTGACGTAGAAGTTTTATTATTTTTAATACAATTTATTTTAGATAATTCATGGAAAATTGTGAATAATTATTGGAGTTTGTTGTTGGATTCTACAAAATTGTACGATATCCTATGAAATTCTACGAGCTTGAATTTTCTTATTTTGAATTAAATATTTTTTCTTTATACTTCTCCTTCATATTTCTTGAGAAATCGGGAATAATTGGAGTTTCTTGTACAATGGTACGCAATTATACACGATTCTACTAAATTTGATGAGCCTAAATTTTTAATTTCTTATTTTTTCTAATTATTCCAACATCGTAGACTACAGTTTATTATACAATCCTACAAAATTCTAGAAAAATCCTAAGTTCTTAGAAAAAAAATTTTTTTAAATGTGCTTAGTAGGAGTTCTATATTTTATTTCGATTTCTTGGAATGTCATATATTTTTATAGTTTTTCGTAGAATTTTACGTTAATGTAGGCAACAAACAGCTGACGTTCGTTCGAGTCATAAATTACTATTATTATTATCATCATCATCATCATCATCATCATCATCATCATCATCATCATCATCATCATCATCATCATCATCATCATCATCATCATCATCATTATTATTATTATTATTATTATTATTATTATTATTATTATTATTCGTGCCGTAGATTTCATTCAGTTAAAGACATAACTTTATATTTTCATAATATTTCGTCAGAAGTTGTATTTCAGAAAGATGTAGTTCTTTTGCATTCCTTAACTGAAATAGTTTGTCATTAAAAATCGTAGAGTCGCATTAAGTTATTTCGAAATTCGTACTTTTTTATGAAAGTCTATGACATTCTACGAAAAAAAATAAATTCCATTATCGACTTTTAATTTTTTTTAAATTGTTGATTAAGAATTGTAAATTTTCGTCATAGATTGTAGAAATCCGTATTTTTCTACGAAAAAAATACCTCTTTTCTGCGATCTTCTACCGATTTCGACGAATTTCTGAATTTTTTAACTATTTTTCACACTGTTTAACTAATTTCTACGATTTTCTACATTTTTCACTTTTGTCGTACTTTGGCGTAGAAATTATTTCCACCAGGGATACCATGAGGGACAAGTAACTGAAGATTTGACGGAAACCTTTTTTTTCAAATAATTGAAACTATTTCATTTAATTTACCCTAATGAATTTTTTTTCTTCAAATGAATTCATTCGATTCAACCTGTAGTTTTTAGGCACTCAGTTAGGCTGGAGCTATATCTCCTCAATTGCATGACCTAACCGGGTCGTCAAGCGCGCATTTGTTATCTAGCGAGGCGCTCTGTTGGCCCATGTCGAAGAAACCTCAACATTTAACGTCAATAATAGGTACTTCTGGGTTGTTGTCAGATTTCATGTCCAACCGGAGCTATATCTCCTGAACCGCATGACCTAACCGGGTCGTCAAGCGCTCATTTATTAGCTAGCGAGGAGCTCTATTAGCACAGAGCGAAAAAAACCTCAACTTTCAACGTCAACAATAGGTATTTGTGAGTTTTTCAGGATTCAAAGTTTCCGTCCGGAGCAATACCTGACAAACCGTAGGGACGAGGAAGGTCCACCGGTGATTCTCTAAAAGCTTATGGTAACTCTCTCTACCAAGGCAATAATAACGTCAGTTAGATAATCGTGGTCCGTACAATATACAATAATGTGCTTTTATAAGATTCACGTCTGTCCAGACTCATGTCTCTTGAACCGGTAGACCTATAGTAGTCCTCCGGTAAATTTTCGCATCGGAAATAATTGATCTCAACGCGTTGCGACTGTCAAAATTTTGCTCAGATCCTTAGGATCCACAGGAGGATATACCTATGTTGATACCTGGATCACCTAACTGATACAAAAGTTCATGGTTATCTGAGACACGCACAAAAAATACCCGTGAGAAGTTTCATTGCTCCACATAGATGTGGTGTACAGAAAGCTTATAAAATCCAATCATAGAGAGAGTGGATATACCAAAATCTTGTTTCGACACTAGTTGTAGCTTATAAAAACTAGAGACTTGGACGACATACAGTCTGTGATAGAGTACATCTTCTAATTTCTAGCTTCGACGATATGTGTAGATTATGAAAAATAAAGACTCGGATGAAATACAGTCTGCAATAGAGTGAATATACCAATTGCTTACTTCGACACTAGTTTCAGATTATGAAAACCAAAGACTTGCATGTAATACAGTCTCCAATAAAGTGGATGCACTCACTTCGACACTGTTTGTAAATTATGAAAACTCACAAAGTACTGCAGACGCTCACTTAGCCTTTCGCTTTCAAATTCAGTGATTTTTTACCATTATGTAACAAATTCAATGAAACGTAGACGTGAAGTAATAAAAAAAAAAAAAATAATAATAAATATCTTTAACATGAGGGAGGGTACGGAGTGCCTTCTGCAAGAACACATAGCCAGTGTAGCGTTCTTGCTACACTGCCTAAGGCTGATTTTTGTGATATCAAATTTATTTTGTATTTCGATTTTTTTGCGGTTATTTTTCATTGTTTCAGTTATTTCCTCAGTCATTTCTTAACATTTAACGTGCTATCGACGCGTTATTTTCCCCTCGCAATACCCTTTGAGAACAGGACACGTGTGAATAATTTCAAATATTTGCAATATTCATTCACCTATTTTTCCATCCAGCTTTTTCTTGTACGAAACCTCTGAGAAATTTGCATCAACAATTCTGTCCATATTTTTTCCTGTCATCTTATTCAGTTTGTTTGCAGATCTATCCCCAATTCGCCAGCAAAAACAGTATCGTGCTATTAAGTGGGACTCGAAGCAAGTTCATTACGATGAAAGCTGAGTGGTACGCTGACTATTTGTTCCTATTGTTATTTCTGTTATTAGTATGTGCTTTTACGTGTCAACTTTTGAACCTGGTTGTTAACAGGTCGAAGTTTCTACTGTGTGCCCAACGGCTACAAATGGAGTTGCACTCCGCAGCTGTTGGGATTAACATGTAGGCATGTCGCCTCTACAACCCCGCTGGTACCGCTTTTACCCAAGTTACGGTATCACATGGGAGAGATAGACACCAGTCCTTCCTATCGTCGAGTTTGTTGATGCAGACTTGGTCGAGGATGCCCTGCGTTACATTTTACAGCACAAACATCTACCAGCCAGCTGTTGAGGGATTCGTGTTGGCAACCTTTCGGTTTTAAGGACACACTTCTCAAAGTGTGCTTCGTGTCTTACAATATCCGAACGTTCGTCTATTTCATAGAACAAATTGGAAATCTTCAAGTGCCTGAAGACATTTCAAAATTGCCATCGAAGTATGTTTCAGCTAATTAAGGATGATTGGCCATTCGGAAAACTTCTTCAGAGTTTCTCACAAAGTCCTGAACATTGAAAAATATTTAGCAATTAGGGAAAATAAGAATTGCCTTCACGTTCTATCTACACTATTATTCACAGTTGGATATATAATATCGACATCATATAACGGACTCAATTTTATTGCACCGGATGTTTGGTACTGAATATATTTTTTAATGATTCCACATTGAAACAGAGGCATTAAGGCACAGATTAATTATAAATATTATAGATTAATTAGACATAGGGTAATATCGCTGGTGTCAGGAAGGAGTTGCTAATTGCAAATATTACAAAAACATTTTCGCACCCTCAGGTAGGGTGTGCAAAAATAAAAATCTTCAAGTCGGTAGTGTTCCTGTCTAAATTGAAATGAATACAATTACAACGCTTTCAAGCTGACAGTGATATAAAATATATACACTATATATATATACACACATGTATATATATATACTCTCGCATTAACGTCGGTACATACACATTCTATTTCATGTAAAATTATGATAATTTAAGCGCATTCCTAATTCCAAGATTAGGTATCATATATCCGAGAAGGTATCTAGTGATCTTGCGTTGGTACGGTGTGGCCTCGAAAATTTCAAGAAATAATGTAGAATAAAATGTCTCATTTTGTATGAACTACGATCCAGTTTTCATTCATGTTTTAAAATACACTGCTATTACTTTGGGCTTCTATGAATTTATACTGTAATATACGTTGAAATATATAAATACTGATACAACATAATAATTACCATGGATAGCATCACTCATAATATTAACCATATACTAAAATTATATCTACATTTTTTTGGACTACCACAAACAAATTATAGTACCTTGGTTTATTTCGTGACAAAAGTCAGCTCGTCTGTCGTGGCATTGTAATAAATTCCTCGATAAATTCACTGACGTGAAAGCATCTTCTGTAGCTTATAGATGCACACATAGATTACATATGCACATACATACATGTGTATAGATGAACTCATTATTCCACAGGGAATTTTATAAAGGAACATCTGCAACACTATACCAAATCTTTGTATAACATACCTATGTATACTATGTATAATTCGCGTTAACAACTATGATATATACTGTGCATGAGATGTGTTTAAGCGATGATATATTTGAATTATACACCATAACGTAATAAAATTAAACTCAATCAGCAGTGAAGTACATGAAGTACAATTCTCTTATGGATATTATTTAGACATCCGTACACATGTTGAATAACTACAATGCGCGTGGTATATGATCGTAGCAGCATTTGCAGCGTGCATATACAGTTATGGCACGCTGTCACATAGCTTTGCAAGAATGCTGTTAAATATCTGATAAACATCGACTCTTATAATTGGCGAGATTACGGTCATGTATGTCTATACTTTGTACAACTATTTTTTCCGGTTTTAGTCTTTCCATTATCATTTTGATATCGACCAATTAATTTAATACAGACATTTTCAATAGTACAATTTTCTCTCACATTATCAGAAATACTATAACCTGCAACAATATTTCAGAATTTTTAATACCTATGTACAAGAAAGAAGAACAGTAACTACTTTCGCTCAGCGATTTCATGTCACTCGTGTACATGCCATTAATAGGTTCTTTATAATATTCTTATTCGAATGAGCAACAGACTTAGTAAACCATGCGTTGTTACATGACCGTTTTTCTAGATAATTATGAAAGTCAATCCATAGTCGACGCAAGTTATACTCAAATAATGAACCTCACAGCATCCTTGTTTTGCCAGATAAACTGGCCCCTGCCCCAGAAGTGTACAATTACATGTATATTACAAAGATTAGCGAAGTGCCGTACTCAATATATAATATTGAATATAATAATATGCGATGTTATAGATCAGTTTAGGATGGGGCAAGAGGGGAGGGGTGAAGGATATTGCAATTAACATTCCTGTAATACTTTAGTCAATGGTGAAATTAAAAATAAAAATCAGACGATAATAAACAGTCATCATGACAGTGTACGCTTTGTTCAATATAGGAAAACCGTGCATTATATGCTTATAAAAGAAGATAATTTTCAATCAAATACCCATACCCAAGAACACAACATTCTCCTTGACTTATACTAGGCCGTGAATTGACTGAAACTCGCCTAAGAGTCAACAAATTTTTCTCGACTTTTATCGAGCCGTTTGCGGACTAAAAGTCGACTGTTAGTCGCCAAACGTCCGCTTGTATGTCGACATCAAAGCGGACGTTCGGCGACTAATATAGTTGACTTTTAGTCCGCAAACGGCTCGATATAAGTCAAGAAAAATTAGTTGACTTTTCGACGTCTTTCAGTCAATTCACAGCTTATTGTTAGTATAAGTCAAGGAGTGTTACCTGGGATAGCGACGGTGCGTGAACAAGTGCCAGCACCAATCATCTGACTATAAGCGGCCGCACTTTTCCATAGTGACAGCAGTGTATGTATGTACGGTCTATAAAACGCTTGACGCAAACGAACGAACCTACTATTTTTTTTCCCACTCATGCTGCAAGATAGGATTTGGTGGCGCGACTTGTACACACGCAGTCTCTATGAAAAAAAAAATATATATACCCATCGAAAATATCGTCACTTTAGGAACTGTAACGATGATAATAAGGTGACGGTTGAAATTTCTTCAACATAGATTCGTTATATTCAGAAATTGTCTTGTTTTCACTCAATGTAACAATGCAAATGTACACAGTATTAACAATCGATTAATTAGAGTCTGGAGCACCTCCCTATAGACATAGGTAAATATTGTATAAAAGTGAAAAGTGGAAAACAATGCGTCAAGACATTCTGAAGATCATTCCGTTATTTACTGGTCATTTGAGTAGATGTAGAAAGCAAAAAGAGTCAATCAGCTAGTACCACTCGCTGACTGATTATAATCTCTGTACAATTTTTCTTATTCTCGCTTCAGTCATTCCAATAATTCGGTAAGTGGGTTGGCACAACATCGCCATTCATGTCGATCAGTACAGCTGCTATAATATAATCATTTTGGCTTTAATAGAAACATCTTACGGGGGTGCGATTATTCGTGCCTTTTCGCTACTCGCTTGCTTGCTTCATGTGTATTGTTAATGGCACGCAAGGAAACAAGCAAGCAAATAGCAACAAAACAAACACCGTATGCCGAGGCCCAAATTCAGTTTCTCAAAAGTACATTGCGACAGCGTTATACATCGTTTTAGATCATCAAGACCTATTCTTAATTGATATTCAATAACATAGGCTCTTTCCCAGTATACTCAGTAATTCCAAAGCAATTTTTTTTTTGTCTTCGTTAGCCGTTTAGGAATGGCAGTGTATCACGCGTTTTTTTATAATACACATTTTTCGACCTATCACGAAGACACATTGTTTGAATAGTGTGCAGAATAATCTGACTTTACGAATCTGTTATTCAAGTAAAAATAATTACACGATTCCAAATAATTTTTAACTGGGTCACTGGAGGATTTTGGTACATGTTACGGCACTTGAAACAACATGAACATATATTTGTTTTTATGGAAGTCTAGACCATATTCAGGCATTTGATAAAACATTATAAAATCGGCAAAACAGTCTGAATGAATTCATTGTACTAAAACTCCATGTGCAAAGTCGAAAAATATCCTAAACAAATAATGAAGAAATATCTTTCACGAGCTTCACAGTATTTCTCAGTAAGAAGGCACCTGTAAGTTTTGAAAATGAATTCAGTTTACTTCGAGCCGTGACAATAATAAGCACATGGTCACCATTCAAACTCAGAGTTCTGAAAATCTTACAAATAAAGAAGTCTAGAAAGATGGTTTCCAAATCTAATGAAGAGCAGCATGGTAACGCCAAATGAGCTACATTAAGAATACTGAAGCAGTTGAACAATAAGACGTATATAAATGGTTACTTGAATGGATATCAGACTCTACACCGTAAAATGTATTAAAATTCGGCTCGTACTGAATTGTATTTGAAGATAATTTGAAATCACAGCCGTTCTGACAACAATCGTCGGTGACTGAATAACAGATTCGAATGAGTCTCTTTTCAAGGTTGTCGAATACAGCTGACACAACTGTCTGGAATATATTTTCTGCCATATCCATCCTTTTCGATTACATACTTATAAAAACTTAATGCTATCATTTAATTATTCAATGCTATAGTAATTCTTTTAGTTTTTATCACTTGGATACGCAATTTGTATCCTGCGAATGTAACGTCTTTGACTTTCTTTGTTTATCATTATCTACACATGACAATTACACCTTACGACTTGAACAGAGCGCTTTTATTCGGGCCGGTAAGTGGGTGCTTGAACAACTTAAGACAACTTGCTGGGCCCGAAGGGCGCTGGGCTACACAGCACAACCCTTTCTCGATCCATAAAGCACTTTGAGCTCCGGCATGATGATTTTCTTTATCAGTGCATTCGTCTTCCCGCTCAACGTCTCTCTGGCGGCATCTTTCTTGTAGATTTTTATGCCTGGCTTGTGCACCAGAAAGGCATTGTCCAGAATTAGGAAGTCGTAGTCAAGTACGCAGAGAGTGTAGCCCTAGAAAACGTCAACGAGTTACGACAGGAGCCTAGGAAAGTTACTAAATAATTTCGAAGTCATGAAAATGCAAGATACGAAAATCTTTCAAGATTGATAACTGAAATTGTGGAATCATTCGGTCTACCTGTGTCATCTTGTCGCTTTTACCCTCCCAACTGAGTCTCTCTTCATAAAGAGGTTCGCTGTTCGTTCCGATGTAGATAGGCTCCCAGTGAATAAAGCTACCAGTACGTTTACCGACGTGAAACACATGGATCCCCTCGGTCTCTGGTGCTTCCTGCCACTCTTTGCTGCGCGGTACATTGTGACAGCCTGCGCATACTTGTTTGTGGAATGGTATCGCACTTCCAGCCTTCAACATTTGTTGCTGTGACGGAATTGACAAAATCACGAATCATTTAGGCCGCATAAAAATGTTGAAAATAACATAAGATATATCACTGAACTTACCAAATGTGTTTTGTTCTGTGGGACTGGGCTACCAGACTTGACTTCAAATATGGATAATGGAAATACTTTAGGATTTGGTTTGTACAGAGGCTGTTGATCTCTTCTCCTGATCATCTCGAGGAACTTAGGCGCTAGATCCGGACTAGGATAGAGTTCTATATCACTGGCCAGAACGTAGTGCGTAGGTGCCCATTCTCTGGCAATATTTCTGCCAACGTTAACGGGATAGAGGAGCTTCTTCTCAGATTTATACATCTTGGAAACTGTTACGTTTGCCCATGGTGGCGGCAAGCTGCAGTTCCATCCGTCGGAAAGTACTTTCTCCGAAGGAGGTACCTGAAAATAGAAATTGATTACGTCTAATTATACTCTCATGAAAAGTTTTGAGCAAAAATGAAATATAAGTTTGTTCAAGGCACACTGCTACTTCAGCACGTAATTAATACAACGACGACGGTAGAGGGAACGGTCCAATCACAGGGAGATGTAAAAGCAAGTTGAATTAAACAACGAACTTCATCAATTTCATTACAGTAATTGAAAAGGCAGCACGCGCTTCGCAGAATTAACCACTGCTTTGGTTATTGAATTCTCGAAATATCCAGACGAACCTGACATAATTTATTCACTTTCGATGAGGTCTATCCTTTTGTTCAACTGCTAGTAGAATGTAATTAAAAATGGGTAAACACTAAATAAATGCCCTAGCGTACAGAGGCTCGTTAAAGCAATCAGTGGCTTCAAATTGGCACCTTGTATCGAAATCGGTCGTTATGACGCGTGGAGCGAATCGTCAGTTACAAGACTAACAGGATGGACGATTGGGCACATGGTGTTTGTGGTCAAACGTTGAAGCTGATGACCTTACGTAGACGTTTTTGTTGTTTTGGTGTTCTCGCCATACGACCATGAAGTATGTTCTCTAGTTTTTACATTCCATGTGTGTACACATTTTGTCTGATTCATGTTTTTCAATGATTTTTCAGAGGCAAATCCACGCCCGAGGGCATATGCAGCCTGAATACTAAAAGAGCCGTCCGAGTGATCCTCATAAGAAGAATAGAAGGATGTGGTAAAAAGCAGAAATCGTCTAAAAAATAATTTTCATTTTCCATTTATTCATTATCTCAAAAATTGAAACTTACCGACCACGTAAATAATAATTTACAAATAAATTTTAATTACTTCAATAATAATTTGTGATTATTAGGAAATCATAATTTTTCAAAATATTCTGACAATCGTTAACAAATGATCAATACCTCAAAAATATAATACATATATCGGGTCAATTGACAATGAGTTGGAAATAAATTTCTCATTTTTAGAAAATGGGTAATTGGTGACAAATAAAATGCTAATTTTCCGAAAAATGGACAATTGGTGACGAATAAAATGCTAATTTTTCAAAAAATGGATAATTAGTGTCGAATAAAATGCCAATTTTTCAAAAAATGGATAATTAGTGTCGAATAAAATGCTAATTTTTCAAAAAATGGATAATTAGTGTCGAATAAAATGCTAATTTTTCAAAAAAATGGATAATTAGTGACGAATAAAATGCTAATTTTTCAAGAAATCAGTAATGCGAAAGTCTAAATTGTAAATTATTCAAGAAATCAGTAATGTGAAGGTCTAAATTGCTAATTATTCAAGAAATTAGTAATGTGAAAGTCTAAATTGCTCATTTTCGTAAAAAATTATCAACTATATTGAAGGATGAACGACCAATTATTCAAAAAATGGTGGATAAATGAAGCGAAAAAAGACAGGGTCGTATAAATAAAATGACAAAAGAATTCCTCGACGATTATTTTTTTTTCTAAAGATCGTTGTGCTGTATTCATAGTTCCTGGTGTCCAAGTCTATCGCGCCATAGTTTTCGGGGTCCAGGTCTATCGCGCCAAAGACCTGGACACCAGGAACTATGAATAATTTTTACGAAAATGAGCAATTTAGACTTCCACATTACTAATTTCTTGAATAATTAGCAATTTGGACTTTCACATTACTGATTTCTTGAAAAATTAGAAATTTAAACTTTCGCATTACTGATTTCTCGAAAAATTAGAAATTTAAACTTTTGCATTACTGATTTCTGGAATAATTAGCAAATTATTCTTCACTAATTGACCATTTTTAGAAAAATTAATAATTCTCTTTCTGGTGAGTGACATTTTTTGAAAAATTGAAAATGTACTTCTACCTAATTGATGAATTTTGTGAAAATGGGAGATTTGACAAAAGAAATTCATCATTCACCCTATAATTTTTAATTAAATAATTCGATTCACAGATTTTCAGCATATTACCAATTATCAACGCTGTAAATATTATTATTAAATCATAAAGATTTCTATGCTTTGCCAATATTAATTGGAACAATCTTTTCAATTCGATCAAACAATATTCGCGAGTTCCAAAACAATTGACAATATATGACCAAAATGTCCCTGGAATCATCATTTTTGCCGATTTCTGGTAAAAAGTAGAATACAAATCAGAATAAGGTGTGAGTTTCGTTGGCGATGAAATTCACAATGTGATGCACGTTACGTGAAATACGCGTAATTTCCGGATCTACAATAAAAATTCTGGATCGTTTGTCCCCGCGATATGTAACATCGTGAGAAATTCCCAGCGTTCCTAATCTTCCTGGTAGATTTTCTCACGATACGGCAAGTAGGTGAGTCTGATGATTTAGGTAGCAAAAAAATGTATATTTGACAGGCATTCGTGTGGAAAAATATTCCTAATAACTACAAAATTTATGACTTTCAATTCCTGACAGTAATTCGAAAAAAAATTGGGGAACTTGTACGTTTTCATTCATGTCATATTTCCGTAGTTTAAACGAAAGAATAATTAGGTCATATTTCTTCTCTCTTTAATTGAACTAAATTCGAAGGCAATGCAACAGTTAAAAATGTCAACTATGACGGCAACTATGCCAAGATATACCTATGTCATTGCATGTAACATTTGTAACTATCATTTTGAACGAAAAGGTAAGCAAAAATACGCCCTCAATATTTCAAGTTAGCTTACTTGATCTGCCAATCAAATAGTCTTTGCTAATCAAAAATCGATTAATAACATTCTTTTGTATTTATTTCCATCACGAATAATGATTTCGTGTTTAACACCGTCTTTGAATTGCTGGCTCAATTGGGCGGAGCTTCACAAACAGCCAAATGGCGGTTTGACAGCTTACCCACAGGCGGAATTTATCCGTACAACTTTTTGTGCACAATAAACAAACAAAAAAATCAGAGAAAAAATAAAAGAGTGTGTAGTATTCTCCAAAGCATGTTTAGTTCAAGGGTTGCGATCAACGTGTACTTGTCATGTTGAATGTGTGAAAATTATCGAATAAAATACACTAACAATAATACGATAATCTCGACGGTCCTTGGATCTCAAAGTAGTGTAAAACATCAGTCGCAGACTTCAACCGGAATTAGTTCAGAGTTCATGGAAGGTAAAATTACCTCACACATTATGTATTCGCCATGTACGCATGTACTCATCAAGATCGTCACCACTAAAAGACTACCGACCTTATAAAGTTTGAGTAAAATATCCACGTATTACGTTTTTTGCAGCGTAATGTCGATCCATTTTCCTATGTGTTATCGTTAAACCATATTCTACACGCATGCATACTGGCTACCCAAGCTCGCTTCACCGACGGTGACAATTCAACACCATTGGCCCAACATTCCCAAAATTGTATCGCTGACGGTGACATTTTGCCTATATCGTTGGCCATACGATGGCATGTTCGTTTTGTGAATACTGAGTATATAGCAGTATAATGCAAACCAAAAATAGCTCATTTTTATTTCGTGTGTCAAACAGAACAAATGAGAAGGCTGATGACGATCCACGGCCAACAGTGCGTTAAAATTGGAAAACTTCTGCCCTATCGCCAGAAAGAATTAGAAAGATAATCACCCATGTTTTTTATTAACATTCATCTTTACTGTCATGTTTCCTGAAGACAAAGTTTTATCAAAACTGTAATCAGTCAATAGCCCATATTATGAATAATACTATACAATGTTCACGCTAAAAATAAATTAACAATTCGACATTTCTACACTTTCTCCAACTAATTTCTAACTAGGAAATGTATTTTAAAAAAGAAAAAGGTGAAAGAAAGAGGTGATGACTGTAGTTTTCACTGTTTTGTGTCGTAAAAGATAAAAATTTGTGGAAAGATTATGAAAATGTACTACTGAAAAATAAGAAAATATTTTAGCACAGATAATTGTGATTATTTTATAAGTAATTACTACGATAGATGACAAAAATCTAAAACTCCAAAAAACTTTGACAATTTTTCACAACTTCAAAAGCGCGCGAATATTGACGGTAATTTACGAGAATTTGCAACTAAAACCAAAACTTTGAAAAACAAAAACAAATGTTATTGGACTAAAATACACGCCCAAAGATAATGTAGGATTTTTCGGCCACCATTCACAGCCACAATGACTTCAAAATTATTTGGACTCGAGAAGAACCTCTCATACCTACCAAATCCGAGAAACGAAAGTGCAATGAGTCTACAGAAATCTAAAACGTTATGATGTCAGGAAATGTTCAACTCTACAATAACAGGTACTTATACCTATAGAGCGCGATGGAGATCGAACTACACTGAAAAAAAAATCTCTCCCCGATAGCAAGAAATCTGGTTCCCTCAGCCAGAACGTACATCGTGGCACTTGCCGTGGCTTATGCCGAATACGGACGAAGCCATCTTGGGAAAAGGAAGAAGAAGAAGAACGTACATCGCACCGATAGCAGCGCCTTTGTCAAGCTGTGGCAACTGAACAACTCTGCCAAACGTATTTAAGTTGCTAGAAGAACACGTATCGCTGCAGGAGCCATACAAGAAATATTATTTTCTGCAACGATGACAGTGTATAGACGACGTAATGACAGTGTATAGCCGACTACAGTGTATTCAGATCATAAATTGACTTACAGATAGACCAGTTAATTATTTGGCTTTTATAATTTTGACTTTAATACGAGAAAGCGTCTAAATTTTTTCTCGCAAAAGAGGTTATGCTAGATAAAGGTGTGACGGTTCGAAGTAACTATGAATGATATCGCTGCTGTAGCGATACACGGTGTTCATGCAACTATTTTCATTCTTACGGTAACGAACTGCTCTGAGCGATAAATTAAATCGCTGGGGAATCGAAAAATTTTTTCCAGTGTACAAGAGATCACCGGAGTTAAGCAACACCGGCCGCGGCCAGAACTAGGATGGATGGACCGGGTTGACCACTGGATCGAGGGGCGGATTAGTTTGAGCTCGAACCTCACTCAGATATTCTTTTTTTTTCATCTTAATGAATAGGAACTACAAATATCACCCAGAGACCGAAGACCTACTTTGAAATTAAAAAATTGAAATACATTTTTGCTTCCCGGATACCACGTTCATCAACATTTTATCCATCGGATCAGTGATGAACACTGTTCATTTATACAAATCTATTCATGAAACGTCTCTATAAACGGGTTACTCACCGCACAGCAAATCTGTAAATTTTTCAATTGTACAAAATGAACTAAACGGCTCTATAAAAGTTATAATTAAATGATCTGAGCACGTTCGCGTCCGGGTTCAAGTACGTCTGCATTAAATTACATAAATTACAACGAGTAACAGCATTTCTATATGCAGTCTCAAGTACTCCACGAGATTCTTGGGTACCTGACATCATAGCGTAGAATGACTCGATGCACAGTTACGCGATTATCGCTGTCGTTTAACTTCGTATACTATATCGTTTAGTCCACACTAATCATCCTGCCACGAGTTCGCGACGGAGGAGGCTATCTTCACCAAGAATTCAGAATCCTAAGCCACTCTAAATGCAAAACTACGTATATAGTTTATGATATGTCTCCATTCCTTCGCCGAGTCAAAGATATTCTTGAGCGACTGGGTGAATTATTAAACCTGATGCGAACTTTTCGCGCGGTACTACACAAACATCGTTATTCGGTGGCTAGAACCAACAGAAAACGTCTTTCCGCCTGGGAATGTAAAACCTTATCGTATCGAATCGTTTGGTTACACGAACTGCTCTTCGATTCTCGTCACAGCTACCGTTAACCTATTTCACAAAGTCTCTGCTTTTCCAACGTTCCATTTATTACACTCGATTTTTTGTTTAGTACAATATAAATAAGAATCAGAGACAGGCCTTTTCAAGTTGAACTTAATTCTTATTAGTTCTACGTCCGGAATCGCAGTTGTGGCGGATGTGGTTCAATTATTTATCAAACTATACATACCCTGCACTGACATTTCGCACTATAAATCGACGGCAGTATGGAAGAACGTGACATCTCAGATTGTGTTAGAAGAAGGTGACATCTCAAATTGTGCCGGAATAACGTGACATCTCATTTGTTGATTGTGCCAGAAGACGTTACATCTCTTGTGTTTAGGCATAGGATATGTCACGTTCTTCTGGCACAATTTGAGATGTCACGTTGTCACGTACGTTCTTGTGGCACAATCTGAGATGTCACGTTCTTCCATACTGTCGTCGATATTTTTATCTATTTCTTATCCAGCCCATGTTTATAAGTAAAGGCGGTAACATCTGGTTATACAGTACCCATTTTCGCAGTTACGCTCTCATTTACGACTACCCCGTCCGGGTCTCGTCGTCAAGAATACCGGAAGTTTGAAGAGAAACTTTTTCTACAGCGGGAATAAATGACCAATGTTTCAAACAAATCGATAAACGGTCAATTCATAGAACCGGAAATATTACGACACCGGTTAAAATACGTCAATAAAAAGACTTGCTCCAAGTCTACTGCAGAAAATGTTGGTCCGAATATTCATTCTTGAAAAGAACTCAATCCAGGTAGTACTCACCGATTTTGGGATATGTCTAGTACTGAAGAAGACGTGGAAAGTTACTAGTTGGGAAATTAATGGGCTTCCACATATCCTAAGGTACTTGATAGTGTCGAGAGTAGGTTGAAAGTCAGTCCCAGGTGCGTACATCGCGATGGACACCGGGGCCTGCCATCTTTCAATTAAAGGTTCAAGATTATCGAGGAATGTGAAATCGGCGTGCGTCGTATACGTGACGGTTTCCCAGCATCTAACCTTCGTCGACATAGGCACGTAATTATAAAGAACCCAATAATCACCACGCTGTGCAGTTTTGGGTTCCATGGTTTTATCGTTGCACGGAACCGCCTCTTCCAGGGTCATGGACCCCATCGTCGTGCTTATGGGTTCCTGTTTCTGGGTCGTTGTCGAGTTTCCGATTCTCTGCCCGACCCCACCTTCGCCCTCATTCTCCCTGGTAGTCTTTTCATTCGTAGTTTCCTTCGTCGTTTCGAACTTAACGTCGTGGGTCAAGCCTATCCTCGTTTCTTTCGTTGAGCCCGGACTTGTTCCGTCCGCCGAACTCGCGTTGGGCGCCAATTCCGTAGCCTTGAACGCCTCCATCAAAGGCGAGGCCCAATTATTCGAAGAATCCTCTATCCAGGGTCCCGAAGAACTGAATTGCACGCAGACGTAAAGAAACACGCAAACATTCAGGACTACCGAGAGCCTTAGTGCCCAATTGCGACGGGCGTTTCCGAGCATCGTAATTTCTGGAGGTGAACAAAACTATAAATTTGATTTGGTGTTAGTTTCGAAATTAGGAAACTTTATGATAAAAATACAGACTGTTTGATGTATTTATCCAAAGCTTTTACATGGCTATCACGAAAGAAAGTAGATTACTAAAAACTGGCAAATTAAATTTCCCCCTTAAGACAACAAGTAGAAGAGTTTATGTTCGTCACGAGCACCAAGTATCGGTCTAGGGAACAAGCTGGGTCTTGTAAGACCTAACCAATTTTATATCCAATTAGCACTTTTTCCCCATTCTTTTCTATCCCCGTTACTTTATCAAGACGGCGTCATCGATGATAAACAATGGCCACCAGAACGTGCAGAATGTTCAAATGATTCATCGGGGCAGTCCACCTGAAACAGAAATAATGAACTTGATCAAGTTTTATGATGTGGATTTTATTTGATCGGTTACATTTTATTCGCGAGATCATAAAAAATATTTAGCTGTCGTAAAATTCGCATTCTACGTTATTCAATTAGCATTGGAGATTGTGAACCTGTAGTATAGTACCCTTGATTATGAACAGGGTCGAAAGGACTACGTGTGCGCACTGCGTAGTCAACCAACTATATCAACAAACTGTATCGAATTGAGGCTGAACGAAGAAAAAATCAATCGAAAGTAGAACGAGAGAGGTAGATTGTGAGTGCGCGATTGCTTGATCCCAGAGAACGGGTTCCAAACCTTGATACAATTGAAGGATAAAAACTCAAAAGTTTACGAAAATGTTTATTTTTCTTTATACTTTAGAGCATTGTTCGAACTCTGAATAATTGGACTACTTAGTTTCGAGGCCCTTTCATAATATCATTGGACATTCGACGTTATACTTATACCACAACACTATGTCATTAGAATCTTTGAATAAGGTTTGCTTCGAAGATTGATTTATGACCTAGTAAAAGGTCTTGAAATATTTGAAGATATTTCGCACGATATCTATAACTCATTAGCAAACATTTCAGGTATTTTTTCTCATTGATTAACAACATCGCTATCCATAAGATGGCCATAATTCTCTCCATTTTTGTAACGGAAATGAGAAATAAAAAACAATTCCAAATCTTAATTGGTTTGTGTCTCCGAATATCGTCTAAATCGATTTACTGTGCTTGAAATAATGAGAACACCCGGTATTAGACTCAACTCAACCGAGAGTGGCAAAGAGAGACTTCAGAAATGATGGAAAGAATCCAGCTCTGACTACTAGCAGTTCTGCTTCAGACTCAAGAGGGTCAGAACAGTGTGACAAAAATAGAATCATTTTACAAGCTCCAGGGCACGTGAGTTTGCATCGGGTTATCCGTTCAGGAATCTCCGCTTCTATCTGTAAAATATCGAGTTGCTAAGGGCTATGCCGATCAATTGATTGGTTTCCGAAATATGTGATCGCGCAATGGAATACGTGAGTTTGTGAGCAACGTACATTGCATTCGATTTGTTGATCTCAATTATTTATTTCGCAATGTTATGGCTTCTTCTTAACTTTTCTTGAAAGACTAGTGAATTAGACAGAAATTCACTTATCAAACCTAATGTAAGAGTAGGAACCAAACGGCGTTTAACGGTGGATGAACGTTGGTACAATTTCAAGGGCAATATTATCGTACATGGATCATCATGAATACCTATATACACGGTTAGAAATAAAATGTCAGAGCAGGTCCACCCAAAATTTTATGTTAATTTCGACACTTTTTATTGTTCAAGTAAATAAAAAAAATGTCAAAACAACACATTTGATGTTAAAATGACATACATTTGTGTTACATCGACCAATAAATGTGTAAATATAACACAAATGTAGAGTGGACCTGCTGGGACATTTTTTCTAGTTAAATTTTTCCAACAGTGTACCTATATATAACACAAAATAATCAAGCAATATCCACTTCGACTATCTGATGTAAGGAACAAAGTCAGAAAAAAAATTCTTCGAACGTTATTCAGCACAAATTCGACCCATGCACCATTTGAAATACTTTCTAGATTCGACTTCCATGACGATGAAATGAAACAACGAATAGCGTAGGTAAGTATATGTATACGGATTCCGATGTCTTGATTATCATATAAAAAAATAGAAAAATATATTTTCAAGTCACGTGAACCACGAGTGGATATTTTTTTTATTGAAAATATGTAACTGTTATAGGCAATAACAAAAAATAAGAGGTTGTAGAGCGTGTGATCAACGGTATATAAGAGTAACCCTGGTTTTATGGCAGATGTACCGTTAGGCGTTGGTAGCATTAGTGGATAAAAAAGTTAGCTAATTTTTCCAATTCCTTGTGGGACATTCCGTTACCTACCAGTCTCCGTTTTTTGCGCACGTATAGGTTTTCGGATATATGTACAAATTGTGTACATGTACACTGGCGCAGAGAGGACAGCCTCAAACTCCTGTATACAAAATGACATGATGTCACCATGCCGGAACTTGACTACTTCCGGAATTTCTTATTGTCAGCAATCAACTCTGAATCTGCCAGTTTCAGATGTCACTTGATACGAATCTACGCACACCTACACATTCATATATATATATATTCTTTTTTTAATTTTCATTCGGTTTTCTTAGCAAGAATGAGGTAAAGGAGCTAACATCGACCCTAAGTTCCGCGCTCGAGCCAACTAACTATACACAAGAGACACATATGTGATGTCAGTAGGGGAGACCGGGGCTAGTTGTCACACTTTTTACTCTCTGATTTTTAGAATTTTTGAGAATGTTTTTTTTCCAAATCTTGAGATGAGCTATTGTAGATGCATTCTTCGCGCACCTATAGAAAAATTTTGGTTGTTCTAAAAGAAGTCTGAGTAGGTTTTTTCGAATTTTCAAAAAAATTCGCAGAGTGTGACAACTTACCCCGAGGCAAGGTACGTTGTCACAGACCCCGGGGTAAGTTGTCCTAAGTATTTTAAATGGCGAAAGCGGGTTTCATTGTTTTGTCTCCTGAAAAACACGGAACGGTCGACCTAGACCCCGAAAACTCCACAAACCATGCAAAATTCCGCCCAAACTCCGAAAATCCTGAGAAAGTTGATCTCAACTCAAAAAACCATGGTGAAGTCAAAATGGGGTGAGTTTTTACACGTGACAACTTACCCCAATAATTTCGTGACAACTTGCCCCAATAATTTCGTGACAATCTGCCCTAACTCGCTATTTTGTTTAAAAATTTGCATATCTTGCTGACCCGCCATTCAAATATCAACAATATGTACATCAAATGAAAGCGTTAAGAATAAATTTTCCGAATGTCGTATAGCGAAATTTCTCAAGGCGGCCTAGAAAATGAGAAAAAACATATTAGAAGATGGAAAATAATTGCTTATCAGGTCCGATTTCAGTTTATCGATCAATGCGAGGCCGCATATGATGCGATATTCAATTTAACGACAGAAATTTGTTCCAAACATCGAACTACAACTTCAATCTATAGCGTGGTTCGATCTGTTATCTAGCGGTGGAGATATGGACACTGTGACAACTAACCCGTGTGACAACTAGCCCCGGTCTCCCCTTTTCAAGTACACACAAAAAATCGATATATTTAATAATAGGTAATAATCATAATAATATCAATAATAATAATAATAGTAATAATAGCAATAACAATAATAACGATAATCATTATAATAATAATATAAATTTCAAGTGATTTCCAATCGTTTCCTCTCGGGTCAGTTTATTTCCTACAGTTTCCGATTCCATTTCCATTTCCATTTGATTTCCTCCCAATTCCAAACGGTTAGATACTGGATTCTTTCGGTGCAAATCTCCTTGCGGTTCCACGTTGATAGCGTAAAGGCCGCAGTACGACAGACTATCTATTGGTTGACTCTTAAAATCTACATCAACTTCGGAACTGGCGAAGACTGTAACCGTTAATGATCAGCGCCGAACCTTATTTCACTTTGTAATTATCGGCTACAATGGCGAAGGTGGACTATGGACCGTAGGTTATAACTAAAGAAAAAGTGGTCATCGCAGACCCGCTGAAAGATCCACGAGTTGTTTACTCTCATAATTCTAAACACTTATACGGCGGGTTGTGAGTTCCTTTCGAGGCATTTGCAACACGTCGGCTTCGTACTTGTAGAGACAAGATAAACAGAACAGACGAAAGTGCTAATTGGTCTAATTTTCTATAAGAGTGGAGTGAATAATCGACTGACACCTTCACTTCAGGTTTTTTTTTCATATTTTGGTAATGGTTTTTGTACCGGAGACCGAGAGCCTCAAGTGACGAGGTCGATACAGTTGTATAAAAATGATTACAGCCCTACTGAAAATATTGATGTGATAAATCATATAATGTTATGAGCGAAATCATCATGTCATTCATCATATGATTTACCCTGTGATTTCGGACGAATATGTAAAAAATCACATGATGAATCATACAGGCACGCATCAGCAGATATAATGTATCGAAAATCATATGGTAAATCATATACCGGGTGTCCCATTTTAATCTTACACCTGATTTATCTCGGAAAGTACTGCTCGGATCGAGTAATAAGTAATATTAAACTTTTAGGATTTGGAGGGGGACGTTCAAAAATAATTTTTTCAATTTTTTCTAATAACAAATGGTGGCGTAAGAATGGAAAACATGTTTTTTTTAAATGGGAACATGACTTGTTTTGTTCAACAAAAAATTTGTTAGGTCACAACTAACAACTTTTGTAGGAAACATTTTTCAATTGTTATTAACAATTGTCCATGTTTGGCGTGTGTGTGTGTGTGTGTGTGTGTGTGCATGTATGCATACATGCTCCTGGTCCCGAATTGGTCAAATGAGTGGGGTCCGAGTGTATATTGGAAATACATGAAAACCTTCACAAATTTAAACTACAGTGGATAAAGTTAATTCATCCGCTTGGAACTGCGAACACGGTGAAAATTTATGAAACCTAGACCAAGTAAAAATTCAGCCACAGATTTTGAAATTTCGGATCAAGAATAGTTCAAACATGAAATAATTGTTAGAGTGATTCGAAATCCAAAACGCTGTACATGATCAAGTTTTCAGAATGCACGCTGAGCACACTGGATACAATTTATTACATAGGTATAAACCTACATATACCTCATCGGGTAGTACCTACACACCTGTATTAGAATGGATTCAGAGCTCGCGCGAGCAAATTCACTTTCATGCAATCAGAACTCAATCATTTTTCCATACATAAACGCGTTATGAACCATTTTATACGGAACTGGCCCTATTTGTGACAGCTTAACCCGTCGATTCACACGTTAACATTACATAAGAATTGGAGATGTATTGATGATGAGATTTCATTACGACCGAAAAAACTGACAGCTCTGTCTTGGGCAATCGACTCTCGATCTTACGTTTAAACATAGCGGTTTATTTACTTCAGTGCATAGCTTCGGTGACTCATAGGTGACCCCCTCCTCATTTTGGCTTCATACCCCTCACCGATCCATCGAGTTTATACTACGTCTCTGTATTTCCTATGTTTATGAGTTCATAATCACCGCGACAATCGCAACAATCCAATGCGGGTTGCTCTCCATGGGCAACACTACACCTGGAGACACTAGCGCTGCGAGTAGTAGCATTGGTACTACAAACTCGATATCTCTAATCTGGCCCAGTTCTGTAACACGGCACCAGCTTTCCTCCCTTTTCCTCCATGGTTTTACAATAGTGCTTCCCCAAGCGCCGTTTGGCAACTAACCTAAAGTACTTACATCGCTGTGAATTTTTGCTGCCTCGTGGCGGTCACTCTTTTCTCATTTTTATAGTGCAACTAATTGTAAGCTCTAGCTGAAGGTGCTGAAGAAAAAGATGATGAACAAAATTCTCCCGTGGCAACGGGTACTGGAATCTACCGAGTCTCTTGAAATTCAAATAATTACATCTCAGCTCTCCGTGCACAGATTACATCGAAATAGGGCTCTAGTGAGAGCTCATCACGCCCATGCCCTAGGATAAATATTTGAAACCCACGTATAAAGCGAGGCGGTAGAAAAACGAGTTAGATCACTCCGAAAAATAGCGTACACCAGACTTCAAGAGTGGTTCACCCCTCGGCGTAGAATGAATTATATACAGGGCGAGTTATCTCCGGCTCAGAACGAGATAGGGGCTTATTAATATGGACGGCATATGCCGATATTGATAAGCCCCTCCCTCTTTCCTACGGAATTAGCAGTGATGAGCCCCTTCCTCATTCGGACCCGGAGAAAACTCAGTCTGTATAGCTAACAGGAGATCGAGGAGCAGGAGATGATGCCCAGACAATGAGCCATCGATTATAGGTTTGTCAGTGTTTCACGAACTGACTTTAATCTAAATCTCATTACCTGAGCTTTTTGTTTTGTTGTGTGTAAACGTGACCATCGTCTCGTTACGTAATCCAAGCAATTTACTGTACTGGTAGTGAACCCAAAGTGGTGAACTGGCAAAGCGCCTTTTCACTTGACGCAATACTTATCGTCAACTAATTCGTCATATTACGACGTAAACGCTTGGTAGTAGAAGGAGTAGAGCCACCGCAATACTGTTGGAAGACATAGCTATCATTCTATCAATTTGAAATTTACACACCATTCTCATCACATCATCATCTAAGATTTTATAGCACGGTTTTTCAATCTGATATTTAGTATTTGAGAAAAGTGCAAAAACGCATCTGGAACTCATGGAAAAAGTGACATTTCACGTGAAGTCTGACATTACTTGATTGATCACGAGAAGATGGCTGACACGCCTTACATCTAAGACTATCCTTTCGTGAAATTATTGCTTCCACACTGTGTTATTTAACGGTTTTGTGTTCTATTTCGGGGCATGTACAGAAAGCGGTTTCGTTGTCTTTCTCTGCCGGTGTGGCTGCCTCAAGAATAACCCGCGTAGTGTCTCCAGTGCCGTTTTATCCATTCGTATTTTTCTCATCGGCCCGGATTACGCGATACGCATTGGTAGTATTGTGTCGATGTGCGCTATCACATTGCCGTGTTAGTGTGTTATCTTGGACTTGAACTCTGATTGTAAACAGTAATACCCCACTACCAAACTCATCGTTGCGGTGCGGACGCGGACCGAATCACTGTCATAGCGGTTCTCTCTGTCCGTGGCTACTAAATCCCTGTCCGTTCTCGCCTTATCAACATGCCAGACTCGCCTTTACGCCCCACCACATCTCCTGTGAGGAAGTCATCTCCTCTTGCAAAACCATGTAAAAAATGCAAGAAGCCGGCCGATCCTCCTGTGTTATGCTCTGTCTGCTGGAACTACTTTCATGCCAATTGCATGCGATTTACCAAGATTATGTTGGACGGCAAAAGCCGATTGAAATGCGAGGCCTGCTGCGGTGGAATAGTGGGCTCTCACTCTAAATCCAGTATCTCGACAGTTTCTCAGCCGTGCGCAGGCGCGCTCCCTTCAAGTGAGCCGCCAACTCTTGAGGCAATATTAGCTGCCGTTAAAGCTGGCTCTAAGTCGCAAGCTGATCGTGATGTCGAGATAAACGCCAAATTTGATCGACTTGAAGCCCAAAGCCTGCGGGTCTCCGAAATCACCGGAAAAATCAATGAGTTAGCAGCACTGCCCCATAATGTTAAAGGACTAGCGGACAAGGTGGACAGTCTAGCCGAGTCCATGACGAAAACGATCGCCGATCTTAATACCAAAGTCGAGGACTTATCCAATGAATGTCAGCTCCGTGATGCCCGGATCGTAGTGCTGGAGCAATCAAAAGCCTCGCATGCGGCAGAGATCTCCCAACACACTGCTGAAATTTCTCACCTTACCGCTGCAAACTCGGACCTCCTAGACAGGCTAGCGGTACTGGAGCGAAAGTCGCTGGGATGTGACCTCCTGATTGCTGACGTTCCGGATCTTCCAAATGAAAACTTATCAGCCATTTTCTGCTCCATGGTAACGCTGCTGGGGGTAAATCTCCATCCTACCGATTTGATAGGAATTGGACGTTTGAGCAATGCGCGGGCTACTGACAAGCCTCGTCGTATCTTGGCCCAACTTAAATCAATGGAGTGCCGAAATCGCCTACTTGCTGCTAAGAGAGCCAAAGGCTCCATTTATGCAGACGAGATCGGTCTGCCGCATGATCAGCCTCACACGCCGATCTTCCTAAATGAACATCTACCGCAAACATTATCCAAGTTCCTGGGAAAGGTGAGGGCCTTTGCCAAAGCTCGCGGATACCGATTCGTTTGGACCAGCAGGGGTGTGGTCCACGTCAAGCGAGATGCATCATCCAGGCCTATTGTTATTAAATCTGACGCCGATCTTCATCTCCTCACGAACCAGTCCTGACGTCGTGGGATTCCTCGGCTACCCTACGTGGCTGGAGACGTTCCACCCTCTTCCCAAAGTACTTCTCACCTGAGTATTGCATATTTCAATGCTAACTCGCTCGTAAGCAACATAGATCACGTTACAGAATTTTTTGCTGATAGTCACCACCACCTGATTTCAGTCTCTGAAACTTGGCTACATGACGGCATTTCTAGCCAACTTTTTTCCATCCACGATTACTATCTCATTAGAAATGATCGGGTTGGCAAGAGGGGTGGTGGGGTGGGGGTCTACATACACAATTCAGTCAAATGCAAAATTCTTGCCTCCTCCCCCCCACCGTTCACAAATTCACCGGAATTCCTCATCCTGGAGGTTATCTTCAAAGATGCCAAAATTCTTTTCTCCATTATTTACCGTAGACCCAAGGGTCGCCTCCTGGATGAGTTTTTGGGTGAGTTTTTGGACCTTTCTCCAAACTATAGTAATATAATTCTAACAGGTGACTAAAATTGTAATTTGAGCGGAGATAGTTCGGAGGCGAAGTACCTGCGTGACCTTATCGCTAGTCACGCACTATTCTCTGTCCCACTTGGGAATACACACCATACGGCGCACTCGGACTCCTGGCTGGATGTCGTTGTTCTTGACTCCGCTGACAAGCTACATTCGTTCGCGAAATCATCAGCGCCTTTTATTGCGGGCCATGACCTAATTGAATTTCAATATACGCTGCCTGCCCCAGCCCGGGTTAGCCGTTTGGTAACGTATCGAGATTTCCGAAATTGCGATTCTGTGGCTCTGGCCGATGATTTAAATTCTGCAATTGCATCCTCGGTAACTGGCCTCGCCGACGAGCCTAACCGTTTGGCTGACAGCTGTGCGGAGCGATTGTGGGCGCATTGGACGTACATGCACCTTTGGTTTCACGCGAGTTTCAGAAGTCCCCTGCGGGATGGTTTACACTTGATATTAAAAATCGAATCCATTCTCGCAACAGTCTTTACACGCTAGCCAAACGCCTAAATTCTCCTGAATTAATGTTGCAATATCGTGCACTGCGACGCGAGGTCAAGGACCAGATCAAGAAGGCGGAAACCGCCTACTACAAAGACCAGATAGCAAGGCTTCCTGATTCCCAAAGTATTTGGTCCAAGCTGAGACGCCTTGGACTTATTTCTCCCAACAAGCCTTCTTCTTCCCCTTTGCATTTTTTCCAGCCTGCTGAACTCAATGCCTACTACACCTCGGTCATCAATGCTCATCCTCCATGCTCTCAAGCTGATTTGGACCAGGTGCTTTCCGCAGAACCTCCTCAAGTCCAGTCTCAGTTCTCCTTCGCCCCTGTCCAGGAGACTCAAGTCGCTAAACTCTTATCCTCCTACCTGCTCAAGTCACGCGGACGCAGCCCTGATGGCATTCAGTTGATTCATCTCAGAGACCACCTTCCCATCCTTGCGCACTGCCTGGCCTTTCTTTTCAACTCGTCCTTCGATAACTCCATATTCCCAGAGATCTGGAAGTCGGCATACATCATTCCGCTTAATAAAATAAATCCCCCTCTCTCTGAGTCTGATACCAGACCTATCGCAAATCTGGCACATCTTTCATAGGTGTTCGAAAGACTGGTTGCAAACCAGCTAATGTCTTACCTTGAACAAAATGCCTTACTTGATCCGATGCAATCCGGCTTTCGCAAGCACCACAGCACGCAAACCGTCCTAATCAAAGTTCTAGATGATGTAAAAAAGCCATAGATGATCGTTGTCTTACAATTCTTATCTTATTCGATTTCAGTAAGGCATTCGATAGCATTAACCATCGTTTACTTCTAACTAAGCTTCGACGCTATGGTCTCTCGGATGAGGTTGTCAAGTGGTTTCATTCATATCTATCGGGCCGGTCGCAAGCCGTTCAGGACTTCTCGGGAGCCCGACACTCCACCTTTCTGCCAAACAACTCGGGTGTGCCCCAGGGATCCGTTCTTGGCCCCATTCTCTTTCTTCTTTTTATCAACGATATTGGGGGCATTCTTGACTTTACGAAGCATGTCATTTTTGCCGACGATCTCCAAATTTATCTCCATTTTTCCCCTAGTGATCTGAGAACAGCTATAGCCAGAATAACTGTGGATGCACAGGCTGTTGCTGATTGGGCTACTAGAAATGGTCTCCGTCTAAACGTTAAGAAAACCAAAGCGATTATCCTTGGTAGCACGCCCCACCTTGCGCAGCTTCGCCAGCATAATTTACAACCAATTATTATCAACGGCCAGACCGTACCATTCGTCAACATCGTGAAAAATCTTGGAGTTTACATTTCAGAGGATTTATCTTGGAACGACCATATCGCTCAGGTAAATAGGAAGGTGTACCACCCTCAAAACACTCAGATTTCGCGGAGAGGTCTTCTCCCCTCAACTAAAAGCGATGCTCGTTAATGCCCTGATCCTCCCGCACATCGACTATACTGTTGCCTGGTCTATCACGGTCTCCCGGACTACCTAAATTCCAAGCTCCAACGCCTTTTGAATAGTTGCATCAGATTTGTTTTTGGCTTGCGAAGGTACGATCACATCACTCCCTACCGCCTCAAGTTAAACTGGCTGTCTGTATCAGACAGACGTACTTTTTTCCTAGGCTCCGCTGTTTGCCGGATTCTAGACTCGTCTCTACCCACGTACTCCTGGTCCAGATCTCCGACGTTCCTCCAGACTTGCAGCGTCAAATGAACCGCCTTCCTTCATTATTCCAGCACATAGGACCGCTTGCTACCGTCAATCCTTCCGCCTTATGGCAATCTATCACTGGAATAACCTGCCTATCTTGATCCGGGAATCTTCGACTATAGAAGTCTTTAAATCACGACTTCTGGCACATCTCTCGACTACTGAAAGAGCCAGTTTTGCTGCTCTCCCTAAGTCGCGACTGTAACGCCTGGTGTACCCACTCTTGCTCACGCTATGTATCTCCAACGTTGCCCTTAGGCCTGTTAAAGGCTACGGCATAATAAACTTACATACATACATACATGCCGGCCAGCGGCATCTCGGCAGCATCTTTACTCATGGTGGCACTGTGACTCATTAGTAATTACATTGGTACTGGGCAACTTCGTGCCGCATCAGGAGTAAAGCTGTAGCAAGACTCTTTGGGAGGGGGAAACAAAGATTCAGACAGAAATTACGGAGCGTTGGTTTGAGGCAACAACTTTCAACGGTAACTCTGTCCGAATATCAACTCTATTAATATTCTTGACTGGATTGTTTTTAGTTCCAATTCGATGTCCCCGTAAAAACATTCCCCACACGAATCAGTAACCAAGTTTTTACTCTTCTCTGCAATAGAAAGCAAAGAGAAAATGAGATTGATCCATCATCTGCATGCCCAATAGGTTTCAAACTCATCAAAATGATGAGCGGCTTAACCGTGGAGGTAATTCCAGTTTAAGAAATTATGTAACATCAAAGGTCACTCGGTCAGTTTATAATTATGCCTAAATGAGGATTATTAAGGGAAAGTTTTCTTCGACTGTTACACTCAGGATCCTAGTTTCACGGATATTACAAAAATACATTAGAAATGATTGTTAGTGAGTGTACTTCTTTCATTATGATAGATTCTTTTTTCTGAATGCACGAGATTGTAGAGATTCTGCAGCATAATATCCTCACGAGTGAGTGAGCATCAAGACATCCCCTGCAGTGGAACTGACACAACTATTGGTCGACGGGCTCCGAAACAGAAAAACGTGTTAAACGAATGACGTCCTGGCATATATTGAATAGGCTTCCGCCAACTACCAATTGAGTTTTTTTTTTATCGAAAACTATTCCACGGGGCAACAGGAGGCATTGCGCGCTTCGCTTTTACTTACTCGTAAGGGGCCACTCATTAGTTATCTAAGGATGATTTTGGCGTTTTTTGACCCCCCCCCCTCCCTCTTCTTACGTAAGATTCTATCTGGATTTAGATTCTATCTAAAATGTTATTAGAAAAGGATCAGTTACACTGAATGCGATTGTGATCGGAATTATTATTAAGTAAACAAATTTGAATCATTCAATGCCATTGTCGGTTGAAATCAAAGAACCATTTTTTATTTCCCCAATAATTAAAATAAAATCGATACGCGGGAAAAATGTACTATAATTATTATTTATAACATTCAAAATGGATGAAAATTAACGCATTTAGGATTTTTAAATTCTAATAAACAATACAAATTTGTAAATTAAGATGTAAATCGAAGTGTACATTATAGAATGAAGAAAACCATTCGGCATTCGAAATGGAACTAGATTTCTAATATTAAATTTCGCCTTACAAAATATTACGTAGGAATGGGTTTCACCCCCCTCCCCCTAAAGATAAGGGCGTGTAGAGATTTTTTTTAACCCCCTTTTCCCCTCGGGACCCTTACGTAATTAATGAATGAAAGGGAAATGATCAAGGTTAAATGCACTTGATGACTGCAATGTTTTATTCCCGGTTTTACTAAGTGGATGGGTTGATGTTTTTGGAACTGATGCACGATTAAATTTATACTAGGGCTCGGTCGGTCGATGTCACGAAGAACCGCCACGGTCGGATGTTAGTCACGGTCGTCATGAGATGAGTGGTGGAGGTTGAGTATCACTGACTTAATGTACTGAGGCTCGATCGGCCGATGTCGCACAAGTAGATATTAATGTGGTATGGATGTTATTTTTTGGCGGGCAAGGTAAGGACATCATGTGTAATTCGGAATTGTTTCGTTTGTGTTGGTTCAAAAATTATAGATGCTAAAGCACCGTCGACGCAAAATAGTATATTTGATACAAGTGCGAAAGGTTTGTAGTGGGAGGTTTGGCGCCCGTGCGAAGCGAGGATTACAATCTCACAAGTGTAAGAACAACTCTCGCACATGTATTGAACAACATTTTTCACTACAAATGCGTGTTAAGTCGTTAGGATTCTACGCATGCAAGCGTTCGTATAATCGGGCTTCGGACACGGAGTGCTGAAAAAAATCCTTCGACCTTTTACAAATGTACAAAATCCAAAGAAAACAGGTTCATTTTCAATGTACTGCACTCTTGCATTACATATTAAATCTGTAAATATATCTAAATATATTCACTAGGGGCTGCGCCGCTGCACGCCTCACTTGCTGTAGGAATGGTTGGCCTAACTTTTTCTAACCGTCAGTGGCTGTTCTAATCTTTTCTAACTCTTTTTGGAACACTCACTTTTCCTAGGAATGGCTGGCCTAACTTTTTCCAACCTTCAGTGGCTGTTCTAACCATTTATAACCCTTCTTGGGACACTCATTTTTCCTAGGAATGGCTGCCCTAACTTTTTCTAACCTTCAGTGGCTGTTCTAACCTTTTCTAACCCTTTTTGGAACACTCACTTATTTCTTTTCTCTGTATACAAAGAACTATGGCGCGATAGACCTGGATGCCAGGAACTATGGCGCAATAGACCTGGACGCCGGGAACTATGGCCGACCATAGTTAATATACCAGATGCTTGCATAGTTACCGGCTCGTGAAATCAACAACCGACCATAGTTACGTGACGAACGTACGTACGTACGAAACCTTTTTTATACAGGGTGTATCAGAAATAACTATAGAAAATGATAGGGGTCATAGAGAGGGTCGAGCTAAGTAAATCAACCCCAAGGACATGTGGTCTGCGGAGTCGCGTTCGCGAGATACGGCCGGTTGAAAAGTCGCGCTAGCGTTGGTATTTAACAGCCAGATTGGCAGGATAAATCGGTCGGTATTCTGGTTTTAGGCATGCACGACCTTTTTGTGAACAAATTTCAACGAATAGCGTTTGAGTTTAAACTGGAAACGATTTTTAACCGTATTTGTCATTGAGTGCGCCTGGATACCAGACTGCCGAACGATCTCCGCTGCGAATTTGACTGCTAAATACCAATGCTAGCGCGACTTTTTAACCGGCTGTATCTTGCGAACGCGACACCGCAGACCACATGTTCTTGGGGTTAATTTACTCAGCTCGACCCCCTCTATTACCCCTCTATCATTTTGTATAGTCAATTCTGATACACCCTGTATATCAAGATGGACTCAGGTTACAGGCTTGTAAAATCAACAAATGTCAGAAATCAGGGCCTAGGTACTGACGTAATTACATAGACGAACTAAAATAATAGACGAAAAACAGACGAAAAACTTTTTTATACATGGGGCATTCCATGTCAACTCGACCAATGATTTTCCCTCACCATTTTTGATTCGCTTCATAATTTTTTATTCTATTCTCCGAACACAAAAAAGCTCTTCCGAATTTTTTCAGATTTTTCCCGCCAACCCTTATTTTTTTATGATTATTCAAACCTATCTCAAAAACGCATTTTTTTTTAAATCTCAAAAAATTCTCAAAAATTTTATTTTCCATCTCGATTATTTTGACACCTGTCCGATGATGGGCCGATTTTTTTTCCCCTTCTTTTTAGCACTTTAAACATTTTGAACGAACTAAACGCCATATTTCAACGTTACGAAAATTCTAAAAAAATTCCCAAATACCCCGTGATCGATTCTGAATCCATGAATATTTGAGAGTTGGAAAGAATAATCGAGAGGTATTACATTCAGAATCGACCACGGGGTATTTGGGATTTTTTTGAGAATTTTCGTAACGTTGAAATATGTCGTTTTGTTCGTTCAAAGTGTTTAAAGTGCTAAAAAGAAGGGAAAAAAAATCGGCCCATCATCGGACAGGTGTCAAAATGATCGGGATGGAAGATAAAATTTTTGAGAATTTTTTGAGATTTAAAAAAAAATGCGTTTTTGAGATAGGTTCGAATAATCATACAAAAATAAGGGTTGGCGGGAAAAATCTGAAAAAATTCGGAAGAGCTTTTTTGTGTTCGGAGAATAGTATAAAAAATTATGAAGCGAATCAAAAATGGTGAGGGAAAATCATTGGTCGAGTTGACCTGGAATGCCCCATATATATAGAGATAGATAGATATATAGATAGATATAGAGAGATATTTATTCTCTTATCATCAGTAAAACCCGTCTACACCCGTTACTACGAACATAGCCAACAATAAGAGAATTGAGGATAAAAATTACATTTGGCACATCCATTGAAAATTTTAATTCTCCGCCATGGTACATTTTTTTTAAATTCCAAGTCGAAAAGGTCTATTCATGCGTGCATGGTCATCAAAATTTCACTTTTTTTTCCAAAGATAATCAATAAACAAAATTTCCAGCTCTCTGAACTAAAATGAAAAGCGCATACAAAATTGCCTGGATTGTATACCTATACATATAAACTTTTCGAAATTTGGAAAATGGTCAACGTGTTGTACGCAAAATCGACCTCGATTCATGGAATGAAAAATAAATAGTGCACCACGGGAGCAACCGTTTCCGCTTCCTTGGTGTACAATAATACTATTATGTCGATCTTCTTTTAAAAAGAATGGAATTCTAGTTTTCTGCTCACCTACATAGATATCGGGATACTCTGTTAATGTCACTTCCTTTTATATGAGATGGTGTGTGTATTTGCACGCAATAGCTTGAATGTATACCTACATGTAAAAAAGTTCAACAGTCTGATGTTGAACATGTATTTTTGGGATGTAATCCAAAATAGGTGATGTAAATGCGACCTCCGTCATAGTTCCATGGTTATGACGAGTGAGTATCTATCGCACAATGTTATCAGATAGATTTTGAACTAAGACACGAGTCCATGAGTACACCGCATATTCTGTATACAGTGTATACCTACTATTTTGGAGCAAAGTCAGGACAGTCGGCTGACACGCAAGTGCGTCTATGCCAGGTCTCGACTTTCCTCTCGATAGCAGGCGACCATTCTTTATTCGAATTCCCATTTATACATGGTGGCGAATTCGTTCAGCCGTTGATATGGCCCAGGATTCTTAAGCATGAGAACGTACCGTCCTCGTGTAGAAATTTGTTAGGGAAGGCCTGACGAATGTTAGGGTCCCCATTAAAGTGTCCATTTCTGGCCCCGACTGAAAATGTAACGTTTCGTACATCAGGCTCCGATATTTTAAATTTTTTTAGGATAATTGATCCGGCCACGGTCAAGCCCTGATATACTGGCATTGTCAAAATCTTGGCAGTATGTTTCTTAAGGATATCTCATTAGGCCCTGAGCAATGCCCTCACAATTGCCTGATCAGGGCCTGATTAGTTTGTTGTCCTTAAATAAATACACTGCTCAGTTTTTGACGAGGTCAGCAGATCAGGGCCTGACCAGGGCCTGATCAGTTATCCTAAAACCAGATCGGGGCCTGATGTATGGAACGTTGCATGTCATCATCAGGGCCCGAACTGTAATCAGGCGAGATAATCAGGGCCTGATTTCTACCCTGGCCAAATTTCTGCACGGGTCGTTGCTAATTGCGTGATCTATTGCATGGTCGTTTAACATGTAACTGACGGAAACTTCCGTCGGAAAATCGATGTTCACTTTTCCACAAAAGGGAAGCAATTGAAACGTTTTTGTTCGGCCTCGTACCTCTACTAGTATCTTACATCTGTGTAGCCGGCTTC